>OZ037765.1:26756503-27356503 GCA_964035545.1 Bugula neritina
ATCTATTATTGTTTTTGTCCCACACAAATCTATAAAAATTAGAGTGTTATTCCAGATAATCCATGTTAGCTATTATAGCTAATAGCATTTTAGCTATTTAGCAATAAATGCAACAGTTATATAGGTACACATATATAAGTATATTACCGTATAATTATACATCATCGAAATAAAAAATAGCATCTAACTGGGAATCGTTCATGTGGGAAATTTAGCCTAACTGGGAAGCGTCTATTTGAGATGAAACCGCCATTTTCACTTCTTTGATGCTAGCATTTTTTGAACCTGTAATAAGGAACAAAGTTTAGATTTACATCTACAAGTTGAGAATTCAAAAACACTTGAACTGTTCATATACTTGCATATATAAAATTTTCCCCTTCACTGAGATTTGAACCCTAGATTTACAGCTTGCAAACATGCAGGCACAATGACCATTACACCACATAGACTACAAGATTCCCAACAACTAACAGCGGTCTTTGATTAGGTTTACCTTGATAAACTATTTAAGTAATATAGTAATTGCATTGCATATTGATTTACCTTGAAACATTTAGTCAGAAAATAAGTTATGTTGTGTGCTGCAGGCTTAGTTGATATGCTGTATATGCGATATATATATTCCTTTTACTTTGAAACTGCAACTTGACTTTTAGAAGAGTGTTTTAAATGTTGACAGACACATTAATTTTAGCATAGAATTATGCACCCTATAGTTGCACTATAACTATTTTTCTTTTTCTTATAGCAAAAAAATCAAAAAAACTATAATGCTGTGGTAAATTGTATTAGTCTAAGTACATGCAGCAGATCTTCTTTCTGGTCAAACGCATCTTCAGGTATGTTAGTAGGTACAGGCAGATTTTCAATAGTAGGATTTTCTGTAATTACGTCTGAGTTGTATTCATGTGCTCCTTTACACAATGAAGTTACCAGATCATCCAAAGTGCTGCCGTTATCAAATTCTGTTTGAATTCTCTCTGTAAAACATCAAATATCATTGAAGCTAAAATTTGCTAATCAGTTTTTAGTTTCTACTATGATTTATTTTTGTCATTTTGTCTTTCAGTTGAAAAATATAACGCTTGTATCTTAATCCATTGCTCTTGTGCATTTGTTAAAAAAGCAAAAACTTATATAAATCAGGAGATTTTGCTCAATTTATTTAATAAAAAGTTGTTAATTTTAAAAAGTATGATATTTTATATTCTTACCAAAACCCAATTTTAAACCCAAATAATTGCTAGTGTAGTACTGTTATGTAAAATTATCAACTATTTTTTTAAAATAGGATAGGTATTGAAGTAAGTTGATTAAAATATAAATTAGTAAGCAAACTCCTCTCATGAAATTAGTCAACTGCTTGCTCAACCTCATTGAACTTTTTGAAAAAACACAAAACGTCTAAAAATATGCTCATTATGATGCACCTATAATATTATATAGTCGCGAAAGAGAATAGTTGTACATATTCTGAGGTATACCTACTCACCAGTTCAGCGAGTATATATATATCAAGCACTTCTTGATTAGAAAAAGATGAGATGGACACCTATTAGACAGGAAGACAATAGTATCAATTCATTTGATATAAATGTTCAATGAGGTGTCATAGATCATGTCCAATAGCACACTTTGAGACTTTTAGCCCGAAACATTGAGATGGCTGAAATTTTATATTACGGCACACCTTTTGTTGCATACCTGTAACCTCAAATGTCAGCTATTTTTGAAACGTCCCGACTGAAGTTCTGTGAATGCGCTATTGCATGGGTAAGAGTGTTGACACTTCATTAGACATTTATATCCAATGAGTTGACACCAACATTTCCCTGTGCAATAGGAGTCAGAGCAAACTTTTTAATAAAGCATTGCTTTATCCTGGAATACCGTGATGTAGTACTGACATTTGATGGTACCTCGTCTGGGGGGTATGAGTAATTCCACAATACAAAGCTAAAATACCTTGTAAAATGTTAGCCTCAACTGAGATTCAAACCTGAGACCTGCTGCTTGCAAGTGGGTACTGCGCTAATAACCATTACACCACAGTGACTTCAGGTATTCTAAACAACAACATATTCTTAGATATATTCTTACCAGTTGAATTGAAATCTGTTGTAACATTCAGTCCTAAAACTGTAAAAGCCTCAGAGATAACTTTAGACAGAGGAACATCAGGTTCTTTTAGTATATAGTTGTTATATACTGAAGCTTCTGTGTTAACATAGTTATGAATGTTTGTATGATCATCAGTGAGAAATGAAGTGACTGACATTACAGGATTCATATTTCGATTTGGAATATAATTCTCAAAGAAACCATTCTCTAAGTATGAGTCTGAGACTGTAGTTGACATGTCAAGAAGAGGTTGAGTGTCTGATACTACTGAATGATGTTTATACTGTGACACTAAGTTTCTATTGATAAAAGTAGGCTCCAGTTCAATACTACATTGATCTCTAAAATATGGTTCCTGTCTGTGTAGGTTAGGTATTTGAAAAGCCCCCTGTGTTACCATAACTGCAAAGATATATAAAAACGATGGAAATTGACATCTACATTACAAATATTGTTTTTAATTGTCTTGTTTTTTCCAAGTCCCATATTGACAGTTGAAGAAGCATTATAATAAAAAGTACTACAAACTTACATTACCATTTAAAAACATGTTTTTAAAATTTTGGTTTTTTGATAACAACTAATCACATATATACTGAGAATTTTCTTGTTTTTACACGTTTCTATACTTACATTGGTCACCCACAGACATGGTGTATAAACTAAACCTAGCTAAACGACACAAAAATGAAGGAAATAAATGATGTTAAGATAAAATATGTTTGAGTTTCACTATAAAACTGACAGATATACACTTTGCAGAAAAATGCTGTAAAATAAATCTACTCTGATCACCAAAGCAACATAATCTGTTAGCTATGTACATTCAGTTGTTCAGCTACAGTTAGCTATTGTATCTTATAAAGGAGATTTGACAATGGTAAAGTAAAAGAGAACAAGCCTGTGGCTAAACTTTTACTACCCAATTGTTTTGTACTTTTGTTGTAAAAAAGCTAAACTTCTATAATATATAGATATACATCAATAGCTAAAACAGTTTAGGTGCAATATTATTTGTATAAATTAATATTAAATTTAAGTGGATTTATATTTACAGCTTTAAATCAAGCACATCAATTCAAAGCTACGTTGACAAGCAAGTTTACTTCCTTTCTTATAAATTATGTTTATGTATTTATAACAACTAATACATTTCGGTATCATCCCACATGAACACTTACCAGTTAGACTATAACCTAACTTTCCCACATAGACGTTTCCCACATGGGCGATTCCAAGTTAGGCCCTATTTATTTATATTGGTGCAATATATATTTTATGTGCTATTTGTTTCATTATTATTTAAATATATGTATACTCAAATAAAGCACGTATTGAGCACATAAATAACTTTCGTTGATTTGCATTAACATATTAATTTTACATATTTTTGCTTCTTGTTTGAACAGATATTTTGTTAATGAGTATTCATTAATTAAAGATAATGTTTATTGTTTATCTATAATGTTTTTTGTCCCACACAAATCTGTGAAAATTAGAGTGTTATTATAGCTATTAGCATTTTAGCTATTTAGCAATAAATGCGACAGTTATATAGGTACACATATATAAGTATATTACTGTATAATTATACATCATCGAAATAAAAAATAGGGTCTAACTGGGAATCGTTCATGTGGGAAACTTAGCCTAACTGGGAAGCGTCTATTTGAGATGAAACCACCATTTCCACTTCTTTGATGCTAGCATTTTTTGAACCTGCAATAAGGAACAAAGTTTAGGTTTACATCTACAAGTTGAGAATTCAAAAACACTTGAACTGTTCATATACTTGCATTTATAAAATTTCCCCCCTTCACTGAGATTTGAACTCTAGATTTACAGCTTGCAAACATGCAAGCACAATGACCATTACACCACATGGACAACAAGATTCCCCACAACTAACAGTGATCTTTGACTAGGTCTACCCTGATAAATTATTTAAATAATATAATAATGGCATTGCATATTGATTTACTTTGAAACATTTAGTCAGAAAATAAGTTATTGTTGTATGCTGCAGGCTGCAGGCTTGGTTGATATGCTGTATGCTATATATTCCTTTTACTTTGAAACTGCAACTTGACTTTTAGAAGAGTTTTTTAAATGCTGACAGACACATTTTAGCATAGAATTATGCACCCTATATTTGCACTATAACTATTTTTCTTTTTCTTATAGCAAAAAATCAAAAAAATATAATGCTGTGGTGAATTGTATTAGTCTAAGTACATGCATGTTGATTATAGATGCGCATTGATTACACACAGACCTGGTAGATGGGCTAAACTTAGCTTGGAAGTACAGGAAGTAAAAGCACCCAATAAAATACGTAATAGACAAGATAAGATTTTTACTATAAAATAGTGTTAGAAGGTGACGTTACATAACAAATAATTGAGTGAAATATAATTCAATAACCCAACAATATAACAATTTGTTAGCTGAATTTTCCTTGTATAGCCGCCATGACTCATGACTGCTATATTTCTAAAGTTGCTTAAAAAGTAGGATAATAACTAAAATACAGACTTTTATCTACACTATAATAGTAATTACTGGTTTAAATCGCTGTAACTTGAAAAAGAAGTTATTAAAAAAACGGCCCTGTAAAACATTATATATTGTTATGGCTGCATGGATATCACTGTTTAATCTTTCCATCATGTTTGCGCTAATTTAGTGCTATAGCATAGATAAAGTGTATTTAGGTAATATTTAAAAATAGTTGAGAGAAAAAAATTATGCTTTGAATAGTTACTATATTTTAGGAAAACATGCAGTTGAAGCAGTGAAATAACATTTGTTTTGATATATATATGTGTTATAGCACTTGTTGTGCTATATATAAACAGGTGCACTTATGACAGATAACGAAAGTTAAAGTTAAATTTAAAGCCAGCTGAATGATTATTGTTGAAATTTTTGATATGTTTGTTTAAAAATTTAATAAATGTTGTGCTGCAGTAATAGTTATAGAAATAAAGTGATTATACAGAACAATACTCTTTTCAGTATGATGCTTATTTATTGCAATATGTTGTTAAAATAGAATATTATTGAATAGAAAATATAATTAACTAGAGCAATATAACTTTAATTTCATGACACAAGTATTTAACCTATGAATAATATGACATTTATAAAATAATACTATAGAGTTAGTTACTAAATGTTGGCAAAATACTGTTTTAAATGGTAAAAGTAGCAATTGATTATAAATCACTTTTCGTAAAATTTGGTTTGTGATGGCACTAAATATTTTGTATAATAGTATAAAAACAGCTAGATAGTCAACTACAAATAGATATATATAATGTTAAATTATTCAGGGTACCAGAATTAGGCAACTTTTAAATTTGTGTTTTGTTTAAGATGCAAATATATTTAAATCCCTATATTGGAGTGAATTTATCCTTCATAAAAAAACTTTCAGTGACTTTAGTTCCAGGTGAAATTAAAACATATGTAAGAACTAGCAATATTAATTGTAGAAGTATGCCATTACAGCCTCAAAGACAGCAAACAAAATAATTCCTTCTGCGTCTGTGCCGAAATCTGCTTGTAAATATCTGCTTTAAACATCATCAGCAATTCAAGTTTCTTGGTTGTGTTTTTTCATGTGAGAAACAAGGTTTCCTTTTTGAGAAGCCTTGTAGTCACATAGTTTACAGTGGAATGGTTTCTCTGCAGTGTGTGTCGTCATGTGTCTATTAAGAACACCTTTTCGTTTTGCCTTATAGTCACATACACTACAATTATATGGTTTCTCTCCTGTGTGTGTCCTCATGTGTCTGTTAAGATCACTTTTTCGTTTTGCCTTATAGTCACATACACTACAATTATATGGTTTCTCTCCTGTGTGTGTTCTCATATGAATCCTGAGAGTACTTTGCTGTGCTGACTTGTAGTCACATTGGTCACATTGAAATGGTTTTTCTCCAGTATGAATTCTCATGTGTTTGGTTAAATAATCTTGATGAGAAAAAGCATAACCACAGACTTTACACTCAAATGGTTTCTCTCCAGAGTGTATCCTCATGTGCAAAACAAGATAATTTTTGTACCCAGTTTTGAAGTCACATACACTGCACTCATATGGTTTCTCTCCAGTGTGTTTTCTCATGTGCTCAGCAACATTACTTTTCTGTGCTGACTTGTAGTCGCATTGATCACATTGAAAAGGTTTTTCTCCAGTATGAGTTCTCATGTGCAGAATAAGACAACTTTTGTATCCAGTTTTATAGTCACATACATTGCACTCGTATGGTTTTTCTCCAGCGTGTTTCTTCATATGCCGAGTCAGATCAGCTTTATGTACTGACTTGTAGTCACAATGATCACATTGGAATGGTTTCTCTTCAGTATGGATTCTCATGTGTGAGGTGAGACTCTTTTTCCAAATGAAAGCCTGACTGCAAACTTTGCAAACAAAAGGTCTCTCTCTTGTGTGTCTTCTCATATGCTGGGTAAGAGTACTTTTATGTTCAGTTAAGTAGTTACATAAATAGCATTGAAACCTTTTCTTCTCTGTGTGCAATTTTCTATGTTTAGCAAGTCTAACCTGTCTTGTAGATTTATCTTTACAAGTACTAGTATGTAAAAGTTTTTTCTGGTTGCAGTTTGCTTTTGCTGGGATCACTAGATCTTCTTTCTGATCAAACACATCTCCAGGTATGTTAGTAGTTACAGGCATATTTTCAATAATAGGATTTTCTGTAATTATGTCTGAGTTGTATTCATGTGCTCCTTTACACAATGCAGCAATATTATCAAATGTGTTTCCATTATCAAATTCTGGGTGAATCCTTTCTGTAAAATATAAAACAATTAAACACCTAAAGTTTTGACTAATCAGTTTTAGGTTCTACTCTAGGTTATTCATTTTTGTCATGCAAACTTATTCTCTCAGTTGAAAACGACGACACATGTATCCTAATCTATTGCTCCTGTGCATCTGTTAATGAAACAAAAAAATCATATTTCAGGATATTTTGCTCAATCAGAAGTTGTTAATTCTATAGCTGAATGATATTTTATGTTCTCACCAAAAACCAACTTGAAACGCAAATAATTGCAAGTACAGTTTTGTAATATTATCAACTATTTCTTCGAATGATAGGAAAATAAGTTGATTAAAATATAAATTAGCAAGTAAACTTCCCTCAATTTAGTCAATTGCTTGCTCAACCTCATTGAACTTCAATTTGAAAAGAATACAAACGGCTAAAAAAAATGCTCATTATGATACACCTATAATATTATAGTTTTGAAAGAATTTGTTGTACATCTTCTTAGATATACTCGCCAGTTGAATCAGTATATCTAAGAATATGTAGCAACCACAAATGTCAGCCATTTTTAGAAATGTCTGATCTTTCTGTACGGCATTGCTTTACGCCAGGATCAAGCACTGCTTGATTAGAAAAAGATGAGATGGACACCTATTAGACAGGAAGACAATAGTATAGTATCAATTCATTTGATATAAATGTCCAATGGAATTTTATATTTATGTTTTCAATTTTATATTACGTCACACTTTTGGTTGCATACCAGTAGCCTCAAATGTCAGCCATTTTTAGAACGTCCCCCCCCCCTAAAGTTCTCCGAATGCGCTATTGCATGGGTAAGAGTGTTGACACTTCATTAGACATTTATATCCAATGAGTTGACACCAACGTTTCCCTGTGCAATAGGAGTCAGAGCAAACTTGTTTAATAAAGCAGTGCTTTATCCTGGAATACCGTGATGTAGTACTAACATTTGATGATGCCTCGTCTGGGAGGTAAGAGTAATTCCACAATACAAAGCTAAAATACCTTGTAAAATGTTAGCCTCAACTGAGATTCAAACCTGAGACCTGCTGCTTGCAAGTGAGTACAGTAACCATTACACCACAGTGACTTCGGGTATTCTAAACAACAACATACTTTTAGATATACTCACCAGTTGAATTGAAGTCTGTTGTAACATTCAGTCCTAAAACTGTAAAAGCTTCAGAGATAACTTCAGACAGAGGAACATCAGGTTCTTTTGGTATATAGTTGTCATATACTGAAGTTTCTGTGTTAACAGAGTTATGAATGTTTGGATGATCATTAGGGAGAAATGAAGTGACTGAATTTACAGGATATATATTTTGATTTGGAATACAATTCTCAAAGAAACCATTCTCTAAGTATGAGTCTGAGACTGTAGTTGGCATGTCAAGAAGAGGTTGAGTGTCTGATACTACTGGATGATGTTTATACTGTGACACAAAGTTGCTGTTGATAAAAGTAGGCTCCAGTTCAATACTACTTTGATCTCTAAAATATGGTTCCTGTCTGTGTGGGTTAGGCATTTGAAAAGTCTCCTGTGTTACCTTAACTGCAAAGAGATATAAAAACAATGCAAATTGACATCTACATTCCAAATATTGTTTTTAATTGTCTTGTCTTTTCCAAGTCTCATATTGACAGTTGAAGAAGCATTATAATAAAAAGTACTATAAACTCACATTGGCATTTAAAGATATGTTTTTAAAATTTTGGTTTTTTAATAACAATTAATTACATATATACAGAGAATGTTCTTGTTTTTACACGTTTCTATACTTACATTGATCACCCACAGACATGGTGTATAAACTAAACCTAGCTAAACCACTCAAAAAGGAAGAAAATAAATGAAATTAAAATAAAAGAGGTTTGAGTTTCACTATAAAACTGTTAGATATACACTTTGCAGAAAAATGCTCTCAAATAAATCTACTCTGATCACCAAAGCAACATAATCTGTTAGCTATACATTCAGTTGTTCAGCTACAATTAGCTATTGTATCTTATAAAGGAGATTTGACAATTAAAAGAGAACAGGCCTGTTGCTAAACCAATTATTTTCATAAAAACTTTAAAACAAAAACAGCCACTTCAACAAAAATTCACCTGAATTCAGTAAGCATAGTTCTGTTGGAGAACAAAAGTATATTTATAAATGATGTTGAAATATCAGTATGCACTCAATCTGCACATATAAATATGACTATATATATATATATATATATATATATATATATATATATATATATATATATATATATATATATATATATATAATCTGCAATTACAATACACAAGTTATTTCTCCCTCATAAGTTCAATACTATTTGGTTGAGATGGCATGGTAACTGAACTAAGAGTATCAATTTGATTCTAAACAACGTGTCACCAGTTTCACCTAGAAGTGTTACATTATATACAGCAGCTTTATTTAAAAAAGAATTATATTGTAATACCAAATAACCTTTTCATCTTCATTCAGCTGATGTAATCTAATATGTAAGGTATATTGCATTATATAATATCAAGCTGAGGAATTGAACAGCCATTTTAACATTAACAGCACAAGGAAGGAAAAATAGCAATAATATAACATACTATTGAACACCATAAGCTATTTCAATACTTCATGAATAGGACAGAGATCAAATTGGCTTTAAATAGCTTGCCAAAAATGAACTCACACATACAGAACAACTATGAGAAAGTTCAAAAGCTTTTAGATTTTCAACTTTTAGGTGTAAATATAAATGCTATTTTTGGGCACAGGGCTAAACAATAAGCTATAACATCAAAGAAGTGGAAATGATGGGCAATAATGTAGGTCAAAATAAAATAGAAAAAGATAATGCATGTTTCACACATAAAAATACAGAGAACTTCTTAGGTAACCCATGCAATAGCTAACTGTAGCTGAGCAACTGCATGAATGCATAGCTAACAGATTATAGTGCTTTAGAGTTTAGTGATTCGATTAGATTTCCCTAATTTAGAGCTTTTTTTGCAAAACTTATATCTGACAGTTTTATAGTGAAACTCAAACGTCTTATATTTTTAACTTTATTTATTTCCTTGCCTTCCCGTCTGTTCTATAGCTAGGTTTAGTTTATCAATCATGTCTGTGGATAATCAATGTAAGTATAATAATGACTAAAAATACTAAAGTTCTTTATATGTGAACATTTGTCATGAAAAATCAAAATTTAAAAAAAACTGGCATGTGAGTTATTTTATTATTTTTATCTTTTGATATTCAAAGTGAAAACGGAAAGACAATTGAAAATAATATTTTTCATGTAAATTTCAGTTTGTAATATTTTTATATCTTTTTTCAGATATGGTAACACAATGGACTTTTCAAATACCTAATCAACACAGACAGGAACCATATTTTAGGGATCAATGCAATATTGAACTGGAGCCTACTTTTATCAATAGAAACTTTGAGTCACAGTATAAACATCATCCAGTAGTATCAGACACTCAACCTCTTCTTGACATGTCAACTACAGTCTCAGACTCATACTTAGAGAATGGCTTCTTTGGACATTGTATTCAAAGTCAAAATATGAATCCTGTAAATTCAGTCACTTCATTTCCCACTGATGATCATATAACAAACAATCATAACTCTGTTAACACAGAATCTTCAGTATATGACAATTATCTACCAAAAGAACCTGATGTTCCTCTGTCTAAAGTTATCTCTGAAGCTTTCACAGTTTTAGGACTGAATGTTACAACAGATTTTAATTCAACTGGTGAGAATATCAAAGAATATGCTGCTGTTAAGAATCCCGAAGCCCCCCTCCCCCCCCTCAATGCTTAATAGTGGTTGAAAACACCAGATCTCGAATTTAAATCTCAGGGAGGTCAAAATTTTTACAAGCTGTTTTAAATTTGTATTGTGGAAGTACTCTTACCCTCCAGACGCACTTTACCATAACGTAGGTCGCAATGTAAAATATCAGCCATTTTTAATATCTCCGGACTTGAGTTCTCAAAGTGTGCTATTGGGGACAATCTATGACGCCTCATTGGACACTTACATTTAGTGAATTGATACTATTGAATGTCTTTAAAACAAGCAGTGCACAATATCTTAACGTATGGCTACAGGAAACTCAGACATTTGTAAAACTAGCTGATAACTTTTGCTATGGCCCGTGGTGCGGCAAGGTTCTTCTAGGCCTTAGGGGGGTTAGACACACTTTGCCGTAGCGTTTGTGGTAACTGTAAATGGCAGCTAGTTTCAAAAATGTTTGGGCTAATTGAGCCATTGGATCTAAATTTTCAATGAGGTGTCATAAATATTACCAATTAGCAAACGTTGAAAACTGCAGTCTGGAAAATTTAAAATTACTGACATTTGACGTTACAATTTGACGTAACCTCTTATTCACACCTATAATTGGTTTAGAATAAAACATATGTAGGCTACAAGAAGTTGAAGGAAAAAGATTTCTACATATGCACAACAAATTCTTTTTTTTCAAAACTATAATTAACACATTTTTCAGATGTTTTGCAGTCTTTTTAAATGAAAATTTAATGAGATTGAGAAAACTTTAATTGCTAATTTATGTTTCAATAAATTGATTTTAATAATTGTCATTTAAAAAATAGCTAATAATATTACTTACATATTTTATACACTTGAAATTATTTAAGTTTCAAATTAACTTTGGTGACAATACAGAATATCATCCTGTATAGAACTAACAACTTCTGATTAAATAAATTGAGCAGAATATTCTGACATATATTTTTTAGCTCTATTAACCGATGTATTAGAATACATGTGTTGTCGTTTTCAGCTGAGAGAACAAGATTAGATAAGCAGAATGAATAAACTATAAAGTAGAAACTAAAAACTGATTCATAAACTTTAGGTTCTATAATTATTTTATATTTTACAGAGAGAATTCAAACAGAGTTTGATAACGGAAACACATTTGATAATCCAGTGACTGCATTGTGTAAAGGAGCACATGAATACAACTCAGATATAACTACAGAAAATCATACTATTGAAAATATGCCTGTAGCTACTAACATACTTGGAGATGTGTTTGACCAGAAAGAAAATCCAGTGATTCCAGCAAAAGTGGACTGCAACCAGAAGAAACTTGTACATACTACTTGTTATAAAGGTGAATCTACAAGACGGGTTAGACTTGCTAAACATATAAGAAAACTGCATACTGAGAAGAAAAAATTTCAATGCCCTCTATGTAATTACAAAACTGAACATAAACGTAATCTTACCCAGCATTTAAGAATACACACAAAAGAGAGGCCTTTTGTTTGCAAAATTTGTGGTCGCGCTTTTACTCAAAGAAGTCATGTTACCGTACACATGAGGAAACACACTGGAGAAAAGCCATTTATTTGTGAAGTTTGTGGTCATACTTTTAATCAAAAAATTCATCTCACCGGACACATGAGAATTCATACTGGAGAAAAACCTTTTCAATGTGACCAATGTGACTACAAGTCAGCACAGCAAGGTAATTTTACTAAGCATATGAGGAAACACAATGGAGAAAGACCATATGAGTGCAGTGTATGTGACTATAAGGCAAAACAAAAAGTGAATCTTAACAGACACATCATGAGGAAACACTCTAGAGAGAAACCATCCAATGTAAACTATGTGACTATAAGGCTGCTCTAAAAGGAAAACTTGTTATTCATATGAAAAAACACAACCAAGAAACCTGAATTGCTGATGATGTACATTTACAGAAGGATGCTTTTTTATAGAAGATTTCACAACAGACACAGCAGAAATTATTTTCCTTGCTGTCTTTAGGGCTAGAATGACACACTCTCCACACTTCATTATTTTAAATTCATATAATCTTCATCAGTTTCTCAACTTTACATGGGCTTTAATTTTACTTGTAGAGTTAACGCTTAAAAAATTAGGAAGCATGAATTCACTTCAACATAGGAATTATAATATTTACATCTATGAAACACATTAAACCAATTTAGAAAGTACATAGTTCTGGTAACCTAATTGATCTGCCACTATAATATATAAATCTATTTTCATTTGACTACATGCTATAATTTAGTATTATTCAAAATATTCAGTGTCATAACAAACCAGACTTTACAAAAGTTAAGGGATTTAACTCTTGTTACTTTTGCCAAATCAAAACAACTTTTTACCAACATTAGCCTAATTAGTAATTATTTCAGTAATGCTTTTTTTCTATTTTATAAATATTTTATTATTCATAGGTTAGATACATGTGTCACAAAATGAAAGTCATATTTGCATTAGTTAATTACATTTTCATTAGCTCAGGACCACGGCAGTGAAAGGTGACCAATTATGTTTTCATTCGATGATATTATATTTTATTAAAATATTGAAATAAACAAGCATTATATTGAAAAAAATATCTTCATTGTTTTTTTTATTCTCATTTCCTATCTATAATAGCTTATACCAGCGTAATATTTATTAAATCCTTAACCAAACATAATATCAACAATATTAGAAATAACCATTCAGCTATATAGCACTCAATCAATATGAACAATTACTTCTTAGAGTTGGAACACCAGAAAAATTGTACAAAACTAAATTCTACACTTTAGACTATTTATATTACTATATGCACAGTAACAAAATACAGAAGGATTCTATTTTATACCCCAATCTATTGAAAATATGTACAATAATGGAGGGATTCTATTGACTAAATGTTGAGCTGAAGCTATGGCAAAACTTATCCTTCAGCTTTTTGTTCTCCAAAGTATTCAAAGCGCAGGCCACTCTCTTAATTGCTCTCCTGGAACAGATTCACAACATCATAACATCAAATATAATATTCATCAGTGTTTTCAATGTCAAATTATAATAAAACGGTGTTACGCTTTGTTAAACTTCATCTTATTGCCATAATAAAAATTTAGTCGAAAATCAGTTACTTCAATATAGCAAGCTTTGCTTTACTTCTGTACTTCAAATTTACTAGTTACTTTCTCTAATAAAAACTTTGTTGGCATCTTGGTAGTAAGTTTAGTGCAACCCATGCTACCTGCACAGAACTTTAGATTCCAGGTGAGTCCTGACAGTATTGTTCACCTTATTAATATCTGTTAACCTAGATTTCTGAAGTCTGTCCCTGTCTGATAAATTATTTCAGTATATTAATTGCATTATATATTGATTTACATTGAATTTGTAGTTACAGAATAAAGTTCATTGTATGCTGCACACTTAGTTGATATACTATACGCTTTATATTTCTTTCAATTTAAATCTATAAAACCTTCACTTTCAGGAGAATTTTAAAACCATGATAGAAATATTTCAACGTAGAATTATTCCCCATATAGTTGCACAATAAGTATAATATTTTCCTTATATATAATAACAAAAACTAACATAATTTGTGGTGAAATTTATCAGTGTAAGTATACGGGCAGGTTGGTTATAAATGTACATCATGCAATTACACGCAGACATGGTAGCTATAAGATAGGCTACAATTTATAGCTGGGAGACACAGGAAGTAAAAAGCACTCAGGGAAATACATAATAGACAGTATACTATAACAGTATTTTAGTAATAATATATATTACTAAAATACTGTTATAGAAGATTACATTACATAATGGATGAAATTTCATAATTAAATTAAATATAATTTAATAACCAAACAATATAATTGGTTAGCTCAGTTGTTCTGGTACAGCTACAATGGCTCATGACTGTTGTATTTCTATAAAGTTGTTTAAGAAGTGGGAGAATAACTAAAAACAGACTTTTATCTAAACTATTGAATAATAATAACCGGTATTGCTTTAAATTCATCATAACTTGAAAAAGAAGTTATTGATTAAATGACCCTGTAAAATACATGAATATTACTGTTCAATATGTGCAATCTGCTATTGTTGCTTTGTTATTATCGCCTATTTTACGTCATAGATAAAGTGCATTGGGGATTATAATCTAAGTAATATTTAAAAATAGTTACAAACTAAAATAAAGCATTATTATGCTTCTGATAATTAGTTTACTTTGCCTGAATGATTGTTGCTAAAATTGTTAATAATTATGTTTGTTTAAGAATATAATAAATATTCTGCTAGCAAAGATAATGGAAAGGAAATAAGAATAGAAAAAACTCAGAGAATACTTTTCACGATATAATGTTTGTTTATTGCAATATGTTATTAAAATAGAATATTGTTGAATATAAAATGTAGTCAACTAAAGTAATACAACTTTAACTTCATGACACATGTATATCTATACCTATGAACACTGGTGTATTTATAAAACAGGATTATTGAAATAATTACTAAATGCTGGTAAAAAATTGTTTAAATTTGGTAAAAGCAATAAGATTTAAATCATTTGTCATAAATTCCTGTTTGTTATATAAAACTAAATAATTTGAGTAATTGTAGATAACAGCTAGTCAACTGAAAATAGATTTATATATAATAGTAGTTTAATTAGGTTACCAGGATAATTAATCTTTTAAATTGGTTTTGTGTCTTAAATGCAAATATGAAAATTCCTATACTGCAGCTATAGTGAATTCATGCTCCGCCATAACTTTTTATACTGTAGCTTTACGTGTATACATGCAATTAAAATGTATGTAAAATTTAAAATCCAAAGAGGATTATATGAAGTTGCAATATTAAAGTGTGAATAGTATGCCATTCTATTTCCCAAAGACAGCAAACAAAATAACGTCGGCTGTGTCTGTTGTGAAATCCACTGTGAAAGAATATCTGTCTGTTAATGTACATCATCAGCAATTAAGGTTTCTCAGTTGTGGTTTTTCATATGAATAACAAGTTGCCCTCTCCGAGCAGCTTTGTAGTCACATAGATTACAGTGGAATGGTTTTTCTCCTGTGTGTGTCATCATGTGTTTCTTTAAATCACCTTTATGTGCCACCTTATAGTCACATGCACTGCACTCAAATAGATTCTCTCCTGTGTGTGTCCTCATATGTAAAGTTAGAGTGCTTTTATGACTGAAATACTTTTTACAAACATTGCAGTCAAATGATTTTTCTCCTGCGTGTTTTACCATGTGTTTGGTTAAATAATTTCTACGAGCAAAAGCATAACCACAGACTTTACACTCAAATGGTTTCTCTCCAGAGTGTATTCTCATGTGCTCAGTAACATTACTTTTCTGTGCTGACTTGTAGTCGCATTGATCACATTGAAAAGGTTTTTCTCCAGTATGAGTTCTCATGTGCAGAATAAGACAACTTCTGTGTTCAGTTTTATAGTCACATACCTTGCACTCGTATGGTTTTTCTCCAGTATGTTTCTTTATATGCCGGGTCAGATCAGCTTTATGTACTGACTTGTAGTCACAATGACCACACTGGAATGGTTTCTCTCTAGTATGGATTCTCATGTGTGCGGTGAGACTCTTTTTCCAAATGAAAGCCTGACTGCAAACTTTGCAAACAAAAGGTCTCTCTCTTGCGTGTCTTCTCATATGCTGGGTAAGAGTACTTTTATGTTCAGTTAAGTAGTTACATAGGTAGCATTGAAATTTTTTCTTCTCTGTGTGCAATTTTCTATGTTTAGCAAGTCTAGCCTGTCTTGTAGATTCACCTTTAAAAGTAGTATGTACAAGTTTCTCCTTAGTGCAGTTTGCTTTTGCTGGAATCACCAGATCTTCTTTCTGGTCAAACACATCTCCAGGTATGTTAGTAGCTACAGGCACATTTTCAATAGTAGGATTTTCTGTAATTATGTCTGAGTTGTATTCATGTGCTCCTTTACACAATGAAGTCACTAGAATATCCAAAGTGCTTCTGTTATCAAACTCCGTTTGAATTCTCTCTGTAAAACATCAAATATCATTAAATAAGTTAAAATTTGCTAATCAGTTTTTAGTTTCTACTATGATTTATTTTTGTCATTTTGTCTTCAAGTTGAAAAAGATAACGTTTGTATCTTAATCCATTGTCCTGTGCATCTGTTACAAAGGCAAAAAAATATAAATCAAGAGATTTTGCTCAATTTATTTAGTAAAAAGTTGTTAATTGTAAAAAATATTCATATTCTCACCAAAACCAACTTTAAACCCAAATAATTGCTAGTGTAGTACTGTTATGTAATGTTATCAACTATTTTTTCAAAATAGGATATAGGTATTAAAATAATTTGATTAAAACATAAATTAGTAAGTAAGCTCCTCTCAATTTAGTCAACTGCTTGCTCAACCTCATTGAACTCCAATTTAAAAAGAATACAAAACGTTTAAAAACATGCTCATTATAATACACCTATATAATAGTCTATAGTTGTACATATTCTGAGGTATACTTACTCACCACTTCAGTGAATATCTAAGAATATGTTATAGCAACAGCAAATGTCAGCCATTTTTAGAAATGTGCGATCTTTTTGTACGGCATTGCTTCACGCCAGGATCAAGCACTGCTTGATTAGAAAAAGATGAGACGGAAACTTATTAGACAGGAAGATAATATAGTATCAATTCATTTGATATAGCCTAAATGTCCAATGAGGTGCCATAAATCATATCCAATATCACACTTTGAGAATTTTAGCCCCGAAACATTAAAACGGCTGAAATTTTATATTACGGAACACCTTTTGTTGCATACCTGTAACCTCAAATGTCAGCTATTTTTAAAACGCTAATGCATGGGTAAGAGTGTTGACACCTTATTAGACATTTATATCCAATGAGTTGACACCAACGATTCCCTGTGCAATAGGAGTCAGAGCAAACTTTTTAATAAAGCATTGCTTTATCCTGGAATACCGTGATGTAGTACTGACATTTGATGGTACCTCGTCTGGGGGGTATGAGTAATTCCACAATACAAAGCTAAAATAGCTTGTAAAATGTTAGCCTCAACTGAGATTCAAACCTGAGACCTGCTGCTTGCAAGTGGGTACGCTAACCATTACACCACAGTGACTTCGAGGATTCCAAACAACAACATATTTTTAGATATACTCACCAGTTGAATTGAAATCTGTTGTAACATTCAGTCCTAAAACTGTAAAAGCCTCAGAGATAACTTCAGACAGAGGAACATCAGGTTCTTTTAGTATATAGTTGTTATATACTGAAGTTTCTGTGTTAACATAGTTATGAATGTTTGTATGATCATCAGTGAGAAATGAAGTGAATGAGTTTACAGAATATATATTTTGATTTGTAATATAATTCTCAAAGAAACCATTCTCTAAGTATGAGTCTGAGACTGTAGTTGACATGTCAAGAAGAGGTTGAGTGTCTGATACTACTGGAAGATGTTTATACTGTGACACAAAGTTTCTATTGATAAAAGTAGGCTCCAGTTCAATACTACATTGATCTCTAAAATATGATTCCTGTCTGTGTTGATTAAGCATTTGAAAAGTCCCTTGTGTTACCATACCTGAAAAAAGAAATAAAAACAAGAAAAATTGACAACTACATTACAAATGTTGTTTTTAATTGTCTTGCCTTTTCCAAGTTGGATACTGACAGATAAATAAACATTATAAGAAAAAATATTACAAACTTACATTGGCATTTAAAAACTTCATTTTAAAATTTTTGCTTTTTAGTTCATGACAAGTTATAGTATTCACATAGAAAGAACTTTTTTATTTTCACATATATAGTTACTATACTTACATTGATCACCCACAGACATGGTTGATAGATAGACTTTGTTAAAAGACACAAAAAGGAAGGAAATAAATGAAGTTAAAATAAAAAAATGTTTGAGCTTAAAACTGACACTTTGCAGAGAATGCTCTAAAAGAAATCTACTCTGATCACCAAAGCAATAGGCCTATAATCTGTTAGCTATACATTCAGTTGTTCAGCTACAGTTAGCTATTGTATTTTATAAAGGAGATTTAACGATGGTAAAGTAAAAGAGAACAGGTCTGTGGCTAAACCAATTAATTTCATGGGCGTTTTAAACAAAAATCCAGCCATTCTATAACAAAAATTCACCTCAATTCAGTAGACTTAGTTCTGTAGGAGAACAAAAATATTTATAAATGATGTTGAAATATTATAGTATATGCACTCAACTGCACCTTAGAAATATAGAAGTTTAATCAGTTTCACTTAGAAGTGTTACATTATATATAACAATTTTATGAAAACTTTAAACAAGAAACAGCCATTTTAACAAAAATTCACCTGGATTTAGGATTCTATATTATAGGAGAACAAAGGTATTTATAAATGATGTTGAAATATGCACTCAATTGCACATTTGAATCTGACTATAATATATCTGCAGTTACAGCACACAAGTTATTTCTCCCTTGTATTATATGTCCAATACTATTTGGTTGAGATGACATGGTATCTGAAGTAAGAGTATTAATTTGATTTTAAACAATGTGTCACCAGTTTCACTTAGAAGCATTACACTATACAACAGTTTTGTATAAAGAATTCTAAGATTCCTCGCAACATACAGTGATCTCTGATTAGGTCTACCCCTGATGAATTATTTAAATAATATAATATTAATTGTATTGCTTATTGATTTACCTTGAAACTTTTAGCTACAAAATATATACTGCAAAGTGCTTAGTTGATATACTATATACTTTATATATTTCTTTTACCTTGAAACTGCAACTTGACTTTTAGAAGATTTTTTAAAATTGGACAGAAATATTTTGACATTATTCACCCTATAGTTGAAAAATAAGAATTTTCCTTATAGCAAAAAGCGAAAATTATAATTTGTGGTAATATCTATCAGTGTAAGTATACATACAAGTTGATTATAAATGTACATCAATTACACACAGACATGATAGATCATGGACTAAACTTAGCTGAAAGACGCAGGAATTAAAAGCACCCAATTAAATACATAATGGACAATATCCTATTTTGACTAAAATACTTTCAATACTCATGGTAGGTTACATAATAGATAAAATTTCATGACTGAATGAAATAGTATTTATAGACTAAACAATACAATTGGTTAGCTCAATTGTTCTGGCACAGCTATACAATGGTTCATAGCTGTTGTATTTCTAAAGCTGTTTAAAAGGTAGAAGAATAACTAAAAGCAGATTTTGATCTGTACACTATTGATTAATAATGGTAATTACTGCTTTAAATTTTTGTAACTTGAAAAAGAAGTTATTAAATAAATGGCCCTGTAAAAAACTATATATTGTCATACCTGCATGATTATCACTGTTCGATCTTTTCATTATGCTATTGTTGAATTTTTAACATGGTGCACTAATTTAGTACTACAGCATAGATAAAGTGTATTTATAGTAATATTTACAAATAGTTAAGAGAAAAAACTTATGCTTTGAATAATTACCATATTTTAGAAAGATATTCAGTTGAAGTAGTGAAATAACACTTGTTTTGATATATGTGCTATAGCACTTATTGTGCTAAATATAAACAGGCGTACTTATGACAGATAACGAAAGTTTACATGTCAAATAATAATTATCAACTTTAAAAAGTAATTCTTCACATTGAATTAAAGCCAGCTGAATGATTCTTGCTAAATTTTTTGATATGCTTGTTTAAAAATTTAATAAATGTTGTGCTGCTGTAATATAGTTATAGAAATAAAGTGATTATCCAAAACACATACTCTTTTCAGTATGATGTTTATTTATTGCAATATGTTTTTAAAATAGAATATAATTGAATAGAAAATATAATTAACTAAAGTATAGGTATAACTTTAATTTCATGACACAAGTATCTAACCTATGAATAATAAGACATTTATAAAAGAAGACTATAGAGTTAATTACTAAATGTTGGCAAAAAACTGTTTTAAATGATAAAAGTAGCAATTGATTTAAATCACCTGTCTTAAAATCCAGTTTGTTACGACACTAAGTATTTTGCATTTTTTAAATTAGTTTTGTGTTTTAGATGCATATATATTTGAATCCCTATATTGGAGTGAATTCATCCTTCATAAAACTTTATTCAGTGGCTTTAGTTCCAGGTACAATTAAAGGGTATGTAAAATTGAGAATCTAAGGAGGGTTGTATAAATTAGCGTTATCAAAGTGTAGAAGTATGCCAATGTACAGCCTCAAAGACAGCAAACAAAATAATTCATTCTGTGTCTGTGCTGAAATCTGCCTGTAAATTTCTGCTTTTAAACATCATCAGCAATTCAAGTTTCTTGGTTATGCTTTTTCATGTGAGAAACAAGGCTTCCTTTTTGAGAAGCCTTGTAGTCACATAGTTTACAGTGGAATGGTTTCTCTCTAGAGTGTGTCCTCATGTGTAAAGTTAGGGTGCTTTTAAGACGGAAAGCTGTTATACAAACGTTGCACTCATATGGTTTTTCTCCAGTGTGTGTTCTCATATGTTTCGTGAGAGTAAGTTTCTATTGATAAAAGTAGGCTCCAGTTCAATACTACATTGATCTCTAAAATATAATTCCTGTCTGTGTTGATTAGGTATTTGAAAAGTCCCATTCACTACCATAACTGCAAAAAAGATATATAAAAAAAAAACAATATAAATTGACATTTACATTAAAAAGAGTTACTTTCAATTGGTTTGACTTTTTCACTTTGAATATTGACAGATGAAGAAACAATATATTAAAAATATTACAAACTTCCATTGCCATTTAAAAGTTTGTTTTTAAAATTTTTGCTTTTTCATAACAACTAATCACATATATATACTGAGAATGTTCTTGTTTTACACGTTTCTATACTTACATTGATCATCACCCACAGACATGGTGTATAAACTAAACTTAGCTAAACGACACAAAAGTAAAAGGAAATAGATGATGTTAAAATAAAATATGTTTGAGTTTCACTATAAAACTGACAGACATACACTTTGCAGAAAAATGTTCTAAAATGAATCTAATCTGATTGCCAAAGCAATATAATCTGTTAGCTATACATTCAGTTGTTGAGCTACAGTTAGCTACCGTATCTTATAAAGGAGACTTGACAATGGTAAAGTAAAAGAAAACAGGCCTGTGGTTAAATTTTTACTACTCAATTGTTTTGTACTTTTGTTTTAAAATAGCTATAACTTCTATAATATATAGATATACATCAATAGCTAAAACAGTTTAAGTGCAATATTATTTCTCTAAATTAATATTGAATTTAAGTGGATTTAAATTTACAGCTTTAGATCAAGCACAATAATTCAAAGCTACATTGACAAGCAAGTTTGCTTCCTTTCTTATAAATTATGTTTATGTATTTATAACAACTAATATATTTCGGTGTCATCCCACATAAACACTTCCCAGTTAGACGATAAGCTAACTTTCCCACTTGGACGTTTCCCACATGAACAATTCCAAGTTAGGCGCTAATTATTTATATTGCTATAATATATGTTTTATGTGCTATTTATTACATTATTATTTAAATATATGTATACTCAAATAAAGCACCTAAATAATTTTTTTGGGTCTGCATTAACATATTAATTTTACATATTTTTTGCTTCTTGTTTGAACAGATATTTTGTTAATGAGTATTCAATAATTAAAGATAATGTTTATTGTTAATCTATTATTGTTTTTGTCCCACACAAATCTATGAAAATCTGAGTGTTATTTCAGATGATCCATGCTGTTAGCTATTATAGCTATTAGCATTTTAGCTATTTAGCAATGAATGCGACAGTTATATAGGTACACATATGTAAGTATATTACTGTATAATTATACAACACCTAAATAAAAAATAGCGTCTAACTGAGAATCGTTCATGTGGGAAATTTAGCCTAACTGGGAAGAGTTTATTACGGATAAAACCACTATTTCCACTTCTTTGATGCTAGCATTTTTTAAACCTGTAATAAGGAACAAAGTTTACATTTACATCTACATCTACAAGTTGAGAATTCAAAAACACTTGAACTGTTCATATACTTGCATTTATAAAATTTCCCCCCTTCACTGAGATTTGAACCCTAGATTTACAGCTTGCAAACATGCAGGCACAATATGACCATTACATCACATGGACTACAAGATTCCCCATGCACAACTAACAGCGATCTTTGATTAGGTCTACCTTGATAAATTATTTAAGTAATAATATAGTAATTGCATTGCATATTGGTTTACCATGAAACATTCAGTCAGAAAATAAGTTATGTTGTATGTTGCATGCTTGGTTGATATGCTGTATGCTATATATTTCTTTTACTTCTAAACTGCAACTTGACTATTAGAAGAGTTTTTAAAGGCTGACAGACACATTTTAGCATAGAATTATCCACCCTATAGTTGCACAATAACTATTTTTCTTATAGCAAAAAATCAAAAAGAACTATAATACTGTGGTAAATTGTATTAGTCTAAGTACATGCAGGTTGATTATAGATGCACATTAATTACACACAGACCTGATAAATGGGCTAAACTTAGCTGGAAAGTACAGGAAGTAAAAGCACCCAATAAAATACGTAATAGACAGGATACGACTTTTACTAAAATAGTGTTATAACAAATAATTAAGTGAAATATAATTCAATAACCCAACAATATAACAATTTGTTAGCTGAATTTTTCTTGTACAGCCGCCATGACTCATGACTGTTGTATTTACAAAGTTGCTTAAAAAGTGGGAGAATAACTAAAATAGAGATTTTTATCTACACTATTGATTAATAATAGTAATTACTGATTTGAATTTTCGTAACTTGAAAAAGAAGTTATTAAATAAACGGCCCTGTAAAACATTATATATATATATATTGTTATGTCTGCATGAATATCACTGTTTAATCTTTCCATCATGTTTGCGCTAATTTAGTGCTTATATAGCATAGATAAAGTGTATTTAAGTAGGTAATATTTAAAAATAGTTAAGAGAAAAAATTATGCTTTGGATAGTTACTATATTTTAGGAAAATATGCAGTTGAAGCAGTGAAATAACACTTGTTTTGATATATGTGTTATATAGCACTGGTTGTGCTATATATAAACAGGCGTACTTATGACAGATAACTAAAGTTTACATATCAAATGATAATTATCAACTCTAAAAAGAAAGTGTTCACATTGATTTAGAACCAGCTGAATGATTATTGTTAAAATTGTTGATATGTTTGTTTAAAAATTTAATAAATGTTGTGCTGCTGTAATAGTTATAGAAATAAAGGGATTATACAGAACAATACTCTTTTCAGTATGATGCTTACTTATTGCAATATGTTGTTAAAATAGAATATTATTGAACAGAAAATATAATTAACTAAAATAATAGGTATAACTTTAATTTCATGACACATGTATCTAACCTATGAATAATATGACATTTATAAAATAAGACTATAGAGTTAATTACTAAATGTTGGCAAAAGACTGTTTTAAATGGTAAAAGTAGCAATTTATTATAAATCCCTTTTCGTAAAATTTGGTTTGTGATAACACTAAATATTTTGTATAATAGTAAAAAACAGCTAGATAGTCAACTACAAATAGATTTATATATAATGTTAGATTATTCAGGGTACCAGAATTAGGCAGTTTTTAAATTGGTGTTGTGTTTTAGATGCATATATATATTTGAATCCCTATATTGGACTGAATTCATCCTTCATAAAAAATTTTTTGGTGACTTTAGTTCCAGGTACAATTAAAACATATGTAAGAACTAGCAATATTAATTGTAGAAGTATGCCATTACAGCCTCAAAGACAGTAAACAAAATAATTCCTTCTGCGTCTGTGCTGAAATCTGCTTGTAAATTTCTGCTTTTAAACATCATCAGCAAATCAAGTTTCTTGGTTATGCTTTTTCATGTGAGAAACAAGGCTTCCTTTTTGAGAAGCCTTGTAGTCACATAGTTTACAGTGGAATGATTTCTCTCCCGTGTGTGTCCTCATGTGTAAAGTTAGGGTGCTTTTAAGACGGAAAGCTGTTTTACAAACGTTGCAGTCATATGGTTTCTCTCTCGTGTGTGTTCTCATATGATTCCTGAGAGTACTTTGCTGTGCTGACTTGTAGTCACATTGATCACATTGAAATGGTTTTTCTCCAGTATGAGTTCTCATGTGTTCGGTTAAATAATTTTTATGAGCAAAAGCATAACCACAGACTTTACACTCAAATGGTTTCTCTCCAGTGTGTATTCTCATGTGCAAAACAAGACAATTTTTGTACCCAGTTTTGAAGTGACACACACTGCATTCAAATAGTTTCTCTCCAGTGTGTTTCCTCATATGCTTAGTAACATTACTTTTCTGTGCTGACTTGTAGTCGCATTGATCACATTGGAAAGGTTTTTCTCCAGTGTGTTTTCTCATGTGCAGAATAAGAAAACTTTTGCGTCCAGTTTTATAGTCACATACATTGCACTCGTGTGGTTTTTCTCCAGTATGTTTCTTTATATGCCGGGTCAGATCAGCTTTATGTACTGACTTGTAGTCACAATGACCACACTGGAATGGTTTCTCTCCAGTATGGATTCTCATGTGTGCGGTGAGACTCTTTTTCCAAATGAAAGCTTGACTGCAAACTTTGCAAACACAATGTCTCTCTTTTGTGTGTCTTCTCATATGATGGACAAGACAATTTTTACGTTCAGTTAGGTAATTACATAGATGGCATTGAAACCCTTTCTTCTCTGTGTGTAATTTTCTATGTTTAGCAAGTCCAGCCTGTTTTGTAGATTCACCTTTACAATTAGTATGTACAAGTTTTTTCTGGTTGCAGTTTGCTTTTGCTGGAATTACTAAATCTTCTTTCTGGTCAAACACATCTCCAGGTATGTTAGTAGTTACATGCATATTTTCAATAGTAGGATTTTCTGTAATTATGTCTGAGTTGTATTCATGTGCTCCTTTACACAATGAAGTCACCAAATTATCCAAAGTGTTTCCATTATCAAATTCCGTTTGAATTCTCTCTGTAAAATATAAAACAATTAAAACGCCTAAAGTTTCTACTAATCAGTTTTTAGGTCTTACCTACTCTAAGTTTTTCATTTTTGTCATGCAAACTCATTCTCTCAGTTGAAAAAGATAACGCTTGTATCTAAATCTATTGCTCCTGTGCATCTGTTGATGAAACAAAAAGAAATTTCTATTTCATGGTATTTTACTCAATTTAATTAATCAAAAGTTGTTAATTCTAAAGCTGGTGTATGGTATTTTGCATTCTCACAAAAACCAACTTTGAACGCAAATAATTTCAGATATAGTTATGTAATATTATCAACTAACTTTTTCAAAATAGGATAGGTATTAAAATAATTTGATTAAAACATAAATTAGCAAGTAAACTTCTCTCAATTTAGTCAACTGCTTGCTCAACCTCATTGAACTTCAATTTGAAAAGAATACAAAACGTCTAAAAACATGCTCATTATGATACACCCATAATATTATAGTTTTGAAAGCATTTGTTGTACATCTTCTTAGATATACTCACCAGTTGAGTCAATACTATATCTAAGAATAAGTAGTAACCACAAATGTCAACCATTTTTAGAAATGTCCGAACTTTCTGTACGGCATTGCTTTACGCCAGGATCAAGCACTGCTTGATCTTCAGCCCAGACACATTAAAATAGCTGACATTTTACTTTGCGGCCTATACATTACAGCAAAGTGTGTTTAGGAGAAAATAGTACTTCCACAATGTACAGCTAAAATAGCCTATACAAATTTTGCCCTTTATATTCATAGGATTCGAACCAGAGACCATATTACATTGCGTGGAAGGGGCTTTGAGATTCCTAACAACATATTCTTAGATATTCTTACCAGTTGAATTGGAATCTGTTGTAACATTCAGTCCTAAAACTGTAAAAGCCTCAGAGATAACTTCAGACAGAGGATTATCAGGTTCTTTTGGTATACAAGTGTCATATACTGAAGATTCTGTGTTAACAGAGTTATGATTGTTTGTATGATCATCAGTGAGAAATGAAGTGAATGAGTTTACAGGATTTATATTTTGATTTGGAATATAATTCTCAAAGAAGCCATTCTCTAAGTATGAGTCTGAGACTGTAGTTGACATGTCAAGAAGAGGTTGAGTGTCTGATACTACTGGATGATGTTTATACTGTGACACAAAGTTTCTATTAATAAAAGTAGGCTCCAGTTCAATATTGCATTGATCTCTAAAATATGGTTCCTGACTGTGTTGATTAGGTATTTGAAAAGTCCCCTGTTTTACCATAACTACAAAAAAGTTTTTAAAAAACAATATAAATTGACATTTACATTAAAAAAAGTTATTTTTAATTGTTTTGCCTTTTTTACTTCGAATATTGACAGTGGAAGAAACAATATATTAAAAATATTACAAACTTACATTGCCATGCATTTAAAAGTTTAAAATTTTTGCTCTTTCATGACAAATATTCACATATTATTACACATTATTATACTTACATTGATTACCCACCGACATGGTTGATAAACTAAACTTTATAGCTAAAAACTCCGAAAGGAAGGAAATAAATGAAGGTAAAAGATTCACTATAAAACTGTCAGATATACCTACACATTGTAGAAAAATGTTCTAAAAGAAATTTAATCTGATCACCAAAGCAATATAATCTGTTAGCTATACATTAAGTTGCTCAGCTACAGTTAGCTATTGCATGGGGGTGAAGGGTCACCTAAGAAGTTCTTTGCATTTTTATGTGCGAACCATGCATTATCTTTTTCTATTTTATTGTGACTTTCATTATTGCCCATCATTTCCACTTCTTTGATGTTATAGCTTATTGTTTAGCCCTGTGCCCAAGAATAGAGCTTAGGTTTACACCTACAAGTTGAAAATCCTAAAACATTTGAACATCTTCATATTTGCATTTTACTTGTGAATTCAGCTCTGCAATTATAGCTATTTAAAGCCATTTTTTCACCTTTGTCCTACTCATGAAACATTGCAGCAACCTATGGAGTTCAATAATACAATATAATATTGCTATTTTTCTTTTCATTGTACTTTCGAGGTTAAAATGGTTTTTCAATTTTTCAGTTCGATATTAAATAATGCAATATACCTGGATTAGATTACATCAGCTGAAAAAAAGCAATTAATCAAGGAAAAATAATTATGTTTATGGACTTGAAATAATTTACAAAATGGAAGATGTAATAGATGTTGTACAAGTACCGCTAATAATCTTGGGCCCGCGTACCACTAGCCATGCTATTTCGCACTGGGCCTCATCATCACTTCCGACAGCTTATTTTGATATACTGTTATTTGTTACTATGTTTCTTTTCTAATTGCTTGTTCTGCTCTTGTAAATTATCCTAGTTGTAAAACACTATGTTATGATGAAAATAAAACACACACACACACACACACACACACACACACACACACACACACTTCATCGATATTATATCAATATGAAGCTGGAAGTATAAATATATTATTATTCTTGAAGGGTTTACCATATGTTATCATGTAAAGTGTCAAATGGTGGGCTTTGATATGTCAAGTGCTAGGCTAAGCATTGTCATTTCAACGAAACAGATTGGCCTGTATTGCAAGTTTCGTCCATTTTATTTTAACCAAACATTCCTTTACATTTGAACGTAGAGTTAAAAGCAATAAATGCTTCTTTCACTTATATTTTATATTCAACCTTCCTGGTTTGCTTCAATAGACAGAATGAAGGGAAGGGGTTTTTTTATAGCTTATTATGATAAATATACCACAATAAAACAAGCTTGTATATATTGAACCCAATATAGGTCAATTAAGTTATTTATTTCAAACAAAAAGCAGTTTGCAAGACAAAAATGAAGAAAAAATAGATCCAAAAAATATATAAATAAATTTTATACAAGTAGCAAATTATAATCTGAAGTTTATGGAACACAGTATAGAAAGTTTACAGCTAAGGTGCTGTTAGAGAGTATTTCCATTGTGGCTGTACTTCAACTAAACTTGAAGAATAATATTTAATATAATTCACAGTTATTTCCTAAGCACATAGATTTGAAATCATAACAAAAACATTTACCCTGAAATGCCAACCTTATATTTAAACCTAAATTCTAATTTTGAAATTAGCATATGGGCCACACAGAGCGTGTGGTGAGTCATTCCAGATTAGTGTGGCCCCATGCTAGCACTTGTTTCAATATAAGAGTTTGTTATTTGACAAAGGGGAGCAAATGGAACCGAAATTCCTGCTGACACAATATTATAATACATTTGCAAGTCATGTTTTACTGGTATCAAAAAATTAACGAAAAGAAATTTAATTCTTATCAAATCATAATTGAACTAGAAATCAATTTTATAATTATCAGTAGGAAAAAAACTGTCTAACTATTGCAGTCAGTAAAAAATAATTATATTGTAGGCTTGAAAACATCAGTAATTTTCAATTGTTAATTTCACAACTATGAATAAATTACTACTGGCATAACATGATACATTTAACATAAATAGCACTTTTTTGTTTTCCTAGTAAACTATACATTGAGAAATTCCTCAATCAAGGCAGATAGATAGCTAAAGGTGGGAACTAGGGTGTTTTGCAGCTGCATTAGAACTGCAGAAAAATTGAACAAAACTAAAGTTTATACCCCAGCCTATAGACTATTATCACAAAATACAGGAAGATTCTATTGACTAAATGTTGAGCTGAAACTGTGGCAAAACTTATCCTTCAGCTTTTTGTTCTCCAAAGTATTCAAAGCGCAGGCCACTCTCTTAATTGCTCTCCTGGAACAGATTCACAACATCATAACATCAAATATATTCATACAGAATCTGTTGTTTACACAGTCAATGTTTACGATACTAGATAATTAAGCTAAAACTGTGTTATACTTAATTAAATGTCAACTTCAATGAAAAAGTCAACAAAAAAACAAGCTACTTCGAAAAATATTACTCAACATTCACAAGATTTGCTTTACTTTACTTGCACTTAAAATTTGTAAGTTACTTCTTTATTAAAAGTTTAAAGTTATCAGATGATGTATAGTACAGCTCAGAAGCTATGCAACACAACACACTAGACAAAACTTATTCAAGCAAGCACTGGGAAAAGCAGAAAGTTGAACTTCAAACACAATAAAACTTAAGGAAACTAAGTGTTATCTTCTGGCCAATAGAATTTGTTAATTTAATCTTGCAGTATTGGGAAATGTAGTGGTAGTAAGGTTTTTTAACTACTGTTAAATTAAACTGACTAAAATATTAGAAACATTTTGAAGAACAGCGTTTCAGCCAACATGTCAGAATTTAAACTTGAATAAAGCTAAGTGTGTTGCGTCACGAAATTTTGTTGATCTACCGCAAAAAATAAATGAATTTCCCTTGTTTTAGTCACAAAACATATTGCATCTTTATAGTAGGTGTTACCTGCTCAGAACTTTAGATTCCAGGCGATTCCTGGCGGTCTTGTTCACTTTATTAATATTGGTTAACTTGGATCTCTGAGGTCTGCCCCTGGGTGGTCTCTCAACTTTGAGATTTACACCTGTTTGAGCTTCAATATCAGCCAACAGAGCTGGATCTTGCCATTCAGGATTAGCTATAGCAAAGAACTCTGTGCAATATTATACTAAGTATATAAATGTAACAGTGTATATTATGTATGATACTTTCTGCATTCACGCATAGCTACAAAAGCACCAAATACTCAATGCAGAAAAACCATCTCATCATTTACATGCGAAGTGAAACTGAACGTAAAATTATTTGTTAAAAAATTTCTTTTTTATTCTATGTTTAACAATGATAATACAAAATTTTTTTTTCCCAAGTTTGTCCTTCGTATTCGGTTTTTTGACTTTTATCAAGTAAAATATTGCTTGAAAGTAATTTTAGCGCTTAGTAGTAAATAAAACCAATTGTCATACAACAAAAACTAATTGCAAGAGACAAGAAAAAAAACTAGAGCTATTACAAGATAAAAATGGTAAGAGCCAGGCTCTTGTTATCAGATATAAAACTTGTTTCCATTCCAATTGGGAAGTCAAAAAACACTGTTTGTAATCAAATTATGAACTTTATATGACTGAATGTCAGCAAATGACAAAACTAGTAGTTAACTTAGAAGAAGATACTAGGCAAAACAAAACACACCTTGAGATTGTTTTTCCATGATCTTTTTTAGTTTTTCAGCATCAGCCGGGTTGGCTGGCTTTCCTCTGCCATCTCTGGCAATAATTCGGCCATGGAATGGACATTTCACCCTATCCATACGGGGGCACAGCTGCCCTGTGGGCAAGGGGGCTCTACAAGTCCACTTTACTGGCACAAATTTTCCAGAAAATTCTATTTTTCTTGAGCTATATAAATCTAGTAAGCCCTACAAACCGAAATAACTTGCATATCAGCGATTAGTTATTATAATATCAAGTTACTTAGCACAAGAGAAAACCTTATAGTGTAACTCCTGCTATGCAACGCAAGTTACATAATATTTGATATATGATATATATCTTGAGATCTGCTTCATTTTTGAGTTTATAAAATTTTGAGCAAATTTGATAGCACTTTTTCTTCTTGCCGCTACATATGAATTCTGACAAATTGACTGAGACTTTTACATGCATGGCGTTTCCTGCTAAATACTAGCACGGAAGTAATGAATGAGTAACGCACACTATTGGCAGAGAAGCAAATCTCTTTGGACGGTACAAAACTTGACAAATCATTTGGTAAAATCTCTGGAACCGTCAATTCTTCAGGATTTTCCCAATACTTTAAATCTAATCCAAAGTCCAAGACTGGTGCACTTTGCAGAAGTGGATTTGATGTTGAAGGCTGCTCAAGGTTCGGACTGCCGTCACCTGGCTTGCCAGTCATCCCTAGTCTGGATTTAAAGAATGTAACTTCATCAAGTTCCTCTGGTACTTCAATCAAATCGTCGTCATCACTGTCCATATCTATCAAATATACAACTTTCACCTGTAGCACATCGAACCTTGTCAAATTAGATGCAACTATAAAAGGTGCTTAAAGGAGAAAATAATGGTGAGAAGAGTGTCAGCAGGGCTGCCTAATTACATTTATGCAAAAATAAAATCTGCATAAAATATCTGCTGCAAGTCAAATATAACTTTGGAGTTGCATACCCAAGTAAAACTACTTTATAGCACATAGTGTTTGAGTTTGTGTTGCAATCAGATGGAGAAACTAGTGAAAAATCTTGTCAATGAAATGTTCTGCTAATACATGAAACTATCTATGAATACAGCTTTAGTTTTTCCTCTTTATCTTGAGTGAAAAATGAGCTGCTTTAATCTTTTGATGTTCAATATTTCAATAACTGGTATCTATAGCAGGGTAGCTTTATTTGTTTTCTAACTTAAGGAAACAGTGACTTCATTTAGTAGTATGTATAGCCTGTGTTTCAAACTTCTAAACCATCCTAGTGTGGATTGCAGCAGCTAAAAATAGCCCGTAATCAAATTAAACAAGAATCAGTATTAGTTTGCTAATGCTGCAGCCACTAAACCTGATTAAAATGCCTTCCGAAAAATTTATTAAAAAACTAAATTTCTTGGGCACACAACCCTAACATTGTATTTAGCTGATGACTAAAATTGTTTGAAAAACTCAATATTGCAACTAGTCAGTCCTGCTTTAATCCACAATAATTCATCTTATACACACAGCTGGTTTACATAAAACCGAATTACAGAGCAAAAACTTTGAGCATTCAATTCTGTAAACTTACACAAGAGTACATATCATAAAAGGAGAATTACATTTTAAATTTCTCGTATATACTACTAGATAAAGCAAGCGTACCATCATCTCTAACCCGGTGTATCACCAACATATCTAGGTCCTTGAGTGACCTTTGTATCATCTGTTTGAGGTCAATTAGTCTAGACATTAAACCTTGACCAGCTCCATTCTTCTGCAACTTTGCTAGCCAACCAATCACCATGGGAAAATATTTCATTTTCAGCAGCACTTTCAGCTCATCTGCCAACAATTATTTAAAAATAAAAACACTATATATTTAAAAATCCAATTATTGGTTGCTGACACATACACTTTGGTGCTTTTAATCAATCAAATTTCAAACTCTGTATCAAATAACAAAAAATAAAGTTTAAAATGTAACTGCAACCATATATAGGTTTCAGCCTCTTTAAAATGTGTAGCATATGCACACTTAGAAGCTGCATCAATTCATACCAGATTTACTCTATAATTGACACCCATAATACATAATATTATCTTGTGTTTAGAGAAAGACTAACAGACTAAAGCTTTGTGAGTACATAAGATGGTGTATACTAAACTCCCAGATATATTGCAGCATTCTTACCAAAGTTATGTATCACATCCGTGTTGTCTTCACACTCAGTAATAGTCCGGTGCTGGTTTAGCTCAATGTTGATATTAGAGTTTCTATTCAGCAGCCCGTGTTGCTGCATTTCATCGCCAGCCGTCTCCTCGCTGGATCCTGCAGACTGTGATGAGCGGCTGACTGACTTATCAACTCTACCAGTATCTAGTATTGATGACAGAGCTTAGTCATTAGTCAATAAATCTCAAACACTTTCAAGTATACAAGTCTTTGTTTAACTAAGTGAATTATAACTGTGAAAGCACATGCTTATATAATATGCTCACAACTTTATATTAAAATAAAGACATTTATTTCATTTCTAATAAAATTATTACAGCTTTTACTTTGCGTTACATATGCAAAGTAAAGAGCTGGCCATACATTTACAGGCAAATGAGATGATAAGATAACTCCAAATTTAATATGTCGCGCAGGTTTCTCAAAAATATTTATTTTATGATTAATTTTGTTTATAAAAACAGCGGATTATGTTTGTAAAGGATAAACCTGTTACTCAATGCAACAGCAAATACACTAATAACTAGAAAGTAAATACATTTACCAGCATGTGAAGTGACACGAGAAGAAAATAGCTGATCATCAAACACATCAAATACATCTTGAGAAGGGATCAACAGTTTGAAACATGTCCGCAGCTGTGAGGCAACATCCTTTATATCCTGTTCGTGCTCTGCAACAGTCCAGCAGTAAATAGGAACACAACGCAAGGACTTGCCATCTATACATCACATACATGTAGATAATGAAGGAAGCAACTTATACTGGTAAGAATATTAGAAGCAGGAACAAGGAACTAAACCTAATATTGTATAACTTCTATACTCAAAGACAATTTGTCACTTCTTTGGAATACAAAAGCACAAAGTAAAGGATAAAAAGCTATAAAACTAGACTACAACTGCCTCTAACTAAGTAGTGAGTGCACTATTGAATTGTTGGTCACATTTGAGTGAAAGACTCCAGTCTATCCGCAGGAGAAGGAGTTTACCTGAAATGTGGGGCACAAAATGCATTCCCATCATTGCTATGACTAGGACATAAGCTTTGGGTTTGTTACTATTTATAGACTACAATAACAGGCTATAATACAAAGCTAGCTCACCATTAATTTGACCAATAACACTATCAATATTCTTTTTCTGCTGTGCTTCCAATTTGAGTTTGGCTTCCTGTTCCCGCTGCCTTTGAAGAGCACTCATATGATCTGCCTTGTTGAAGTCGACCTGGTGACACGTTCTCAGGTAGTTATACGCTAGACTCAGCTTCCTGTATCCTGTTGAATACGTCTCGTGCCACTTCCTTAATGCTTGATACGCGGAATTCTTTAGTGTTTCGGCCGCTTTTTTGGGGAGGGGCAAAGGAAAGTCCAGATTAATCTCTAATAAATCACAAAAAGAAATATAGTTTTAGAGATTATACATACGGAATTCTATATATATATATATATATATATATATATATATATATATATATATATATATATATAATGTATGCTGATTGTCAATCTAGTTGGAGTTCCAGCAAAGTAAAGTGCTCGATATCACGGGTGACAGAGCTAATATAATGTAGTGTGTTCAGATTGTTAATGATACATATATATTTTATTTAAAAAATCTTACACGACTATATAGTTTCGTGCAGTAAACTGCACGTAAGCACTACCTGGGCAACATCACATAACAATACTAACAACTCTCAACCATAGTACTACCTATTATAAATTAGCCTTTCCATCAAACATCTAGCTTTTATAGTTTAATCCTTTAGAAAAAGAGCAATTTAATTAATTAATAGATAACACCAAATCCACTACTATGTTTGCATTTCGTTTTACGTTGTGTTTAGCATGATAGTTTTCTTTATGTAAAAATTTGAATAATCGGTATGCTTCATAGATTTTATTTATTTTTAGTCTAACACCTGAGGAGTGCAGTTTACTGCACGAAACTATATAGTCGTGTAAGATTTTTTAAATAAAATATATATGTATCATTAACAATCTGAACACACTACATTATATATATATATATATATATATATATATATATATATATATATATATATATATATATATATCTGTCTAAAACTTATAACTAATGATACTAAAAAAGTTAGGTATCTTTTAAAACTTAATTTCAATGTTATCCACTAAATATGTGGAACAGATGGTAATCATATTGTAACCCTAGATTATCAGTAGCAGCTAGTACAGCATTTCATCCTAAAGTATAGAACACTCTTGCAGCAACTATTAACTTTTCACCTACCTAAAGTCAGCTCAAGGTAGGTTTGGAAATTATCCAATAGGAGTTCTCGGAACTTATGAGACCGTCTAAACAGCTCATCAATCACTTGGAATGTAGATAATCGTATCTCTGCGTGCTCACGTTTCAGTTGGGACCAAAGCAGTTCAAAGCACTGGCAGACATATTGGTCAGATAACCTTGAAGAATATAGCACAATGCTTTGACACGTTAGAGTAGCTGAAAAATATAACTCGCCTACAACATCATACAAACAAAACTTGAACAATTATAAGTGAATATCATTGAGTTTAGGGATGGGGAATTTAAAAGGCATCACTGAGAAACATGTTTGAACAATTTTGCTACAAAAAATTTAACAAAAATATAAAAAAACAGCAGCTTTACCAAACTAATCCCAGCATGCAAGCTTTTTATGTGTACATGAAAACTTCAGTGAATTATTTAACTTTTTTCATAGAAAATGGTAATATACTAATTTACAAAAATCTGCTACATAAAGTTATTTTCTACCTGCAGATTCTCTTTAGATCTTTTAATTTAAATTTGTTCAACTGTGGCTCCCCGGACGTTGTTAAATCATCACACAAATCGGCCAACATTTTACATTTACTAGCATCCATAATGCTGTAAAAATAATATATATTATATTACATTTAAAACACAGTTTCAATAGAATGCAATGTCATTCGATTAATGATAATATAAATTATTAATATAATTGTTTACTGAAGCCGATTATAACATTATGGGCAACTAAGAACTATTTTAAAATTACACAACTTTGAATTTTTAAATTTTTGGCCATGTTTTAATTTGAAATTACTATAGCTATTGCATAATTTAGCAAATTATTTTGTGAGTTGATCTGTCCCCAAGATGAGACCAAATTATCAAATAATTATTATTCTGAAAGGAAATCATTTAAAAATTAAATTTTATCAATTATAACGTTATAATTACCATAGATTTAAGCCATAATTATTAATTAGTTATGGGTTGAAATTAAATTTGAATTTGGAGAACAAAAATAAGACTAAAAGAGGCATACAAAATAGAACTGAATCTAGCCTTAGACTTTAGGCATTGTCTAATTAGGCAAATGAATTGGTAACTTCTCTGATTTAGACTCCTGACGAAACAAAAGATGAAAACTACTTCTTTATTGTGAGTTGTCACATCAAGTATCAAAGTAGAGTATATATTATAGACCTATGAGTCAAGGTGATAGCATAACCAAAAGTATCACTAACTCTAACTTATCAAAATGATGAGCTTATAATAGCAGTCAACATTAAACTAAATCCGTATTTCATAACTGCTATAATTTAAGCTAACAATTAGTAATTCAATAATTATATTGAAATACAATGACACAGTGACAAACCTCATTTAGCGCATTTGACTAAAAGAAAACTAAAGCAACGATAAGGTTCAAAAGTTGAAAATTTCGTTTGAACTCGTGATCTAATTTAGATTTAAAAATTAAAATATTTCCCAACTCTTCAGTCATCACAATGAAAAATAGTCTAACTACTAAAATGATAATATATTATGTTTAATCTCGTATATTATGTTGAATTTCATAATGATAATTGGTTATTGTATTTACTCTCCTCAAGTCCAAAGATGTACCTTTTGTTCATCTTAGAGTTAATTTTTTTACTTTGGCAGCCATCAAGGTTTAGAGCCAATAGTCACAGCTTAGCTTAGCTTAGCTTAGCATAAGGGTTTCATGTTGTAGGCTTGGAAAATCATAAAATTAAATGTAAAATGAAAATAGTCAATAAAACGATAGTCATAATGCCATAATCATGATTACAAATTTAAATTAAAAGTCTAAGTCATTCATACTAAATTTAATTTTTTTTATATAATTGCAATATAGTGTGTATAGCATTCTACATTGGCTCTAACATTGCTGAAGATCATAAACAATATATGTGCTATACAACTAAAATACTTTATTACATACTTTCATTACGGATTACCATACTATGAGTATCAGTATCACAATCACACACTTCCTAGCCTTTCACATACTCACAATAATAAAGATGTTCACACTGAGTATGACTCTGAGTATAAGATTAGTCATACTAATAGTTATTACTAGTTATTACTAATAGTAATAGTCAGAGTAAGACTAAGACTTAAACTAAGAGTAAGCATATTTTAATTTAGGTATATTTGATAATCATAATCATTGTGAATAATCATAATAATCAATGATATTCTGATTCATGATATTCATATTCATTCAGTTAAAATTTTAATCTTAATGACAATCATAATCACAATGATAATGCCTAAGGCTAAGCCTAACAAGTAATGGGTATCAGTATCACTATCAGCATGAGTATCATCATTGATAATCATGACATCATGCTATCAGTAACAGTACCAGTATAGTACCACAGTGACAGTCACTATGACTAAGAGTATCACTGTGACTCACTGTCTCTATGAGTATCACTATGACTATCAGTATCAGTTTGCTACTCATAGTCAAAGTCATACTCATTCATACTAATGGTGATACTCATTCATACTGATGGTGATACTGATACGCATACTGTATAATAATTATAATGACTAATCTAAATTACTAAGTCTAATGACTAAGTCTAATGACTAATGAGTAATGACTAATGACTCATGAGTATCACTCAAAGTCTATTAGTATTACAGTATTAGTAATCTAATCAGTATCAGTATGACGGATGCGGGATATTTACTTCAAATATAAAAGATCTGTTTTACTAACTTGTTTAGAGTTGGACAATGGTTGCTATATTATTTATAATAACGAACTAGGAATAGAATTAGTGGTAATTTAATAACTAATTTATTGTTAAATTGACATTTGCTGACAGAGCTACACGAATGGTTTTATAAGCAGCTCCGAGATACTGAATGCAGTAGTTTGTGGTTCTCAAATTTGGACTTAGGGTTTATTGAAACCTCCCCCTCCCCCCCCGCTCCCACCCCAACTCAACACTCGGGAATTGCAAACTACAGCACTCAGTCACCCTCAACTTGGAGCTGTTTTATGAAATTATTCCAGCTACGTACTCGCAGACCTATGAAACTAATATAGCCTTGCTTCCAAAGTTCTTCAACAATAATTTATATAATAGAAATACGCAAGCTACATTTATAAGCAATAATTCACGTTGCATATTTATGTATATGAAGTATATATTGCTTGCGACCAATGTAACGACTCCGTGGCGCAATTGGTAGCGCGTCTGACTCCAGATCAGAAGGCTGCGTGTTCGAGTCACGTCGGGGTCAACTTTTTACAAAATTTGTCCTTTAAAAAACTTTTTACAATTCAGTCATATTGTATTTATTTAGCACATGTATGGTTGTAGGGTCATTGCTTGTTCAAAACAGCTTATTTTCACAAAACCACTGCATTTTTTGAAAACATTATCAATTAACTTAGACCTAAATTAGCAACTCATGCTTTGCAGAAACAATTTTAATTAATTAAGGCATAGCATAAATTGCTATGCTTTTACATATAATTGCAATATGGTGCGTGTAGCATTCTACATGTTGTCCCTAACATTTCTGAAGATCATGTGCTATATATGTGCTATACAACTGACATACCCCCAGGGCATAATTTCATTGCAATACCGGCTAAAAACTGAAAAGAACATTTAGAAAATGTGACAGCCAACAGGCAAATAAAGGATAAATATCTGTAAGCTATTATTTTCTCTCAGACTGAAAAGTTGTGTATATTGTAAATACTAGTAAACATCTTTTATTAGAGGAGATAAATACATTTGGTTAACCATCAACACTAGGACAAGTATTCATTTCAAAGCCTATAGCTTATATTATTATAAGAATGCTAGTATTTTGATTAAAGGACAACAATAATTGTAATTATGTTCTCTACAAAACGTTGCCTATTTAAAGCAACATAATTAAACTACTACATTATTGGCCTGTGAAATCATGCGTGGTATTGTTGCTCAGGCGTTGCTTTCAAGCCTTTCATAACACAATGATACAGACTGCAACCAATCAACTATTAGTGTTGAAAAGGAATCGTTCATTTGGCAAACGTGGAAAATTTAAGTTGCCATGGTTACTAAGGAATTCGCAGTATTGTTTGCAATGTATTTTACCAAATACTACTCTACGTGCCGCAAGCGAAAGGAGTAAATTTCCCCTTTATTCAACTTACAGTGGACATTGTGTGAGAAATCAACTCTATCACTATGTGCTCGTGGACTTACTGCATACTACTGTTGCTGCCTCTGACAGCATATGCACAAATTATTCATTCCATAGACCGTATGTCTAAATCAGTGGCTCTCTACCCTGTGCTGGCAGAAAGATTAGAATCGCATTTAGTCGAAGAAGAAAATCGGATAAAGAAAATTAGATCGTAAGTAAGCTGACTACTTGTCAAACAAATTCCCTATGTTTGAAATGTTCAACACCATAAAGTGGTAATACTAAACATATAACTAAAGGTATACACTTTGTATTTTGTAAGAGAAAAGGGGTGAGATAGAATCACCTGGTATAACCAGGGTTTAGTCTGTGTTCTATCTGTTTTAGTTTGGGTTTAAATAGATTGATAGTTGCTTTCCACTTTTCATATTTATTTTGTATCAGCAGCTTGCTATAGACTTTCTAAATGTTAGCCAATAATAATGTCACTATTATTATAGTCATCACTCTAAAAGAAAAGTGTTTTTCTTACAGTTGATTAGCTGCCTTTTTAGACAGGTTAGACTTGTGAGCCAGTATTGACTATACAAACTAGTAACAACTACAAAAACTTTTTATGGAGAACTTAATATGCTAAATGTTACTATATGAAATAAATATTTAGAATATGCAATATTCACCAAAACCACTTGGCTTTTTAGGTATTTCAACTTGGCATAACACTCAATTATGTGCATATCATGCAACTGAGTATTGAAAGTTTCTCATTCCTAGTTACAAAGCAAAGCTCTAAATTTCATTAACTAACACCTTTACACATTTGGTGAAAGACTGTTTACATTTGAAACTGGCCATCACGAAAATGAAACCACTCTGATAGAGACAAGTTCAGACAGCAACATCGGTTTTCTGTATTACATTTTTTTTCAACTCTGACCAAGGACAACAATTTTTTTCACAGAGGCTCTCTAGTTTAGACTGAGCCTTGTTCCCACTAACTCAAAATTCTTAGAAATATATCATTATATAATAATATGTTTTATAAATTGTAAATATTATATTATTATAGTAGGCTATATAACTGTAGCAAATTGCTGGTGTATGTGTCCAAGCTTAAAGTCCTCCACAGGCGGTTATACTATTACAGCATAATAAAGGCTACTTTACAGAGGTGTTTGACGTCTGTATTGATTTAGAGTTGGTTGACTTCTAATTACTGCAGGTATATAGAAATCCTCAAGTTAGAAAATAAAAAGATGAACATGACAAGAAAAGAGCTAGAAGCCGAGATGTCTCATCCAGTAAGAGTATACAGATTCGTCTCACAGTTTTACTCAGACATTGAAGATATCAGAGATTCTCTAGACATGTCTCGCATATCTGAAGGTAATTACTAAATCTACAAATTAATGAACATAATGCAGTTAATGTGTATTTAAAAGGCACTTCCTATCTTTGATTAGCATTCTGATGTATACTTGTCAACTAAAGGGTGTCTATCAATTTGATAATTAAAAGTCGATATTCTGCAGAGTTGAGAGAAACTTTATCACAGCTGCCTTCTCAGAAGGATTATGTTGATGCTGTGGGTGCCATTGCAAGGCTACAAGAAGTATACAAAGATGAGGCTGATTTTACAAGACCCCAAACTAATAATACTACTGATGTATTAACAGGTTATTCACCTGCACTACTAACACTGCTCAGATCAAATGCCAAATTACTCGGCACTTATTGATCAACTTGATGTACTGCAGTCAGACATTAAGTTATATATAATAACTAATACTTTTTATGCCTATTTAAACAACTCATTCGTAGATTGAGTAGCTGAATGCAATAGTGCTAACATGGCGACACAAATGGCTTGCTTACATACCAATTAATATGGGAGGCAGGTTGAAAGAACTTTAAGTTTTCAGGAAGTAATACATCATCACATTAATTACGTTGGTTTGCATTTTAAATATATAATTGCAGCTGAAGAGGTGTTTGACATTGGAAGAACTTGCTCCGAAATAGAGAACTATTACGGAGCACTGAATAATTTGGTTCGGGCTAAAGAGATGTTTGAAGCTAGAAATGATACAGTGCAAGCAATGGCAGCATACGATCACTTAGCTTTTGTCATGTTTGAGGTATGAAATCTTGGTTATGCTCACGTTGGGCAATCTGCTCAAACTTTAGTCTATGAATCATCAATTCTCCAACATGCTACAAGATGGAGCAACTTTTAAACAGACTCAAAAATCAAAAGCTAATGGCATAGGGCTCCCTAATTTATCAAGTTTCTCTCAACTAGTTCAATTATTGGTGAATTATTCAAATATGATGAGAAGATAACATAGCGAAACCAGACACTTACTGCGTATACAACCAGCATATATAGGCCCTAATGTTAAGTATATGACATAAATTATTATTTTGGCTGCTACTGTTAATAACTGCATGGAAAGACTTCAAACAGCAGTAACACTGTAGACTATAAATGTATAACTATGCTAAGCTTGTACTGCACAGCTCTCACAATAAAAATAGATGACATAATCTTATAACAGTTAATCTGATTATTGTATCAAATAACCAAATGCAATAAGTCTTTATCTTTAATAGCATAAATTATAGTTAACAAGTAATCATACTACCCTACGTTTATAGCTTGATATAAAGTATAAATTAGAAGCTGAGAAGATACATAGTGAAACCAGACACTTACTATACTACTTCCCCATTCACATCGCTGTACATTGTAATTCATTGTAAGGAAATCTTGAGGCTTTTGTAACTATACATTGATGTGACAAGTGATATACATGAATAGTTTCTCAAGCATGCACAGTATCAACTCTTACAAGCCATAGACTGACGTAGTAGGGTCAGAATATTATTATATAGGTAATATAACTTGTATTCTTGTATCTTAACTTCCTGATTACTACAGAATTATGTCACAAAACTATCATGCTGTCAGCTGCACAAGTATAGTCAACAGAATAAAACTGAATCACTTGAAGATAATAAAGTTGTTTATGTTAATTTAGCTCCGTGAGCATAAGTGATGCAATCTTGCACTACCAGGTTTCACCTTTTGACATCTAAGCAATATAAGCTAGCATTGGTATCTGTGTTGGCATGAGACTCTATTGTGTAAACTGTAGAAGAATAATCTCATTTAGGAACAGTAGTGGAGAAATTAAAATAGCCTAAGTTATTTAATTGTTCTATTAATTTTTGGTTTGGGGCAGGGGTTGAAATTTTTGCGAGAACATAACTTCTTTTGCTACATTTCTAATCTAGAACACAGTCTTTCTCTATTACTGCACCTGCTTCAGTCTCGGTCTTCTAACCTCCATCAATATGAATCCTTTTGTAGCAAGAAAACCCTGACTATGCCCTAAACTATACATACAATCTCATAGACTACTACAAGGACAAGGATGAAGAGGTTATGACCAGACTACAAGATAACAGGAAGCTGTATATAGAAGAGCTAGGTGGGGAGGAGCTAGCCAACCAGTCTCTTAGTCTGAGTCATCCTTACAAGAATGAACCTGTAGAACAACTTCCTATATATAATCAGCTCTGTAGAGGAGAGAGCGTTGAGGTTTGAGATACAAGATTATATGATTTATTTACACCAGGAATTAACATGATGATTTTCAACATAGACTGAGGATAATAGTATATTGATTATAGCAATGCAGGATTAACATCATTAGATGTATGTAAAGATTAAATAGCATCAAGACCTTTACGTGTTACAAGACAGTTGGGAAAATTACTAGTTATTTTACCTAGATATATATAATTCACATAGTCAATCAACCATTAAGACTCATCAGTGTTTGGTGAGTAGTAGTAACCACTGAACTGAAACTATACCTAGGGGGGTTATAGTTCAATGGTTAGTAACAGAGTGGGTATAATATATTATTTAGTATAGTGTGATTCATACTGTTTGCGCACCTGTGAAGTGGAACCATTACTAAAGAAATATTGCGATTTTATAGACATGCATATAGTATACTGTATATACTCAGAGTAGTGCATATATACATGATATATGTATGATATAAATTATAATACATAGCTTGTGATTATATTGTTATTACTAAATGTTGTATATTTATCTATACGAGGGTTTCATATAATATGATTATACATATTTCTATCAATCTCTGCATCTCGGAGGTCATAGTGATGTATAATTGCATGTTTGTAAGGTTTAATACAATTGCACATGTTTGTATTCATAAGCGTTATGTGTTGTGTAACTTTTAGCTAGAAGCAAAGGAGAGTAAACCACTGCAATGTCATATGCACACAAATAACAACCACCCACTACTCATACTTGCACCAGTAAAAAAAGAGGATCTTCATATAGAAACTGGTTTATCTTTCTTTCATGAAGTCATAAGTGATAAAGAAATAAAGCTATTTCAAGAAAAAGCCAGTGGAGTGGTAAGAATGTCAGATAAAATAATACAATCTGCTTCCAAGTACTGATTGCATGGTCTAAAGTTAAGAGAATTCATAATGTTTTGTATGGCTACAGTTTGAAGACTCCCAGCTGGTTCCCGATGATGATATTAAAAAGGATCCAAATTTTGAAGTACAAGATGACGGCTATGCCGACACCAGAGTACGGTCTAGTAACACGTGAGTGCCTGTTGATCCTTTGTTCTGATATGTATAACTTTAAAAGTTTTGGCATGGTTTTATTTTTATCTTTTAGTTATACAGCCAAGTTTAACATACTAACTTCTAACGTTGGCACCAAGTATGATATTCTGAAAATACGTAACAAGTGCATAACTTCAAAATCCAAGGTTCATTAAAGTGTATTTCTATAGGCTACGGTTAAAAAGTTTGATGCAATCATTATGTAAATATATGCAATACTCATTAGCAAAAAATATTAACTATTATCATAGCATTAACTTAAATTATTTTGGCAGTTTAATTTAGATCAAAAATCGTCAGCAAATTAGGCTCCTTCAGAATCCCTCATTTTATGGCTCTGCTCTACAGAATTTTCCTTCAAAACTCTGAAAGTATATATGGTTTACTATCGTGAATAAGATACAGAGAACCTCTGAATAATGAAAACAGCCCTCACAAAAGCAAAGTTGTGTTGAAAAGTACATTTAGATGACAGTATTCAATAAGAACAAAAGAAAGCGTTTTATAGCGCTTGTTAAATTAAATATTTGCAGCAACTGTTGTCAAGAAAAGTGTACAACAAGTACACTAAAACATTAGTTTAACCGCTAAATCTAACAAATTAGTTTATCTAGACATATAAAATGATTCTTAGTCTATTGTACTCAACGTTTCAAAAAGTTGTGTTCCGAAAATACTAGTAGTTGAAAATATGTAGTTTATTTTACTATTATTGGTGAAAAAGTCTACTTTACAATGATGCCTCTATGTGACTAGACCTTTATTTTCTGGTTTAATTTAAATGGTAATATTTTTGTGACGTGTTTTATTTTTAGAGGATGGGTAGATGACGAAATGGATGTCATGGTCAAAACTGTGTCTCGGAGAATAGCTGCCATTTTAGATTTAGATCTCAAGTCTGCTGAATCTTTTCAGGTAATTCAAATGTAGTTTTTTATAAAAACATTTAAATATTTCATCATTTTATTTTCATTTGTAAATAACGCGCAGGTTTGAAAAAAATGATTGTTACGAATGAAATAAGTATCTATAATTACTTGTGCATTAGAAGTTTGTTACCACATTCTAATTTTAAAATAATTTTATGAAAGGTAGCTAAATAACATTATTATAAAGGCATAAATTATACTTATGCATTGTTTACTAGGAAGTATATATACTGCAACTTTACATGCTTATACATGTAAGATAGCCTTGTAATTAAAGAATAATATAGCTTGCAGAATGGAGAATGATAATGCAAGGAGTAACAAATCCAGTCATATTGTATAGCCATTAGCAAACAACTCCTTATTTAATAGCTTCCTTAGTTCAGGGAACAAAATATTGAGTATAATATTTCTAAAATATTGGTGATTTAATAATTTCACATGTTTTATTGTAGGTTCTCAGTTATGGTATTGGGGGATTTTATTTGCCACATTTCGATTGGGGAGATGTAAGTTAACTTATATATAACTCCATAGCGTTGTTTATGCAGAAGCATAATATGAAATCAGAAATTTGAGATTTATTTTTGAAGAAAAAAATTTTAGGCTAGTTACCATTCATGAATTTTTGCTAATATTTTTGCAGGGAGAAAATCCATTTCCAGATTTTGAAGGTAACAGAATAGCTACATGGATATTTTATGTAAGTTTTATTTAACATAATGCCATCAGTGTTATTATAATTTCTAATTGCATATGTAGGTATATGGTGGTAGTTTTATTTGTTAGAAGTAGTAAAATATACAAATAAAGTTTACCTTTATTAAGCTGTCTTATTATTGCTACTAATTTCAGGAGGTTGCAGGACTTGTGATGAAGTAGCATAATTAATTCAATAAATGAATATTGTATAAGCAGCTATGCATCACTGTTTAATGATCAAAGGCTAGCAAATTTATAGCCTGTGGTTCAAATAATTTTCTAGTAAAAGATAGCCTTGCATGATTACACTTTCCATTTTTGCCTTTTAGCTAAACAATATAAAAAAAGGTGGAGCAACTGTATTTCCTGATATTGGAGCCACGGTTTGGCCTGAAAAAGTAAGTTAATAATAAAAAAGTTTATTTATATAAGACTTGCAAACAAGTTATTTGTTAACAGGTCAACTGCTATAAGTAGAAGTATGGAATATGAAGTGGTAAAGCAAATCATACAGCATAATATTACGTATATACGATATGTCAAATATACTTTAAAGATGGTTTCAATCAGGAGCAGACTATAGAGTCATTATTGAACAACTTATAAATCAACTTACCTACAGGGTGGGGCTGCATTTTGGAGAAACTTACACAGAAATGGAGAAGGCAATGAACTAACTTTACACGCGGCATGTCCAGTTCTGGAAGGCTACAAGTGGGGTAAGCATTTAGCACATTAGGGGGAATCCATTTATTGACACTTCTACACTAGCAACATATTATGTAATATCAAACTCCATCACTATACTTATTGTCCGTTAAAACACTTCTTTAATTTGCAGCATGAAAACTTGGCTTTACTTGTGTAATTTGAATTTGCAGCTAGCAACAAATGGTTCCATACTGTTGGCAATGAATTCAGCTGGCCATGTGATGTGAACCCTGAAAACTAAAAGATATCTCTACTACTAAATACAGCATGGCTCATGTTTCTACTTTTTCTTATTATTGCATTTTTTAAATCTGGTTCATAACAAATAAATATCTTAGATTAAGACCAGTTAATGTGAAAAGGAAATGATATAACAACTATACTTGATATGCAGTAAAAGCAAAATGTGTTGGTTCTGTGTCACCGCTTTGCAAAATTATGTCAAATTATTGCAACTGCTTCCCATAACATGGTAAATTATCAATTTTGATAAACTTTACTTCTTCTATAAATCTGAATTTAGCAAATAAAAAACAAAAACTTAGTTATAGTCACAACTCCTTGGAGAAAGACTTTTATACCTGCAAGTTGCAACATGGTTTGAAAGCTTTTACTGTAGGAACAGTGCAATTACAATAGATTGCCCTTCATATCATAGCTTGCAGTTGTATTAAGATGCAATCCACCAGTCTAGCTATTGTGTATGGTGCTATATCAGCCCCCTCTAACCATTATGTCATGGATCCCATGGTTGTGGATTGAGATATAAATACAAGTTTAGGTTATATAAGCAAAATATATAAATTACACTCACCAGTCTCCACAGATCCAATAGTTTTTCCTTGGTTTCGCACTCTTATTGGCTCATTATAAATGTTAACTTGATAAGATGTCTGTAATACAAGATAATTCTCTCGTGTGTATAACTACTGCAGACTATATAATATGTACATCAATCATTCTGCTGAGTGTAACACTCTAAGTATATCCTGCTCAAAAGACAAGTATATTATATCTTGTACAGTAAGACTGAGTGTGTAGCTATTCCAGCCTGCATCCTGATTGATTATGGATAAAACCATATTGAAAAAATTGATAGAAATTTTGCTAATGGTTAAAAGCCAGGAAGTTAACTTTTTATACAAATTTCTTTGGCTGCTAGCTGATGTTAGACTTTTTATATCAATTATAAGAGTTATCTTCTTTTTTATTGGTTCAAAATGATTACAAAATGTAGACTATAAATGACAACATTCCGTTTTTCCCCAAAGAGAAGGCATTAAATCCTTTATTTCTACTATCAATTAATTATCTTTTAATTAGAAATATGTTGCTTTGCTTTAGTTTGCAATGTATATACAATGTACATAAGACATTACAATACATTATAATACAGTATCAACCACTGTAATTTCTTTAACAAAGAGAGACCTTCACAAAACAAACCTCAAATTGCTAGTTGCTAGTCTAGTGAAAACTCTCCATTTGAGAAGCAATTTATTCAAATGATTTTGTCTTAATGCTACAAAGCTGATTAGATACTGTGTAATGAATGTGTGTAATTACATAACATCAAGGTACTATTTCTTCTAAATAATTTCAAATTTTCTATTAGCAATAAAAACCGTAGGAGCTCAATATTTTTTACATTTATTCAAAGCCATCTCTTCAAATAATATCTTTTGATTTAAAAAAGTTTCAATCATAATTTGAGATTGCATGCTGCTTTGAAACAATTATTTGGCACTTTATCAGCGTGATATCAATATTATCATCTTTTACCAAATTATTACTATTAGATGGTGAGAAACATGAATCAAGTTGAAGTGTAGAACATGTGGTAATCTTCTTTCCTGCTTGCAATATGTGTTAGTTGATATCATATGGCACTTGTGTTCAATTAGCCTAAAACATTTCGATAGTGCTTTGATCAGATAGTGACATTCAGCCAGCTGTAGCACATTGTCAAAAATATTTACAGTTCTTTCAATATGAGGTGTGAAGCTACGAATGACTATCTGACCAATACATATTTTGCAGCATTGTACTATTTCCTAATTATTGTTTTATAGTTATAAAAATTTTATAACATAATGCAGTTTTGAGACATTGGGAGAGAGTTGATGGTCATACTAGCCACAAGTTAACCTATCTTTGGTCTCCAACATTTAACTACCACAAGCATGCTTGTATTAACCAAGAAAGTATGCCATTGGACAATTAAACTAGGAAGTTATTTTGTACAATTTTGTTATGCAAATAATATACAAGTATGTCAAAATTCTAATTTCATCCTCAGTCTATTTTTACAGCATCAAGCTATTTTTGACACCAACCGAGTAGGCAGTAAAATTAATTCTTCCCATTCAAAGATTTAAAATTAGAGCTGGAAGTAGTATTGAATTTGTTTTGTAGAATCAATTATTAATTAGTGAAATCACGCCTTTCCTGAAACAGTAATGTATAATGTTTATAATTATTCAGTGAGTTGTTATTACCACAAAATCTATTTCCTTATTTGTTAGTATGGAAAAGTTAATGCATTAGACTAACTACATTAACCATGTTGCAACAAAATTTCGCAAGATCCTATAATCTGATTTTGAAGTGTTTATGATTTAATACTAATATCTAATTCATGTTATCCATCTCCTAGACTTTTAGCCTCCCAATATTTTGTAGCTTACTATTGCAAAAAACTGGTTGCATAAAATCACAATTACTGTAAGTAAAGGTTTTATTAGAATGGGCTAAGGTGTGTGAGTATGCTGTGGCACTAAAACAACAAATACACTCTCTGACATCACCAATGACCCTGACTGAAATTGAACCTATGGTGTATAGTGCACACTAGGCCGTGCTCTAACCATTAGACCGTGGTTCTGGTTTGCTAATACAAGCATTTACTACCTGTTTTTTTATTCAAAAGCCTAACATTTTATACCCTATTTGAAATGCACAGATTCTTTAAAATGCATTGAAGAAAGATTAGGCTGTTTAAAAAAGAAGGCCAGATTAGTACATGTTAAGGTGGTTTATTCACATACACCCTATTCCTAAGCTCATGGTTATTCTCCTGTAACCAACTCTTGCAGAAAAAGAATAGTTGAAGATAATGGAAAACATAAGGAAAGAACTGTTTGTGGGAATTATATTGGCTGCTTCCTTTCATTATACTCCTTGACGTCACATTTAGAGAGCTTGTCTGTCTCAGTTTTCATCATGTGGATATGTGAGCTATGCTTTGATCTTTGGGTGGTTTAGAGCCTAATTGGTTTATTGCACAAATGCTTTTCATGTTGAAACTGTATAGTAAAGCTGACGCTACTCAGAGGCTTGCTATTCATTAGTGTTAACATTATAACTTGCTGCTTTTACACACTACAAATAATATGTACCGATAAACATTAAGTGCTGGACATCACTTGAAAAGCTGGCACCATCAAAGATCTAGTTTAGGATATAACATATCTAATTAGCTCTGTTTATAAAGGGTGGAAAGATCCAGTTAGGGCACAAGACTAGTATTTTATTTCTATTCCTGATTAACCCTTTAACCTTTGACAGTTACCTTTATGCAGCATTAAAAATATATTCACATATATTTCGGCTATCATCTCAATACAAAGTTAAGATTGTGTGCTGAAATACTGCACACATGTCTTGAGTTATTTTGGGATTTTAGGCCACTTGCTGATGCACACCTGGTGGATAAAAGCTTAGCTACATCCTAGAGTAGCATAGTGTCTAAACTGACTAACAATAACTGTTGCTTTTGGCAAGAAAACTTCACGACAAATTCAAGTCACGAATTAATTGGAAGAGATGCAAGCTACAGTTTGTATGTTGCAATTAATAATGGCAGTTTGGTAGCAGATCAAACCACTAAAATCAATGAATGAAACTACAATAGTATCTACTTTGTTACAGTAGCTATCACTATCATAATACTAGAGCATAGAGTAGGTACTTGCTAACTTCTCCATCATAATGAATCCACAATTATTTCACAGTAAATGATTATGAAGCGCAGTAGCCTATGATAAAACTCAAACTTTATGTAAATTATTATTAAAACATAAACACTATAATTTTTATTTTTTGAAGCTTTAATATTAATTTGATAAATTTTTACAAAATATTTTTATAAACTTTGAGTAATAATATTTTCATAATATTTTGATTGAAAAGACAATTTACAAATAAAGCCATTGTACAACATAATATTATAACAGACAAGCTAATTCACAAAAATATTGTTTCTGCTGTTAAAACATCAGCCAGCGCAATGAGTAAACAACTGCATAGTATTATGATGGTTTTTGGTTAACAAACCAGATGCATCTACTGATATTATAATGAATGAAAACAATAAATGAAAATACCAAGAATACTTATCAGCAAATTATCATCATTATAAAAAGTTGTTTCTAATTATCCTTGGAATTATATTATGCATCTTTACACTGTCAGATGACTTTGTTCGACCAATGAATAACACCGGCGACTAGACAAAAAGCAAACTTATAAAATAGGAATTTATAAGTAAAAAATATATAAATTAAAAAAATTAACTAGAAAAAAAGGTAGCATAGGTTTTAGCTTTCTTTCATGGTGCTGGATCTAGACCGAGTGAGCTCCCCGTCTTCATCTTCTCTATCTGATTCACAGATTATAGTGTCAGTAGAAGCCTGTGATTCTAGCGCTGAGTCAGGTGATTGTGCATATAACTCATCTACATTGATATTGGGAGCCAAGGCTAAAGGATCCCCTGCCTCTGAAAGCACTAGCTGGTCTGTGAAAGCTCTTTCTAACGACAAGGATTTCGGTGAGCAGATGGCCGAGTCATACTCAGTCGAGTGAATGGAGACGTTGTCCAACTGGGCCAGCTGAGTGAGGGACTCGCTGTCAGTACTCCAGAGAGAGTCAGCATCTGTACTCACACTCTCCGCATCCTCCGACTCAGACACATCAAAGTTGAGATGTTTTTCTACAAAAAAAACAAGTTTAATTAATCACTGCTGTCATACAACATGTAAACAAACATATTATCACCCATCACAATAATCGGACATGATTCACTGAATAAAATAAATGCTTCCTGTTAAGAGGATTTATATTTTGACTACATTGTTTAATCCACCTGCCATAATCCCTACTAGTCTATATTCATGTTCCACCAATACTTTTGAAGAGCAAATACAATTGAGAGATTAAAACTAATGCCAAGTATAAACCCATACTAACAGATTACTGTTACAAAACTATTAATTACAATATTATGACAAATTCAAATACTAAATCAATGCATAGTTAAAATCAACTGGTATATTACCAGGAAAAGTGCATCAACAACTAAAATATTTCAAACTGAACATCATGAAATAACAGCAGAGTGTAAGCTAAACCATAAAGCATAAAACAACCACCACCACCACCACCACCACCAAACAACCTGTTACCAGGACAACCCTCACATAACTACACAATAAATTATAATTAGCATTTGTCTATGCAGCACAAACATAGCAATTATTTTATTTCAGTGCTAAACAGACAGATAATGAAGCATTGCTCGTTGCATACAGCAATACAATACTATATATTATACAGCTGAGATGTCAGTTAAGAGGTCATTATCACCTCAGGTAGCAACTCAAAGTGTATATTATCACAGCTTTACCCCTTCTCAAAGCTAGAGCAGGTCATCCACTACTCATTCATTATAATATATTTGTACAAAGCTGTCACCGTATCTACCTAAGTTTATCTCTAGCGGGAAGAGCTCCTCACTATCACATCCCACACCCGGCTCTCTCGGAGGTAGAATTGGTAATTTACGCATTTCGTGTATTTCTTCAGATATTTTTTCTAGGTTGGACATTGCGTGCCTGTAGTTGTTCTTAGCCACCCCAACTGCCTGCTGTAGGTCCTCAACATTCTGCTTCTGTTGCTGTAGAAACAAATGAATGACATGAAAGCACAGGTGCCTGCAGTTAGTACACTGCTACTGCAAGTACATGCAGACACATGCTGAGTCCACATGGCCTTGGCTACACATAGCAACTAATATAACTGATGATGAAGCACATCTGATAGAGAGATAACTGGTAATACCAAATGAAAATAAAATAATCACAAATGCACTTTGGCACCATCATTGATAACTACAATAATAACTATCTATTAAATCACTGCAATGTATATTTGGCAGTAATGTAGAGTGATTTAGCAGCCAATGTTATCAGTTGCTACTTGCCCTCTGCCAGTATCAACCTACAGTATCAACCAGTTCCTAACACAAGCAGTCTACACATACCAAGTTGAATGTATATAAAGTGCTAATTGCTGACTGATTAACCCACAAAACATGTTATTGTTTGACAGGAAGGAATCTGCTACAACTCATTCCTCCATTGACCCCAAATATCTTAATGTATATTCCACTCTATTGGCGTGAGTAACACTAGTGAACATACACTGACCAATGAAAACAGAGCATTTAATTTACTGTCACAACATGACAGTTGTATGCCATGCTGTATTACACAGTATATTATACTAGTATAGTACACTACTACATATATTACACATCATATTAAAATATTATATTACACTATTATATTACACGAGGACTGATGGGTAAAGCACACACCTGCAACTGCAGCTCTAATTGTGTTTTGAGATCATAATATGGTTTTGCTGTTGCTATGCTACGCTTATGAGATCTGCCCATCTTGTGAACCTGCTTCTCCAGCTCCTGGTATGCCTGCGACTTGCGGTGGTGTTCCAGTTCGCTGCGCACTTTCTCTTTCTCCGCATCCATCATCTGAAGTGTATAGAGATAGTGCTCTACTCGGTTTGTTAGCAGTATAATGGTAAAGTAGCATGCAATTATATTGTATATATACAGGCACTGTATCTATAGGTTATTGAGCTAATTACTAGTAACTACATTCTTAGTTGTGCACAATTGCATTTCAATTGATGAGTTATTCTGAGAGTAACATTGTCCATGAATCATTACACATATGCAACTACACTGCAACAGTGGCGGATCAGCAAGGACGTAATGAGATGCAGCAAACAGGCTAATACAACGCAGCTCAAAGCCACATTTATTACATCCATGACAGTAAGGAATCTTGAACCCTCTATCTCATTTGCAAACACAACTTTGATATATGATTTGCATATATTGACAAGGTCTGCCTTAAACTACTTTACTGAAGATACACGTTATTGATTATGCATCATAACTCTTCATTGTATATATTCTAGCAAAGTATATGAAGCTTGTGTACACAGCAGTGTTATTGCAGCTGATTTCCAGGGCTATATGACATTATTATATTAAAATACAGAGTTCATCGAACTCACTTTGATTGTAGAATGATTGAGCATTTCCTGCCAGGCCTCGTCAAACTGAACCCCCTCATCATCAAGTCTTTGTTCTGCGAGGCTGATTGTCTCTTTTGCTGCTTTATAAAAGCTACTGGCTCTACGGAATTGAACGACAGCTCTTTGCGCTTCTCCTTGAGTCTACAGAGAGTTAGACTATGGTTATGATTGCGAAATATATCCACTTGGCATTTGTTAATTAAAGCAGTAATCTAAAGTATGCATTCCACAGCCATATATCATGATACAACAAAGAGAAACAGTAATAACAAAAAATTATTGAAAGAGGATACCTTACCTTTTTGGCTAAGCCAAGTTTGTGATAATAAGTTTTAGATTTTTCTATACTTTTCTTGTGCTTCTTTAACAGAGAGTTGAGTGTTGAAGAGGAGTCTGACAGCGTCTGTCGAAACCTCGCCCTGGCTTCCTGTTTAAACATAAAGTTATACAATGACTATAACCGGAAAAGTATCAATCAAACTGACAACAGCAGCTGACATGTTGGTGTCTACCATAAGTCAAATGATTACAAACTATGGCATGGTCATATAGTTCATACATATAAGTAATATATTAAATGTATTTAACTTGTTTAAACTACATAGTACGCTAGCATTATAATTGTGTACCTGCAGTGCTATTGTGCCATAGAGATTTGCCATAGAGATTAGTCATTAATATTTTTGTTTTTCTGTTTTATGTATTTTTTCCCTTCACTTTTGACAAAATATATAATATGAGTATTATTCTATAACACTGTTCAATGTAAAACAATTATATAAAAATATCTTACATCTAGTTCTTTTTCCAGTTTGTTAATTTCATTTGTAGCATTGTTCATACACTCCAATTCAACCTAAAATAGTTAAAAGTACTAGATTGAAATACCTGTCATATTTAAAAAGAGTGAGATTATGCGAAATTAATGATATGGCATTGGAATGTGACTTGTTTTAATTTCTACAGGATGCATTACACACCAGCTAAATAGGTATAACAGATGAGATTTCAGACTACTGATGAACGGTGCAATAATAGATCAAAGCTGAAAACCATAGGCCACTGTTATGCCCTCAGCAAATGGGCCCAACATATCAACAAATTAGTTAATACTTGTATTGATCAATACGTTGAAACAGTTAGACGAGAAACACATAAACCTAATTATGGCGGAAGAAGTGCTACAATAACATATTAATTATATTATGGAAAAGTGTTACATTATACGATTATAATATGAAAGCTATAATTACACATAAGAAATCAATGAAAGCAGTTCACAAACCTGAATTCTGGGGTCAAGCTGACTTTCATCCTCAGCATTATTACTGATATCACTATCTGTTATAGAGCTAACTCCAATCATTATCTCGAGATACTACGATATCTCTCAGTCAGTGACACCACTGCTATAACCAACTGTTGCTTTTATTCAAACTAATCAATAAATAGCCGCTTCTCTCAGTATCTGAAAAATCCCACAACATTCTAATTAAGACCAGGATTTATATGTAGCTGTAAACTGGCACTCTAATACCCCAATACCATATTCAGAATTTGTTTTTAATACTAACCTTCAATTCCCACTTATTTGTTGTGAATTGAAGGCTAGTATTAAATAACTTACAAATAAAATCAATGAGATGATATAATAAAATTAAAAAAGGTGCAATATTCAATGGTTCAATTAAAATACTAATAAATAGGTTACAGTGGGGGTATGTGTTAGTATAGTATAACTATATGTAGCTGTGATATTATTATAACTTTCAACATGTAGAAGTCTAAATAAAACTAATTATAACAACATCCAGTACTAGTATTAGTAGTAGCCAAGTACAGGACTAAGTCTTAGTCTAGCCAACTAATTGCACTTGCAGCTTTACAACTATACTATGTTCAACTTTATGATTATTTATAATTTAATAGAAATATTACTATTAGGTATGATAAATATAATAAATAAAATTAATATTATAATAATAATTATATTGCAATATTAACTATATTTAACATCATTCTTACAAGTTACAGTTATTGGTACTAATTAGTCATCACGATTATTTATTATAGTATATACTATAAGTATTACTATTAGTATAAACTATTATTATTATAATATTCATAATCACTATAATTATAATAACTACAAAATTAAAAAACTGTAAAACTAAAAGTAAATGATAATTATAATATTAATTATGTTTAGGCAGTTGCAAAATCACAAAGCGAAAGTCAAATACAAATTCAAAGTCTAAAAATTGAATCGAATGCATTTGCAATCAATATTAATATTACTATTACTGAGTGAGTATTAGACAGGTATTACTATTACTATTACTATTAGTATCAGTATCACTATTACCATCACTATCAGTATCACTATCATTATCACTATCAGTGAATCCAAGCTATGAACACTTGACCAACACTAACAGTAACAGCGAATGCGATATTTAATTATAAAGATTGCTTTTAGTTTTACTGCATCACTATGACTATGACTTATGACTTATGAGTTATGAGTATCAGTATGACATTGACTGTCACTATCGTCTATCAGTAAAACTGACTGTAATACCAATATTTATATTAACAAAACCTTAAACGGAATAACTAAACCTATTGTGATTATTACTTTGTATTCTTTACACGCATAGATCTTCAGAAATAATCACCATTACCGTTATTACAATAATAAACACCGAGCTGGAAAAATTAATGTTATTGACTTCATTGACAATAAACTAATGGTTAGCTTAATATTACCTCAATATAAACTTAGTGGAGCTATTGCGAACCCTACAACAATTATAACTCTTAACATAAAAATCTCTTAGGTTATAATCTAAAAAGCAAACTTTCTATTTTATCGTAATGAAATAATACAATAACGAATTTAATCTAAGTATAAATCGAAGCAATTTATTTTAAAGAAAAGACAACTTTTAACTGCTATTACTTTGCTTGTTCAGCTTTTATAACGCAATGAACACTAGCATCAAAGTATGAACTAAAAACTACCTGTTAATTTTTGCACATGTTGCATTTGCAAAAGTTCCCTACAGTCTTGTCTAAGTTGCTGGAGTGAAATAGAATTGGTTTGATACAGAATCATAGTTATGCAATAAAAGCAATACCTTTAAAGTAGTGATAAACTTTTAAGAGTTGAACATATTTTGCTTTAAAATTAATTTGTCAAGATTATCATTCAATAAGTGATTAATCATAATAATTATGTTAAAACCAATTTTCTTTGTAAATAAATTATTTTTTAAAATCTCATTTTAATGATAAAACAAATTATGCATGCATATATATAGTTATTTATATACAGTTTATAGAGTTTCATAGCATGCATGAATTATTAAATATTAAAGGCTACATGTCATATGTCAGAAGTTCTTAAACTTTTCAAGCTAGTAATTCCTTTTAGCAATATATTCAATAAACTTAAGATCCTCCGTCTACACTCGTTTTCAATAATCACTCTAGTTGCTCATTGAATGAAATGAAAGTTAACTAAAATGAAGGGTTATTTTATACGAAAGTGACATGTTAGTTTTGTAACAACTCTATTTTGTTAATTCATGTGGCCAGACAAATGAGCTGGAGTTCTCATTAGAGCAGGAGTGTTTAACCATTTTAGAGCAAGAGCCACTAAAATGTATTATTCTTGTATGAGGACTATATTCTAAACTTTAGATTGAGCTGAGGGCCACAGCATCAGTATATTCCAAATTACTTTATTCACAATTCCTATGAATTATTACACAATGAATATATATATTACACAATCTACAGTATATAAGGCATTGACAAGGTAGTCTCCATGCACTGTAATTCATATATATATACATATATATATATATATATATATATATATATATATATATATATATATATATATATATATATATATATATATATATATATATATATATATATATATATATATATATTTAAATATATCTTTACGAGCTAGCAATTTGATTATAAATAGGTATACGAGAAACATTGTTATTTATTACTTTATTAAGTAAAGTAATTACACTGATATTTCGAAACTAATTATGGAACAGGAATTAAAGAACAAACACTACCAGAAAAAGAAGGTACAACAATCTATCACTGAAGTCAAGCAATATCTTCAAAAGAAATTAAGTTTGCTTTTTTATCTAGTCCTTATAAGTAGAATAACCTCTCGTATTTTAAAGGAACGCAAATTTATTCATTGCAAGCATGACCGAAAAATTAAACAACTTCGAAACTGCATTCAAGACCCTAAAGCTCAAGAATCAGACACTATGAAAAGCTTACACAATTTCTCTTCAGTTCAACTTACAAATCAACAACAACAAGCTATTGCCAGAGGATTAGATGTACACATTCCTACAAAAACCAACAATATTCATATTAAATCACAACTCGAATCTTTCTACCAACAAATTTCCTCAAATCAACATCAAGTATCTGAAGATAAGCTTGAAGTAATTAAAGGTAAACTCTTAGATACGTACTCCAAATTTATAAAGATTAAGATGCCAAAATATTTTGATGATGCTCTAAAGAAATTGAAAAATAATAAGGATATCGCATTAATTAAACAAGACAAAGGAAAAGGCACTGTTGTCATGAATAAGAAGGATTACATCAACAAATGTTTAGAAATACTAAATACACCAAAATTTTCAACATGTTCCACAGATCCAACAAAACTATTGAAAATCGAATACAATTAGAATTACGTAGTATCAAAAAACATTTTTCTGACACTGACTACAAAAGGATATATCCAACAGGTTCAGCACCTGGAAAATTTTACGGGATGGCCAAAATACACAAACTCAAACAAGGAGATGGTATAGAGAAGCTAAAAATGCGACCAATAATTTCTAACATAGGCACTGCATCATACCAACTTGCGAAATACCTGGCCAAAATGCTAAAACCACTTAGTGAATCTGAAAGTAATATCGAATCAACCGATAGTTTTCTTACATATATACGGCAACTTCATATTCCAGCAAACCATCAACTGATATCATTTGATGTTGTTTCCCTCTTTACTTCTGTACCGCTTGACTACACGATTTCAGCAATCATAAATGATATTTATGAGAAACAACGAATCCAAACAACTATACCAAAGAAGAAAATGATAAACTTACTCAACCTTTGTACAAAACAAGTTCACTTTACTTTCAACGACATCATTTATACACAGACGGATGGTGTTGCTATGGGATCTCCTCTAGGACCAATAATTGCGAATATATTCATGACAAAACTAGAACAGAAAGTAATACCAAAATTGAATTCAATGTCACCTTGGGTGAGATACATAGATGACACACTTGCAACAATAGACCCTGATTATATTAACACAACACTCAACACACTTAATAATTTTCATCCTAACATAAAATTTACTCACGAACTAGAAACCAATAAATCACTTTCTTTTCTGGATGTTACAGTTTTGCGACACAATAGCTCAGTGGAAACCACAGTATTCCGCAAACCAACACATAACGATACATATTTACATTGGAACTCTTTCTCACTAAAAACGTGGAAGCTAAGCACACTCAAGTCACTAGTATTAAGGGCTAATAAAATCTGTTCTACTCCAGCACTTAAGACCCAAGAACTAAACTATATTCGAAATGTTTTTGAACATAAAAATGGTTACCCTAAATATGTAATAGAGAAAACTATTAACAACATTGGTGACGGACTACTCAGTGAAAAAGACAACAGGAAACACATTTTGTGATAGATTCTCATCCTCTACTGTTCTCAAGTAACTGCGTGTGTCAGTATTATAATTACTGTTGCGTATATTTTGAATGCCGTAATTGTAGCTAAGTTGCACTAGCTTTCTAATGCCTTATTATTGTGATTAAGCTTTCAGTATAATGTAATTTTCATTAAATACGCATTTCCAGAGTTATTTTCCCTTTTTGCTATTTCATCGTTTTGCATTAATACTGATACTGGAAATTTGTGTAGCTTTTATGAATGCCTTCAATAGGTTGTTATTATAGCTAAATTCTTGGCCTATTGAATTATTCATTCTCCTTTGTCTATTTTTCTTTTGTTACTGTCAAGCTTAACTTTCTTTTGTCTGTTGGAACATTCTAGATGTGAATTCTTGTGTATAAAAGCAGGCGAGTTTCCAGTGTAGCTTCAGACTACTACTGGAGCTCGCTGGTAGTAGGACCACATGAGCTGTATCTGATACAATAAAGGTTATCCTCATTTGTACTCAAATACTTGGCTTATTCTTTCTAGAGCATGTAGGCACTAGTTGCATTCAGAACCCACAGTTTACTACATTGGTGGCAGCGGTGGGATTTTCGAATAACTAGTTGCCGAGCGGCGCGCAATGGCCCCAGGGGACTCAGCCCCTGAGGCAGCAACACCACCAGCCCTCACGGTTGAGGCGCTGGTCACAGCCCTCCAGGGATTGCGGGGTCAAGGACAGGCATCACCTGGTGACAGGTATCGCCTCCAGCCCCCGAATTTCGGAGGAGAAGGAGACGTAGAGCAATTCATCAGGGAGTTCCAGGATGTGGCCACCATCGCTGAATGGCCAGTACGGGTGCGCATCCTCCAACTCCGGGCCTGTCTGACAGGCCGGGCCAAGAGCTTTGCTCTTGGGCCTGATGAAGAGCACATCATGCGGGCTCTCAGAGCCCGGTTCGGCCTATCAGCCGAAGAAGCAGCTGATCGTTTGCAGATAATGAGGAGAGACCGGAAGACTCCTCTGGAAGATCACGCTAACGAGGTAGAGCGCCTGGCTCAGGCTGCTTTCGGTCATGCCACTGGCGACGACCGAAAGCGCCTCGTTTATAACGCGTTCTTCCGGAGCGTGAATCACCCGGACCTGCAGCGACACTGGCTGGCCGCCAAGGTCAACAGTATAGAGGAAGCGCTGGAAATGGGGAAGGCTTACTTCCAGGTGGAAGAGCCTAGGCGACCGAGCTATACAGCCCGCCAAGTGGTCGAGGAGCATGAGGAGACCACCCCACTTCCAACTCCACAGGTAGCAGCAGCTGCAACTAAATCACCCGAGCAGACGCAGCTCACCATGTTAATGGACATGATGAAAGGCCTGCAGGCTACGGTGACGAAGTTGCAGAACGAACAGGCGGATAGGCGGGCTCCCCGTTCACGGGACAACCCTGTCCGCCCATCTCTGCTAACCTGTTGGGGGTGCGGGGCGCAAGGGCACGTGAGGAGGCACTGCCCTAGAGGCCAAGGGCCTTTAAACACCCAAGGCTCACGGTAACTTCCGCCAACCGTGGGCCTCACGCCAATCCCATCCGGGATAGGACTCGAAGAGGAGAAGAAGAGACCTCCACAGGGTCTGCCGATACCGAGTGGCAGAGGCCACGGAGACCTCGGAGACCGCAAGGTCTACCCGATCCTCCGGCCGTGTCACTCGAGACCCGGATGCAGCTAGAAGAAGCAGGATGGCAGGCACCTCGGAGATCTCGGAGACCGCAAGGTCTGCCCGATCCTCCGGCCTGGCCACTCCAGAACCGGTTCGCGGGGTTGCCCGAGGAGGTTGTGGAGGAGGTTTCAGCTTACTCGCAAGAGTACCCCAAGCTACCCTCCCGACCTCAGAAAACCCCCGTTGTCTCTAAGACGAAGAGGAGGCCCGCTGTGCGGACCCAAGTTGTGTCTCCCCCAGAGACTGACCGCTCCAGGAGCACCCAGCCGTATGGAAGCAGCTACTTCCTGCCCGGAAAGATTTCGGGTAAAGCTGCCACATTCCTACTGGATACTGGGTGCACTACCAACCTGCTGAGTAGGCGTCTCTTTGACACTCTTGGTGCACGAGAGCGGGCGAGCCTCGAGCCGTATGAAGGTGCGCATGGTACGTTGGCGGACGGATCATGCATTCCTTTCTACGGCGTCATTTCACTACCTGGACGCGTCCGTGATCAAGCAATTCACGAGACGTTCATAGTCAGCCAGCTGAAGGAGGACGCCATCCTGGGAATGCCGTTTCTGGAGAAACACCAGTGTCACATGGATTTCCAGAAGTCAGTGGTGGTGATGGCTGGGAAGGAGCTTGTCTGCGTCGACAAGTTCGGAAGGCCCTTGGTGGGCGGAGTCCAGGTAGTGCGGGACTGCACGGTTCCGGGGAGATCCCAGGCGACTCTTCGCTGCAGAGTCAACTGCAAGGGGATCGCCGGCCTGGGGGTGGTTGAGGGAACGCACGGAGCGATCCGACTAGCAAACAGCCTGAATCGGCTAGATTGTCGGCAGGAGCTCCTCGTGCAGTGCATCAACCCCTTCACGGAACCTGTCCGATTATCGGCTGGAGCGCTGGTGGGGAAGTACCACTCCATCCAGGAAGCGGATGTGGGTCCGGCACTGGAGACAGTGGCTGACACCCAGGGGAACCCCCCTCACACCAGACGAGGAGCAGTCCCAGAGCATATGGCTGACCTATATGATGGAGCGTGTGGAAACTGTACAAGTAGTACTGAACGCCAAGTACTGGCTCAACTACTTGCGGAGTACAGTGATGTCTTCAGTCGTGGCGATGGAGACATGGGGCTGACCAAGGTCATCTCCCACGAGATACCCCTGGCAGCCGGCACCACTCCCATCAGGCAGCCTACCCGGCGTCTAGGCCCGGAGAAGGAGAAGGAGGTGAGCCGACAGGTACAGGATCTTCTCGACCGGGATCTGATTGAGCCTGCCCACGGTGCGTGGAGCTCTCCAGTAGTCCTGGTCAAGAAGAAGGATGGTAGCTGGAGATTCTGCGTGGACTACCGCAGACTCAACAGTGTTACCATCCAGGACGCCTACCCTCTCCCACGGATAGATGAGTCTCTAGATGCCCTCGCGGGTAGCAAGTACTTCAGTACTTTGGATCTGCTTAGCGGGTACTGGCAAGTACCCCTCAGTCCTGATGCCCAGGATAAAGCAGCATTCATCACCCGCGACGGGCTCTGGAAGTGGAAAGTACTGCCATTTGGATTAACGTCCGCCCCGGCAACTTTCCAACGGCTCATGGAGCAGGTCCTCAGTGGGTTACACTGGAAGACCCTCCTCATCTATCTGGACGACGTCATTGTCATCTCCCCAGACTTCTCGACCCATGTCAGTCGTCTGCGGGAGGTCTTTGACCGTCTCCGGGCAGCTGGACTGAAGCTAAAGCCCTCCAAGTGTGCACTCCTGCAGCCGGAAGTCACGTACCTTGGCCATGTGGTTGGCCGTGACGGGGTCGCTACCGACCCGGAGAAGGTACAGGCTGTGAAGGAGTGGACTGTCCCCCGTGACCTCCCTGAGTTGCGCGCGTTCCTGGGCCTAGTAGGGTACTACCGGCAGTACATACCTGGCTTCGCAGGAGTGGCTCAGCCGTTAAATCGGCTGACTGCAAAGGGGGTCCGGTGGCAGTGGACACAGGAGGAGCAGCAGGCATTTGACCACCTCAAGCAGCGGCTAATGGAGGCGCCAATTCTGGCGTATCCTGACCCAGCCCAAGAGTACATCCTGGACACTGACGCCAGCGACCACAGCGTGGGAGCTGTCCTGTCTCAAGTTCAGGGTGGAAGTGAGGTGGTCGTAGCTTACTACAGCAAGACTCTCGCGGCCGCCGAGAAGAACTACTGCACCACTAGGAAGGAACTCCTAGCAGTAGTCAAGGCGGTCAAGCACTTTCGGCCATATCTGTATGGGAGAACGTTCCGTTTGCGAACAGACCATGCATCACTGATATGGCTGTGTAAACGTGCAGAGCCCTCGAGCCAGGTGGCTCGTTGGCTAGAGATTCTTGCCGAGTTCTCTTACCGGATAGAACACCGTGCTGGCCGGAAGCACGGGAACGCTGACGGCATGAGCCGCCGGCCGGTAGGAGACTGTAAGCAGTGCCTGCACATTGAGAAGCGGGACGGGGGACCCGCTCGCCTTGACGTGGAAACAGAGTTAGGGGAGGGCGCCGTCTATCGGTGGGAGCACGGCCATCTTCGGACCGAAACCCACTCAGACGACGTCCAGGCGCTCCACGCCAACCCCACTCTGTACCAGAATGTCAAGGAGCTGTGCCGACTCCAGGAGACGCTACCCGGCGCGGTAGCGGACATTTTCCGGGCCAAGAAGGAGGGCCGACGACCTAGCGAGGAACAGCAGCGGCAGGGAGACGTTGAGTTCCAACTCCTCTGTCGTCGCTGGGATGCCCTCAAGGTCAGTCCTGATGGCCTCCTGATGATAACGTTAGCAGCAGACAACCGTCAGCAAGAGAGGGACCGCGTCGTCTGTCCACGCGCCCTCCGACGGGAACTGATCTGGGACACCCATAAGCAGGCTCATTCTGGAGTCAGTCGGGTCATCAGGTGTCTGCGGCTGCGTTGGTATTGGCCCGGAATGACTCGGGACGTACGACTGCGGGTACGGCAATGCGAGGTCTGCCAAGCTAGCAAGCATGGCCGCCCCACGGAAACCACTGGTCGACGCCGGCTATACGCTGGTCGACCGTGGCAAGTAGTGGCGGTAGACCTCGTCGGGCCTATGCCGTTATCCGCCAGAGGGAACACCTGGATACTGGTGCTCACGGACCACTTTACCCGGTGGGCAGATGCTCTGGCTATTCCAGACGCAACAGCCCCCACGGTGGCCCGGACCCTGGACCAACATGTGTTCTGTTACCTCGGTTTACCCGAGCAGATACATACGGACCAGGGTGCCCAGTTCCAGTCCCAGCTCATGGGAGACCTCTGCCGGATATGGGGGGTGAACCAGAGTCGGACCACCCCATATCACCCGCAAGGGAACGGAGTCGTCGAGCGGAACAACAGGATGTTGGGTGACGCCCTCAGGAGCCTGCTCCTTGGTCGAGGTCAGGAAGAATGGGACGTGGTGCTGCCGCAAATCATGCGGGCTTACCGCAGCACACCACACTCCGCCACGCAGGAGACCCCAAACTTCCTGATGCTAGGCCGAGAGACGCGGGTTCCGGAACACCTGACATACCATGTTCCTGCCCCCGAGTCACCGGTACACGAATATGTGGAGGGTCTGATAGACATCATGGGCAAAGCTCATGATGCACTGCGTACCCAGCAGTGGCAGACCCGCACAGAGGACTCGGAAGAGCCCCCGTTGTACCAAGTGGGAGACTGGGTCTGGATGGTGAGCTACCGTAGGCGACGCGGACAGTCGGCTAAACTTCAGCCCAAGTTCGTCGGTCCCTACTGTGTAGTGGAGGTGCTGCCCAACCACACATACCGTGTGGAGCGCTCTGGACAGGTCTCGGTCCAGAGCGAGCAGCGCCTGAAGCCTTACCATGCCAGCCCAGACGCAGTGGGTGAGGCTCCACCCCTCCTGGAGCCCCACCGCCAGCCCAACCGTCGAGGACGGGCCACCCAGCCCCGAGAGGTGGAAATTGTGGTTCCCAGAGAGTCGGACCAGGAGCAGGCCGCCTTGATAGAGCAGCTGGAGCGACAGCAGAGAGAAGAGCGGGAACAGGAACAGCGGGAAGCCCTAGGACCACCACCCTCCCTGGGGGAGGACACCCCCACCCCCGTGTTGGGTGAAGGCGGGGACCCCCCTACTAGGGTAGCCCAGGAGCCACCAACACCACAGGTGCCTGTTCCAATTGAGAGGAGCCAGCGGTCAAGAAGACCCCCCAGGTATCTGGCAGACTATGCTGTAGGGCACCTGGAGTGGCCCCCTCATGAAGACAACCCACCCAGTACGGACGACCACCCCATCTTGGCTGGAAATTCCCTCCATCACCCTGGAGAATTCCACCAAGAAGAAGATTTCACACAGCTAGCACGTGAGTTACAGCTCAAGTTGAATTCTAATCCTGATACCCCTAAGTATAATTTAAACACTGTTATTCAGACACTAGCATCAGCTATGGGAGTTACCTCGCCAGATACCCAAACAGAGGAGCGTAAGGATACCGAGGAGGCCAGTCGATCCGACTCCCCTCCCCCACCAGCTCCTGTTTCGGCTCCCCGCAGCCAGCAGTACGACACCCCCTCTTCCGAGGTGTGTTCCGCCAGCGTTAGTGGCCCTGACCCCGAACCGGTTGAGCTCCAGCTCATAGCTGGGGAGGAGCAGGGCACTCTATACGGCGACCACCTCGCAGGCAGAGACGAAGAGGACTCTCCAATACTGGCAATGCCTCGGGCCCTGGTCGCCCGCCAGTATTGGATATCTGGAGCACCAGGCAACCAGATAGAAGAACAGACTCAGCCAACCCACCCACAATTGCCCCGTCACGGGCAGAGTATGGCACTTCCTTACCGAGAGTGCGTCCTGGATAGCGCAATCGAGGCCTGGTCCCATATCCTCGATCCAAGTACAGAAGAGATAGAAAGCCTGGTGCACCACCTCTAATGATAAAACCGGACAACCAGGGGCCGCTGGCAATAGCCAACTGAGCTGTAAATGTTCTCGTGTTACGTGTGATTAATCATAATACCTTCCTGTTAACCGCATATTTTTCTACGTTTGTGTTTCATTTTTTTTGTGTGGAATCATTGTTTTGTTATCGAAAAGGGATGCTTTTCGATGGGGGGGAGAATGTGATAGATTCTCATCCTCTACTGTTCTCAAGTAACTGCGTGTGTCAGTATTATAATTACTGTTGCGTATATTTTGAATGCCGTAATTGTAGCTAAGTTGCACTAGCTTTCTAATGCCTTATTATTGTGATTAAGCTTTCAGTATAATGTAATTTTCATTAAATACGCATTTCCAGAGTTATTTTCCCTTTTTGCTATTTCATCGTTTTGCATTAATACTGATACTGGAAATTTGTGTAGCTTTTATGAATGCCTTCAATAGGTTGTTATTATAGCTAAATTCTTGGCCTATTGAATTATTCATTCTCCTTTGTCTATTTTTCTTTTGTTACTGTCAAGCTTAACTTTCTTTTGTCTGTTGGAACATTCTAGATGTGAATTCTTGTGTATAAAAGCAGGCGAGTTTCCAGTGTAGCTTCAGACTACTACTGGAGCTCGCTGGTAGTAGGACCACATGAGCTGTATCTGATACAATAAAGGTTATCCTCATTTGTACTCAAATACTTGGCTTATTCTTTCTAGAGCATGTAGGCACTAGTTGCATTCAGAACCCACAGTTTACTACAATTTTACTCCAGCTGCCTTATAAAGGAGTAACAGGAGAAAAACTAATCCGCTCCCTCAATAAATTAATTACAGACTCTTTTTCAAATGAACTCAATGCCCGGATTTTATTTAAAGGAACCCCCTTAAGTTCACATTTTAATCTCAAAGATAAAACCAATAAAGAACACATTCACAACCTAGTCTACAAAATAACCTGCCCTGAAGCTACCTGTCAACAAACATATGTAGGCGAAACCGGACGTCGCCTATCACACAGGATACATGAACACTGCCATGACATCAATTCCAAAATTTATCAACACATCTCTACCACTAATCATGGAAACATATCAATAGACAATGTAACAGTTTTAAATCATTCATTTAAAGGAATCCACCATCGAAAAGTAGCCGAAGCTCTCTACATTAAACAAATAAAACCGCAAATCAATAAACAAAATTACTCCATACCACTAAAACTATATCAATAGCTCCACACTACTCAACTCTCACATAGTTTCACTAATTCTTGCTGTTTTTATATTTGGATATCTATTTTTTTGTCAACTCTAATTTATTTTTTATGCAAAAAAATCAGTATAATTTTTGACCTGCGTAATATATAAAATAAGATTATCTCCCTAAGTTTCAATAATTTACAATAACTGCCACTCTCTATTCTTTTTGTCATGCGTAACGTCTAACGTAACATAATAATTTTTGAATTTCATTCATTGCTACTCTGAAGATGGGTACAGTGGTACCCGAAATATCAGTGTAATTACTTTACCTAATAAAGTAATAAATAACAATGTTTCTCGTATACCTATTTATAATATATATATATATATATATATATATATATATATATATATATATATATATATATATATATATATATATATATATATATATATATATATATATATATACATATATATATATATGTATATATATATATATGTATATATATATATATAAATAGGTATACGAGAAACATTGTTATTTATTACTTTATTAGGTAAAGTAATTAAACTGATATTTCGGGTACCACTGTACCCATCTTCAGAGTAGCAATGAATGAAATTCAAAAATTATTATGTTATGTTAGACGTTACGCATGACACAAAGAATAGAGAGTGGCAGTTATTGTAAATTATTGAAACTTAGGGAGATAATCTTATTTTATATATTACGCAGGTCAAAAATTATACTGATTTTTTTTGCATAAAAAATAAATTAGAGTTGACAAAAAAAAAAAATAGATATCCAAATATAAAAACAGCAAGAATTAGTGAAACTATGTGAGAGTTGAGTAGTGTGGAGCTATTGATATAGTTTTAGTGGTATGGAGTAATTTTGTTTATTGAGTTGCGGTTTTATTTGTTTAATGTAGAGAGCTTCGGCTACTTTTCGATGGTGGATTCCTTTAAATGAATGATTTAAAACTGTTACATTGTCTATTGATATGTTTCCATGATTAGTAGTAGAGATGTGTTGATAAATTTTGGAATTGATGTCATGGCAGTGTTCATGTATCCTGTGTGATAGGCGACGTCCGGTTTCGCCTACATATGTTTGTTGACAGGTAGCTTCAGGGCAGGTTATTTTGTAGACTAGGTTGTGAATGTGTTCTTTATTGGTTTTATTTTTGAGATTAAAATGTGAACTTAAGGGAGTTCCTTTAAATAAAATCCGGGCATTGAGTTCATTTGAAAAAGAGTCTGTAATTAATTTATTGAGGGAGCGGATTAGTTTTTCTCCTGTTACTCCTTTATAAGGCAGCTGAAGTAAAATGTGTTTCCTGTTGTCTTTTTCACTGAGTAGTCCGTCACCAATGTTGTTAATAGTTTTCTCTATTACATATTTAGGGTAACCATTTTTATGTTCAAAAACATTTCGAATATAGTTTAGTTCTTGGGTCTTAAGTGCTGGAGTAGAACAGATTTTATTAGCCCTTAATACTAGTGACTTGAGTGTGCTTAGCTTCCACGTTTTTAGTGAGAAAGAGTTCCAATGTAAATATGTATCGTTATGTGTTGGTTTGCGGAATACTGTGGTTTCCACTGAGCTATTGTGTCGCAAAACTGTAACATCCAGAAAAGAAAGTGATTTATTGGTTTCTAGTTCGTGAGTAAATTTTATGTTAGGATGAAAATTATTAAGTGTGTTGAGTGTTGTGTTAATATAATCAGGGTCTATTGTTGCAAATGTGTCATCTATGTATCTCACCCAAGGTGACATTGAATTCAACTTTGGTATTACTTTCTGTTCTAGTTTTGTCATGAATATATTTGCAATTATTGGTCCTAGAGGAGATCCCATAGCAATAGTTTCACTAATTCTTGCTGTTTTTATATTTGGATATCTATTTTTTTTTTTTTTTGTCAACTCTAATTTATTTTTTATGCAAAAAAAATCAGTATAATTTTTGACCCGCGTAATATATAAAATAAGATTATCTCCCTTAAGTTTCAATAATTTACAATAACTGCCACTCTCTATTCTTTGTGTCATGCGTAACGTCTAACATAACATAATAATTTTTGAATTTCATTCATTGCTACTCTGAAGATGGGTACAGTGGTACCCGAAATATCAGTTTAATTACTTTACCTAATAAAGTAATAAATAACAATGTTTCTCGTATACCTATTTATAATCAAATTGCTAGCTCGTAAAGATATATTTATATATATATATATGTATATATATATATATATATATATATATATATATATATATATATATATATATATATATATATATGTAAATATATATACATTTGTATATATATATGTGGGTGCAGATTAATTTTATTTGTTATACCTTTGAGGGCCACATAAATGTATAGGTTGAGCGCCACATCCAGCCCTGGGGCTCCTTGTTGGACAGCGCTGCCTTAGAGGTTGAGAACAGCAGAAATTGAGATTTGCTTTCATATATGACAGTGTTTGTGTAGTGTTGACACCTATATGGAAAAATTTGACTTATAAGTTATAACAGTAATGCATTAATACTTACATTTCAATATTGATTATATGGCATTTGAAGGTTATGGCTACTTTATAAATTAGCCTTGATTGCACAATGCCCATGTGAACTAGTGGTCTTTTTCTTAGTAACAGCTTGAAGTTTTAGTTTTTTTTTGTATTTCAAATTGACAGTTGGATCTAGTTTGAAAAAATTAAGCTGAATTTAAAAAAAGAATTCATATCTGTATTGAGTAACTTTCTGCTAAACTTTGATATTGCATATTAAAATATTATCTAATATTATACATTTACAAATATATGCATTTCTTATAAACTTTAGAACATAGATCTTACTATCCAATATAATTACAGTAAGATTATGAAAGTTGTATGCTATAGCTAAATTTATCACGAAGTTATATACATGCACAAAACTATAGAAACTTTTTGGTAAACCAACCAATAGGTAATTAGTCTATATAATTTCTTATATAAATTGAATTCATGTGTTGTGAGTATAGATTATTAGGTATATTTCATTGCTTTATAATATGTATTCTAATTTATATGCAGCATTAAAATGTTTATATAGTAATGCTATCATAACAAGAATGCTATTGGAAATAGTTATAGAATACCTATTGCTATAAAAATAAAATTGTGAAAATGTTTGAAATTTTTGAGAAAAATTCACTTCATTGTTGAAGTTTACTAAGAAAAGGCAAGGTCCAAAATGAATGCTTTCAGATTAGTGGGTGATTTATTTCACCTGATTGCATTAGTTTTACTTCTTATTAAAATATGGGCTTCAAAATCTGTCACCGGTAAGAAATGATCTTTTCAAGCAATTACTTAATATGCATGAATTGTTAATTTCAATCAAGATATTTATAGAATATTCAGTTTTAAAATAATTTATCTATTTCAGCAATTGCTAATAATGCTACACTAACTTAAAAGCTTATAGCAAAATAAATAGATCATTAATTTGTTACCAACATGGTATAATATTTTACTTCCTACAGCTGCATGTCTAACACTTAAACTAAATCCAATTAAATAGGACTTGTCAATTAATACTGCAGACATCTGTCCTTACAATTAGACTGTTTGCAGGACTATATCATAATTACATACTGCTGCCATTACAATGTCAAAGGTGCAAAGTCTTTAAAAATTATGCCTACACATAATAAGCCCGCAGACTTTATTATTACATTTTTATATGAGAATAAATTTAAGTTGTTGAGTGGGTTACATTAGACTTAGTGTAATAGACAGTTCATACCATATATCAACTCTAACTGTTGTTATCCTGATTTGTAGGAATCTCAGGCAAATCTCAGCTGCTCCTAGCAATAGTGTTCTGTACAAGATACGTTGATCTCTTCACTCACTTTGTCTCACCATACAACACATTGATGAAAATATTTTTCCTGGCTTTATCGTGGGCAACGGTGCATTTGGTTTACGGAAAGTTCAAGTCAACTTATCTTGCTACAAGTGATACTTTTAGAATTGAGTTCCTGATTGTGCCTTGCGCTGGGCTGGCTTGTTTGGTGAACCATGATTATAGCCCTGTAGAGGTAATGTATTCAGTCTTCATTAATCCTGGTGTAAATGCATCAAACTTGGTGTGCATTATATAGAGAGCATGCGTTTGAATATTTTTTTATGCAACTGCTTTACTTTGTAATATCTACACTTCCTTCCCAAGTATAATCAACATGTATCGACTAAAAATTCAATAAAAAAATATTTAAATATAGCATTTATATGCATAACTTTTGTTTAGAGCACAGCTTTGGTATTCTAGTTAGTATTTTGCCAGTTATTCAATTGGGGACAATCAAGGAAAAACAACTTCTCACACTATAATCACAAGACTACTGCGGAACTGATTTTGATGGCTACCTATCTCTATTTCTCCTATCAAACATGAATTTTATCAACTATATCATAACATAGTTACAATCATAAGATAATCATATTAGGAGTTCCTAAAAGTTATGGTAGCCGAAATATCAAGTCTTCAAATCAGCACTGATTAGTGCTATTGTTGAGCAAATAGAGTTCTCCTTATTGCAGTCTTGTAATTTGTACTTATGTCACACTTATTTAGGTGATGTGGACTTTCTCTATCTACTTGGAATCAGTTGCTGTCCTGCCACAACTGTTCATGATAAGCAAAACTGGTGAAGCAGAGATTGTGTCGGCTCAGTACCTCTTCTGCTTGGCATGTTATCGGGCCCTGTACATCCTCAACTGGATCTACCGATTCTATACTGAGCACTATTTTGACTTGATTGCTGTAGTTGCAGGAACTGTGCAGACCATTCTCTATGCAGACTTCGTCTACTTGTACATCACAAAAGGTTTAACTTCTGTTAACTTAAGATTACAACTAGTTATTTGTTCAAATCTAGATATGGCTCTACCAGGAAAATTACATAACAAGATTGGTTAGAAATAAGTTTATTAACTTTTTACAGAAATATTTTACAGAATAATCTTCTCATTGGTGTTTACATAATAAATTATTTTGAACAGAGGATTTGCTGCTTGGAGGTGAGGAAGATGCGGCAGGAATTGGTGGTGCCACCACCGTTACAGCATCTGGAGCGGCTTCGGAGGAAGAAGACAAGTCTGAGTAACTGATAGAAGTGAGTTTTCAGTTATAACTGTACATGTTGAGTTTAGCAAATGTACAATGACTTTGATATTGCAATACATGATCCTCTCTGCTTGTATTTTGGTTTTTTTTTTCAAATTAAAATAATCAATACATTATGGAAATTATTTTGTTATTTGTCAATGTGAAGGTCACACTTTTCTGTTTTATCAATGATAAGTTCATTTTAGAAATCAACAAGAAGATAATTTTTCAAAGATTCCAAAATGGCACAAACAAGGTCTTGCCCAAACTAAATCAAAGAGCAAAGTTTCAAGTAATTAGCAAAGAATAAGTTTAATGTAATTCTATGTTTTAAAGTTATAAATAAAATTTATGATATTAAATCATATGACAGCAATAGCTCTGATTATATGAAATGTATTGTTACATTACACTTCATAGATAAAGTAATTAGTACCTAAACTGGCCATAGCCAAACAAATTTATCAGGAAAAAAATCAAATATTTAAAAAGAACGTGATTGCACTAACTTGAAATTAACAGCGCAAACTAGTAATAGAATTGCTGTAGAATTGTAGCTACTAAGCTAATGGGAATTTATATAAAAATTCCAGCTTCATTAATATTACATTATCAAAAAAAACATTGAACACTATAGAATAAAATGGTTTTAGGCAGAAACCACAGGTGGCTGGGCTACAGTCTCCTCTTCTGACTGACTGATAACTGTTGCGACAGCAGCTTTAGCCAAGTACGTTCTCTGCTCTTCCTCTATCAGCAGACTCAGTTTCTCTTTATCTTGCCCATTGATCAGAGCATACTTTTCCAACTCATCTGCTATTGCAACAGCCGTATCCTCATCAAGCAGTTCTGTTGTGAGCTGCCTATTCATTTTATCATCAAACTTCAATGTCAAAGTCATAGTAATAGCACCTTCTGCATTCTTTTCAAACTGACACTCCATGCTGATAATACTGCGCTGCTCCACCTCATTTGGCTCTGGCAACTCGGATTTCTCAGAATTATCTACTTGGTCAGGTGAGACGGCACGAGGTCTTGTAGGCTCTCGGCTCATCTTGGATCTACTCTCACCTCTGGAAAGTATTGGATAGACACCATTCTTCACGTCCTCCACAAACTTCTCCAGTTCTAACGCAGCAGGTACTTGAGAAAACAACCAGTTGACTGGCTCCCTTCCATCTAAAAATGCAACCCAATAACAAATCTAAACACCAGCTAATCTGTTGTTTAAAACTGATTATATAATAATAGTGATGGGAAATTACACTAATGCTATAAAAATGAGGATACAAATTAATTATGACAATATTTCAACAAATACAAAGTGTTTAATTAAATGCACTGGTAATTGCATAAAAATATGTTTAAATCTATCTAAACAAACAGCAACATGTAGTCTTTTTTCTTACACATATATGTGTGAATAATGATTGCACTATTTTAAAATTTTCTTGTGCATATGACTTGAATAAAAAAAACTTGAGCTTTTTTATATGACTTGAATGAATTTGTTAATTTTCTTCACTAAACACAGCGTTCTAATTGAATACTGTCCGATCTGTATAGCATGGCAACACCTTTCATGGTCAAAAGCACCGTAAAGTGACAGAAAAGCTAATAAACTATTACAGTTTATTACTCCTATCCTATATAAGATCTCATCTAAATGAGCTAACAAGTTCTCCTTTAAACACATGTTTCAGCCAATAGGTCAGTTCTAGTGAACCAAAGGTAGAGAGTTATTGAACCCTATGACCTTTTAGAGCTATGATGTGACCCAGTCATTGACTAGCATTTTAATATATCCCTGAGTTGATGGAAAGCAGGATTTGAATGTTTAGATTTCAAAAAGTATCTAGAAAACTAAAATTAGCTCCAGAATTTCCTTATTAGCTCATTCTCAAGCTAACAACTTTTTATTTTAGTCTTCTCCAATACCAACAATACAAAGCAAATTAACCAGCTCCATAGAGTTTAAACCTTCTAACATCTTTTTATTTATTGTTCTTCTGGATAAAATTTAAATTTTATAAAAGGAAAATATTTTCCCCAGAAGCAGAATAGCTGTGACCTTATATTAATCTATATATGCAACGCTAAAAAGACCTACAGAAAAGTGGCCTTAAAGATATGATGGAACAAACAATGGTCGATGCAAAAATAGTAATAGTATAGATGTAGCACCATGTAACTCACCTGTATGCTTGATCTGAGCAATGACTGCGCTAGGCACCACTCTCATAGACTGCTGCAATTCTTCCCGAATATTCTCATTTGGTATTTTACTCAAGTATTGCACAAAGCTGTGAGCTGCAACTAACTTAAGAGCATGAATCTCAAACAGTGCAGGATGAAATAAAAGTTTTCTGGCGGTTGGACGAGACGAAGGATCTTTGTTTAAACAAACGGTGACAAATTGTTTGAGAAGTGGATCTTCAATACTATCAACTGCTTTTTGGATATTCTCAAGATGCACTGGCGCTTCCTTACTATCAGCGGACAAAGGAAGTACTTTGGTGATCATACCCAAGGCACAAATTCCGAAAGAGTATATATCAACGGCAGCGCTGACTTGACTTGGCGTTTCATACTCTGGAGCAATATAGTGCATGTTTTTCATCTGCATTGTACATGTGCGAACATGATTATGAATCGCATCTGGAGCTACAGAACTAATTTTTATAAGTCCATTGTGTTGAAGAAAAATCATATCTAACGTAAGGTTACCGTGTATAATAGGTGGGTCACAACCGTGCAAATAACTTAGCGCAGAAAGAATTTGCGTGGTCCAGCGCTTCCAGGTTTTTATGGAGCGCTTTGGAGCTTTAATCAGAAAGTTCTTTAGAGAACCCGAAGACATGTACTCTGTTATGAATATTATTCTAGGATTAGGCGATTTATTATCAAACCAGTACTTGTGAAGTTTGGCAATGTTAGCATGTTCTAAATTGATGAGGTTATCGAAAACTTGCTTGATTTGCTCCTGCTTTGCATTAAGCTTCTTCTTTTCAGAAAACTGCACCTCATTCCATACAACTTCAACGCCTTCTTCAGTGTCCATAGCTAGAAATGCTTGGTCTATTCCGGGAACTTCTTGTTGCTGCACACCTTCTTTTCTTTTTTGCCACCTTCCACATGGGGATTCTTCTAAAATCATCTCATCATCGCTTTCGCTATCATGCTCATTTTCATTTGTGTCATCAGCTGCAACCTGTGGCTGTTGCTCAACCTCAGCAATATGACTTTCTTTTTGCTTTTCTTCTGACATCATAAATGCTGCAACAGTGTTTAACAGCAATAAGAATAGGCATTGTAGTAAACAGAGCATTTGTACTGTCTCAAACTTCAGCTACTGGGCCAAACTTGAAAGTTATTCACCTATTTTAATTCTTTACTCATTAACTTTTAGACTTAAACTTCAAGTTTGTAGCTGCAATTCAAATTGATATTGTATACAATCATAAACTCATTAACGACTCTGGTGCACAACATAAATATACAAGAATAACCTAATTATAAATATAAGTGTTACTCATAGTCAATGCCATAGTAATACTAATAGTAATACTGATAATCAATCATTCAATGTCATAGTCATACAGTACTACTCATACTGATAGTCATACTCATAATGATACTGTTAACAGTTAAGAATAACTATAACTATAAGTGTTACTGCTAGTGTTACAGTGCTAGACTTGGAGTTAGTAACTCACAGTCACTTAGACTCAGACTGAGACTTACTCTTACTCTTAGTCTTAGGGTAAGTGTTAGGATGAAGATGTATCTTAAATACTACTTCAATTTGACACTGCACTTTGAACGCAATACTTACTTTTAATAATATATTTTATAACAATAGTGCTACAATCACAGCGCCGTTTGACATGACTATATGGCTACCATCGTTAAACATACTATCTTTATATTCACCGTTATTATTCAGAGCTTCACTTCCATTTTGATCTTAGTCCTAAAATTGAATTCTGTCTGTTAGTACAGCTTTAGTGGGTAGGTACGTATAACCTTCCGATAACTGTAAGCTAAGCGTAAAACCTCGCTTTTACTATACGATGAGCGCTCCAAATATGGGACATCATGCCCTTTAACCTTTTGCTAGTTGGTTTTCTTGTAGTTGTGGTGTTCGATTTACTACAAAATTTCGGTTTGTAGCATATCACTAGAAGTAAAACTAATTTTTTAATCATTAATTAAAATGAAAGCATTTTGCCTTAAAGTTATAAATTACTTTCCAACAATAATGTTAATTGCAATATGAATATCAATATGTTATTAATACTATCAAGTATTAACTATTAGTATTAGTATTACTAATTAAGTATTATTTATTTAATAGAATTTACAATTACTGAATTAGTATTACTATTACATTATCATTATGATTATGAATAAGTAATACTAATAGTAGTACTAATAGTAATACTAATAGTAAAAGTAATACTTATACTCATAACCATAATGATAATGGTAATTATGGTTATTTTCACTTTTTTGTAATAAATTTGAATTTTAAATAATATATTATGATTGATTTTGTAATTATACTTTTATAGCAATAATTTTATAATAATAATGATTACAAATACAATGATATTGATATAAAGCTAAAAATTAAAAATAAAACTGGTGATGATATTGATTATCATTATTAATATCATCATGATGATGTAGTCATATTGTGATTGTTATTGTATAGTATTACTATTACTATTAGTATTAATAATCACTATTACTAGAAGTATACATATTAGTATAAGTTTGTCGCATTTACTTATTAAATTATTTAAAAAACTCAAAAATACCGCTGCAGTTACACTCACTTATACTTATACTTATATTTATAGTTACTTACTTGTAGTTATACTTATACAGTATAACTTATAGTAATAGTAATACTAATAGTAATAGTTATATCTACTTAGTACTTATCTTTTTGCTGTGGTGACTACTGTTACTGAATGAAATTAAATGCTTTATGAGGAAGCTTAGGCCAATAAAATAGTTATAAAAAACTATACATGCTAAACTCACTATCAATGTCATACCAAAACTTTCACTGTTCAGTTGGCACTTTGCGCTAATGATAATAATAATATGGGCTAGTGATCTGGTTTAATTATATTATTTGATGTGGACATTTGTAGACCATATATTACATACAATATGAGTATGTAAAGGCCTATAGTTAAATTGTTGGTGTTCACATTGTCCACATATAAGCTTTAAGAAGAAAAGTGCTGTAACATCGTATAATACAGTTAACAACTAGTCTCATAAGCTGAGATAAAATTAGCAATGAGTAATATCTAAGAGGGTGGCAGCAGAGTGTGCATTTGTTTATGAACTGAGATATTAAAACATCAATACTGGGCGAAAACATCACCGTCTTGCATAATTGAGTGACTAGTGAATGATGTTATAATTTTCAATTCTGGATTTTATTAGATAAGCATTACTGGCAATGGATTTTGATGACTACGGTTGGACAGCTCTGGCCATCGACGGAGATGAAGAATCAGATGAAGCTGCCAAAGGTGCTTCTGTAAGTCTGATTATGTTATACATGCAGCACTTGGAATAGCGAAAATACGTGATTTTACTCCATATGCATACGTATACAATTTAATTGTATACATGTATACTATTGTAACATTAACTTTGACCTTGTAGTATACTCAACAGACCGGTGTAATGTTTGTTGTTGACTGTGGATCACCTATGTTTGTGAAGCATGAAGATGAGGCTAGTCATTTTGAGAAATGTCTAAAGTGTATCCGTCAAATATGCCAGAAAAAAGTAATTACTAATGAGAAAGATATGCTTGCTGTAGTATTCTATGGGGTGGTAAGTGCACTAATTTAGAATCTACTTTCTCGCTGTATAGAGATAATGCTGCTAACACAATTCATAGTGTCTGTAGAATAGTGAACAGGAAATGCAGTGTGTTAGATATCCATGCTATTTGTAGTTTATTATATTATTATCATTAGCATATATTTACCAGGCATTATATAGGAGTTGTCTCAAATTGAAATATTGACATTTCACAATAATATGATATCAGGTCTACACAGTTTTAGTAGGATAGCCGTGTAATTATGTTGAAAGTTAAAGCAAACCAACCGATTCAAGTATATTAAACATACTAGTTTTACTAATATGTTTGTTATGTAATGGCAGGCTGCATTTTGATGCTTCTAATGTCTGTCCTCAGTAATATTGGGATAAATCGTGAACAATGTTTAGAAATGATTCAATGTCTGGTATAATAAATAAAGTATAAACCTGAAGTTAATTTTGCATCTAATAGTGTCAAACTGCAGTGCAGAATATCCCATTATAATAAGGATACATTCTACGCTGTTAGATATCTGTGTGATGTATGGTTTGGGTTTTACTACAAACAAAAATATTTTTAATGTAACCCAATTTTGATTGTGGATCTATTTTATACCTTCTATTGGCTTCATAGCTTAATATAAGAGACAAGGGCATTTAATTTAATGTGTTCCTAAATATTTAGGATTTATTTACAGTGAGTGATTTGTATTTTATCTAGAACAAGTCAAGCGTTCCTGATGGTAAAGCTATATACATTTATCAGGTAAGAACTACCAACGTTTGATTCGTTGTTATTTAATTTGCTTGAATAATTTATGTAAAAATAATCATAACACAGATAATAACCCAACCATGAATATTTTTCGCCATATTCAAATTATTTACCATTCAATGTAAGCTTTATTTTTTCCAAAAATTTATATGATATTCTGTTGAAACAAATTTGCTGCCTATGATTGTGGTAGGCTGCAATGCTGGTGATTTGACATTGTTTTAAATACAGGATTTGGCACAGCTTAACATTCAGAGGATCACAGACCTTGAAAGTTTGCTGGAAGGTGAGTTGTTATGGTGTCTAACTTTCTTCATCAAATCTAACCTCCAGGAAATTGAAAAGATCTTTTGCTTGTTTGAAAAGTACTGTTTGTAAAACTACATTGTTGAGCTGTTATTTTCATTTAAGAAGCTTTTTGAAGTAGCTTATTTTTTCTTTCTTGATTGTTAGGGTAAGATCAGTGTTTGCATTGAATGCTCGTAGTAAAAAAAATTTTCTACTATCTTGTTTTAATTTATTACCGGTATGTTGAATTTTATAGAGAAATGATAACATTTCTTGCATTTTAGACCCAAATAGTTTTGTATCTGAATATGGTTATTCTGATAACTACGATATAAGTGAAGTTCTTTGGGCTTGCTCTAACACCTTTGCAAAAAGGTAAGGGTGGCTAATTTGTGTTGTCATGTAATCTTTTTTATAATTTAAAATGTTGAATATAGGTTCAGCTTCAAGCACATTAGATAATAGCAGTATTGTGAATAACTAGCTGGCAAAAAATATCAATATACTGTCTTAATTTATTTTATTTAAAAATCTACATTTTGCATTTGCTGAAAGAATTTTACTTTTGCATAGATACCATTGAAGAATTACATTTGCTACACATAGGAATTATAAAGCAATCAAGAGCCACAAGAGTTTTGTTATTTGCTGACAATGTTGATTGTATTGATTTAGACTTTTCAAACTTCTCCAACTCTTCAACCAAGCAATTGTGCATTTTGGTATAGCTATCTGTAAACAATTTGCCATTTTTTTTATAAATCCAATGAAATTCAAGACTTTGAGAACTAGCTATTAGTTTGCTATTTAGCATTTAGCATAATTATTTAATAGGTGATAACTAGAAATAGAATTAGAATTAAATGGTTTTAATTTTTCCAAACAGTTATGATAAAATTATTCATGTCGATGAAAATCTGTGCTAAATTCTGAGGGAAAATAAACTGAATGCTTTTTGTGCAAACTCATCTTGCACTCATTGCAATTAAATTTAGGAAACAAGAATTATGAACATTTGTATAAAATTGTATGAGGTAGGTTTTATGCTCAATGTGTAGTTTTATTCTTTTTGATTTTAGTAATAAAAGTTTCGGAGAGAAAAAAATTCTGTTGTTTACTTGTGATGACAATCCACACAAAGGGAACGAAGCCTTGAAGGTAGGAGTCAAATCAGATAGTATATTTTCACGTGTAATTTATTTTTAGAAGCACATCTTACATTTTTGGGTAGAAGTTGATATTTTCCAAAAATATGCAATGTGGGAGTTTCTATTCTGTGATAGTTTGATAATTATTAGCTGTACAGATCACAGCTTCTGAAAATGGTTATATGTTAAGCATAACTTCAGTGTCTTCTCGTCTTGGGAATTTTCAAGTGGTGACTTGTGTTTGCTCACCATTCAACTAGTGTGGGGTTCTGAAAACTTGACTTGTGAAACACCTTTTTCTGTTTGATTTATTAACTTCAGGGGGTATTTGAAATCACAAAAAAATAAAGTGGACAAGAAAGAAATAAAAAAACATTTGCATGTTTCAACTTGATGATCGATAGTTTGACACTCAAAAGAGAATATAAATGTTTCAAACACTTAGTGATTTTGGTCAACTCAAAGATTTACATTTTGGAGTTGCTTTCCAGTAATAAATGCTACATCTAGAATTCCATGAACACTCAAGTTTGAATTTGGGGAATTTTTAAATATGTCTTGATACAAGCTATCTAAGGACTCCCAAGCTTTGAGCCACAGGCTTTCGTTTATATCAGCCATAGTGAAATAATATCCATTCATAAGTATAATTCCAGCGTCCTATAACTCAATCTGTATATTTATGTGTGGGTATGAGTGTGCAGGCGTGGGTGTGCAGGCGTGGGTGTGCTTGTTGAATATATAATAATTGTATACAGATATGTATTTGTTGTTCACTCATACTTGCGTTAGTTTTGTTAGTTTCTATGTGATTGTGTTTTACAAATTTTTGAAGAAAAAAGCCATAGCTAAAGCTACTGATTTAAAATCAATGAACATAGACCTGGAGCTGTTGGCGTTGAATGTGAGAGATGAGAAGGCAACTTTCAACATGGACTTGTTTTACAAAGACCTGCTGTTCCTCGGAGACGAGAATAGCTTAGCCAGCTATCCAGATCCTAGTGAAAAATTTGAAGATCTTCTATCTACGTAAATATAATAATAATTATTTCTTGGACATCGTAGTTTGTGTGCAATAATTAAAAAAGTATATTTTCAATAATCATGCTTATATTTTTAGAACAATTTTGGAGGCTTAGAAATTGTTTGGTAGAATCTAAATGCATGTATATAAGAAGCTGGTGTTGCTTTGTATGTTATAGGGTGTATCGTAAAGAACACAAAAGACGAGCTCTGGGCAGAATTCCCTTCAAAATTGGGAATAACATTGAGTTCTCAGTGGGAGTGTAAGTTTAGAAAATTGTCTATAGAGCTGATGATTCAAAGTAGGCATTCCTGCTATAAAATTGCTGAATTCACGAAATTTAATTGTTGATAATTATATTATTTACATAATTTAATTATGAATAGTCGTATTTAAATTTTTTTATGCAGATACTGCTTATGTCGGAAAGCAGTTATCCCTCCTTCTGTGAAGATACATTCAGCCACGAATTCTGAAGTGCGTTCACAATCAAGAGTGTTTAATGCTGCTACTGGAGAAGATGTCATGCCTCAAGACATCAAGTCCTACCAACAGTACGCTAATAAGAGGATATGCTTCGATGCTGAAGAAGCAACAGACTATAAGAAATTCAATATTTCAGGTAAGAAGGCATTAATTTTTGTCTGACTGATTATTATTTATGTTATTGTTTATTATTTTTTGAGGCTTTTAGAAATAGAAAATTTCATTGTAATATTTTATTAAATTATCTTTAAATTTATCAACTTCTCGTGAACTTTTAGGACTGAAACTGAAAGGATTCATTAAGAAGGCGGAAGTAAAGTTGCACCTTCACGTCAAGCCTTCGCACTTTATCTACCCTGATGAATCCGTGAGTTAAATTTATTTTCTGAACTTCCATGAGTCCCCATATTAAGCTTTACCCGTTGTTTTTTGCTGAACATCTTTTCTTGTAAAATTTAATTATGAAATAATTGTAAATGTTTTGCGTCCCAATACACAGAAGTTTTGTGAGGTCATTTTAGTGTTGATGAATAACCTTCTTGCAAATGTTGCATAATGTAGTATATAAGTATACAGAGTAACTTTATGATTGACTAAAAGTCATCACGTATTGGCAGGTTGTAAAAGGAAGTTCCACACTGTTCTCGGCGCTGCTATCTCGTTGCGGTGCAAGAGATATGGTGGCCGTGTGTCACTATGTGCCACGTACTAACAGCAACCTAGAGCTGGTCTACCTGCTACCTCAGTTGGAGGAGAAAGACGAAGCCAACAACCAAGTTACTCCACCAGGTTTCCATGTTGTCTTCTGTCCTTTCAAGGAAGACATGCGAGATCTCGGTGCTGTCGATCACTCGGCATCTGGTAAATGTTCAGTTGCATCATCATCATTAAATAATCTAGCAGTAGTATTGGGGGGGGGGTTAGTTTAGCCCCCAACTACTATGTATTTCTGTATAGACAAGGCTTTAATTTGTGACAAAAATGTGTACAAAAATTGCAAACATTGTCATGTTATGTTTAAAATACTCGCAGTTTATCTTTTGTTTAGTAATGTTGTATATTTTGCAAAAACCATTGGTGTGAGTTAATATATAACAGAGTGATAAGTTATTATTAGTGCCATGGTAAACTATATCTGTCACCAAGACATTTTATGAGATTAAGAATCATGGTGTTTGTGAAACAGTTTTTCATGTGATTGAAAGGCCACAAAAACAATGTAGAATGTTTTGAGATTCACCTTTTTATGAATTCCTGGTGTATTAAGAGTTAATATATTTTTTAACCAAAACTAACATGTTTATAGTTATAGGGTACCAGTATATATATATTTCTTGTATTCAAACTGTTCAAGTGTTGTGGGAAGTGCTGGCTTGTGCAAATATGCCATGTCCTGTATTTACAGCAAATACAGATCAAGTAGAGAAATGCAAAGCATTAATTGAAAAGCTATCATTTCCATATCAAACATCAATGTTTGAGAATCCATCACTTCAGAAGTTCTACTCTAACCTTGAAGCCATGGCACTCAGCAAAGACGAGCCTGAGGAGGTGACAGATTATACTGGTAACAGATCATCAGCCTTAAGTCTTTACAAAGTGCTATTAGTTTCAGTATTCAGTTGCTCTATTTATGTGCAGATGATGTGAATTTTCAATCAAATGAAAGCTATATTTGACAATAAAAGTACATTATATGTATTTAATATTATTAGGTCAATTTGTTTGTTTTATTTTCAGCCCCAAATACTAGAAAAATTGAGAAAAAAGCTGGGGCAGAGTTAGAAGCATTTTCAAAAAGTGTTTTTTCCGAGTCTACTAAAAGACCAGCACCTGCAAGTAGTACTGCTGGTGCCAAGAAAGCTAAAGTCGATAACACCGGCATAGACATCAAACAGCTTGCACTGACAGATGGAGTAAGTACTCAAATTGATTTCAAGTTTAATTGTTCATTTCTTGGTAATTTAGTTTAGACTTGTTACGCCTTGAAAATATTCATTCTGTAGCAATGGTGGACTTGAAGTAGCAGACCAACTATAAATATTGTTGTTAAACTATTAATCTATGGAGGTTTTAAGAAAATAAAGTGAGTTTAAATCACCAAGGAAATTTGCCAAAATAAATTGAGAATGCTATGTTTGTAAAACTGGGTTTAACTAGCAAAGTTATGTGAATATATGATTTAAGTTGACTTTATTTCAGCTTGGCAAGTTAACGGTGGCAGATTTGAAAGGCTTTCTCAAAAGTGAGAATATCAAGAGCAAAAGTACCAAAAAGGCTGACATCATACAAGATATAAAGTCTCACTATGGTGTATAAAGTAAATTAGCTGAACTTTAGGATTATGTATATTTTGTATCACATTCCATAGATTTTTAAAACATGCTGTTATGTAAATAAATTAAATAAATCAAAATATTACAATGCTTTATTAGTCAATTTGTTTCGTATTCTCAGGATTTGGTCAGGTATAATAATTGAACCTATTATGATGTCATAAAACCTTATCATGCTCGACGTCATCAGCAAGAGGTGAAGTGGGAGACCTTGGTGGAACTGATGGGGACAGTTTTATAGTCTTTTCATCACTTTTGGTCGCCTTGAGACTCCTGGAAGACTTTTTCTGTCTGTCTAAAGAAATTTCAAGTCTTTGCTTCACTGAAATTTTGCTGACGTTTGGTTTACTTTCTTCAGTATGGTGCTCATTGGTTGTTGAAGAGCTGACGCTGTATAAACTCTTCACATAAGGAGGAGTTAATTCCAATTCCAGAGAAGGAACTGAATCAGCTGATTCAGAAGTGTATGGTGATGCAGAAAGAGAAGGCGTTAGACTGGGTGTAATGGCTGGGCTTATCTGTCCAATAGAAGGTGAAGGAAGCTCAGTTAGGCGCGAATGACCTGAAATGTAGCTTGTCGCATGTACTGGGATCTGCAGCCTTACATTTTTCTCTTGACGAGATCTAAAAATAGACAAGTAAAAATATAACTCACTTTCATGTGAAACCAAACTTATTTAAGCTCTACAAACTTTACCTACCTTAAGGGCATTTGACTTGTAAATCGGTAAAATTCACTCCCCAGCTCCCTTATTATTGGAACACTACAATGAAAAATGTTATCAGAACAGAATATTTCATATGAAACTCACTTATGATGAAGAGCTGTATTATAGGCATACTACTTTATGTAATTGCTATGTATCACATATTTTGTAGATTCTATTTAATTTACAAAATCAACACTTGACGTAATAAAATGAAGCACTGATTATAAAACCATAAATTACGAAAGCTTTAAAGAATTTTATAGGTCAGTTGCCATACGGAAAGCTGCTATTCTTAAAGACACTGACATTCTGTTACAAAATTTTATGTTTATACTGCTACTCAGTTAATACATTTTTTTACTTTTGACCAATAGAATAAGTTGATAGGTTGATGCTGCGTCTAAACTTTAATGATAAACTCACCTGTTTGCTTTCATAGGCCTCATTTTATTGCCTAAATTGGAAAGTCTTAGTGACACATGGTGCTCTGGTGTCTTGGGATGATCAACATTAGCTACAGGCTGCAGGTCACCCTCATCAGTAGGCAAAGGCTGTACATCTGGCTCTTCAGTTGGTGTGATTAATGCAAGCTGTGGTTTCTCCTCTTCATCCAAATCACCAACTGTTGCTTTTTTATTGAGCAGCTTCTTTATCCTCAACATGTTTATTATGTCAAACAGAGTTGCTTTCTTCTTTTTAGCTGGTCTCTTGGAATTTTCATCCTATAATAAAATATTCTCTCCATTATATATGAACTGAACTGGTAAGAAAAATACTGCCACCACAAGCTTGAACACACCTTCTGTATACATGTCCCAAAAAACTCAGAAGAATGCAACTCTAATCTCACTCTTTGTCAACTTTAGTTTCAACAATTTTTCATTATGTCTTATTCTTATATGCACTTAAATTAGTACTATGTTATGTATGTATTATCATCTAATGAATTAATTTAATATATGAATTAGCTGAGTAACTTTAGTCATATTTCACCATTTACTAGAGCGCTGCAAATGTTTAAATAAAATGCTTACCATGAGCAACTTCCTTCCCATAGCACTTGCAAATGTTTTCAACTTATTTCTAATTCCCTCATGGAAGCTATCTACAGCTGTGAGTGGAAGATTCTCACCAGGTACTAAGTACAGAATAGTCTCCTGTGGATCCTGCATAAATATAATTGAGTCAAATACTTCAATACGAAACGCCAAAGCTATAGCATGCCGAGTATACAGTCGCTCTGCTTTGTCAGCAGTTACAGTTACAAACATGATATAGTTTCACTAAAGTGATTGCTGTCATTAATAATTATATGTAGTTACATGACAGTCTAGTCAGTAAAAGTTATAGTAATAGCATGTAATTCTAATCCGTCAGATCAAATTTTTGATGGCTTCCTTTTATCTCATTTTTTCACATTCTTGCAAATTCAACCTCTACAATCATTTCTTATTCAAACTTACATATATAAAGTGAACTGCTTTCAGAACTCTATCTAATCAAATTACTGATATCTTATGTTTTCATATTCTTGTGAAAATTCAACAAATTTTTTTTCCGTTTTTATGCTGTGAATCATTTTAAAAACTGGATCTGATATATTTTCAACTTACATTGAATTGCAAAACTCGAATTCGGTTAGGAATAAAAGTAGGTCCAACGAGCTCCAAGTCCGGACGAGCGTAAACTTTTACTCTGCCGTGTATAAGAAAGGCGTACTCAATATTATCATCAAGGTTGTAGATGGTTTGCTCATTAAGGTTCGGAATATATCCATGTTCTAGAAACGCTTTTGCTGATTCTGTAGGAATGCTCTGAAATTCATAATCTTTGTGAATTAGTGCTGGGCTAGTTATGAAATAATTGGTAGCAAGTAAAATTAAGGCATGCTTGTACCTAGTCCATTTTTCTCAAATCTACCAGCAATTTCAACTCAATTATTAATCATTTTAGAATAACATTAGTTTTACTGAAAACTAAATTCAGCAACAATTACTTCAGCATTAATGCTAATTCAATGATGGAACTAGAATAAATTGTAGCATTTGATCAGTTTATGATAAATATTTAGTGAACCTGAAATTCTCTATGCTCTGTAAGTAAATGTAGGACAATTTTAATAGCACAGTTTTTCCAGAGTTTGAGTTTAACTTCAGGGTACATGTCAAAGGCTATCTCAAGGTCAGTGATGTTCAGAAAGTAGAGTTGAACGGCGGTTTCAGCTGTAACACTGGTAGTTACGTGACTGTCCATTAGAGGCCCCATTTCTCCAAGAACTGCCCCAGCACCCAAATAATCTGTGTACCTACAGAAGAAAGAAACCAACTCAAGTATGCAAATACTATATGCATGTTTTTCGTTACTTTTTATATTTAGTCAAAAGTAAAGGAAAAATACATATGACTGAAAAAGAAAAGCATTAATGACAATGCTCTATGTAAAAATATCACTGCAGCTAGTCGAGGCACATGAAATATTGAACTATTAAAACATTTTTTGTGATTGTCAAAATAAGCATTTCTTTTATAAAAAAACATGCACATCAACCATCAAATTACATGTTTAAATAAAGCACAAAATACAGATGTGTCACAGATGCTTACCGGTCTGCACTGGCTGACAATGAGTCATCACCTTGATCCATGGTGAAGTGAGAATGCAGACGCTGCTTCCCAAACTTCTACAATGACATTGGCAGCACATATCATAAACATATATACTACCCCTTTATATCAAAATATATTTATTAGATGACAGCATATAGCAAAATAACGTGTTTGTAGAGTAACTATAGTAAAAATATGCCGCTCTATAGTCGAAACTACTTACCTTTACTAAGCCAGAAACTACAATGTAAATTCCCTTTGGTGCCTCTCCGGAGTGTAAAATGTCATCATTGTGATCAAAGTTGATGAGTTGTGCTCTTTCCTATGAACAGATTAAAATTAACCTTGTGAGAGGAAACAAAATGCAACATTCAACTTATTATGCTGCCTTAACAGCAGGAAAGTTCAATTAAGGTCCAGTTAAATGAGTCAGATCCTAGCACATCAAGTCAACTTTGTTTCAACATGGCTGCATTCTTTCATTACAATATATAATAGTTATTTTTAAAATAAAACATTTCAGCCAAAATGATAGACTATTTACTATTGTAAAAAAGAATTCCCAAAATCTTAGAAATTGTAGCTGACCTTCATAAATCTAGCAATAGAGTTGCCTCCACCTTGAAGCCATGGCACAAAAGATAGCATATTTTCAGCAGGCATTGGTGGAATACTTGGTGGAGAGGAAACCAGCATCTTGATAAGCTTGTCTGTACTCTGTTTGATTATAAATATACTAACAATCAATTCCAGGTGCCTAGCAGTTATCTAATTCCAGATACAGAAAAACTGCAATTGAATGTTTTTCACACGTATGCCCTCATCAAATGGTATTAATTGGATTGTTTTTAGCATATGTAAATTTAGATAATTTTTAATCAGCATGTATAGCAATTGATACTTATAAGTAAATATTGGTATAGCTTTACATATAATGAACCTAAACTTTGTAACCTTTCCTTTCTCTTTTTTTTTACTAAAAAGCTATAATAAAGAATCTATTATATACAACTTTAATTTTTTGTCTACAATAACTAACCAAATATTTACCCTATGCAACCTGTCAGCTTCAATTTCATCCAAGAGTCCATCTTCCTTCAGCTTATCTAATGTGTCTCGTATTTTGTTTAGCACCGTCCTAGTAGCTTGTCTTGTCTTCACAGCAACGGCAACGCCTGGACTGCTTCTTTGTAACAATGCTATATTTTAAAAGAAATAACTCCTGTCTAACAGCAATAGCATTACGGCAATCACACTGTTTAACCAAGTTAGCTATAAATATTTCAGCTATCAGTAATACATTCAACTGACTCATGCACTGCAAAAAGCATGTACGAAGTCGAATACCTAATTCTTTGATGACAGCCAGTCTTATTTTGTCACATCTGTTTTTGAATTTGTCTCTCATGCCGGAATGTTCTACTATATGATCAAGGAGTTGTCTACACTCCTCCTCACCAACCACAAACCCTCGGCCAACGTCATAGCCAAAGTTAATTTGACTTTCTATTCTTCTGTCAACAGCTTTGAGTATAGCAGGGAGACACGTGATCTATAAAACCAGCTTCACTAGTCTGGATGGTGACCAAAGAACATTCATTGCAATCAGAATATAGAACTATTCAATTGTGTTATGATTTTAGATACAGTTTTCTGTCTAGGAACATGAAAACAAATATTTGAATGCTAAAATTCAAGGGGAGATAATTACTTAAGAACTAATTAATAAGAAAACTTAACTACATTTCATAGTTCTACTCTCCTACGAAAAAAAAGGTCTCTAAGCTCACTAATTATTTCATTGACTGTTTTGAGCACCTTCAGTTGCCTTCATAAGCTATTCTACTACAAAGGGTAGATTTTTGCATAGCAAAATTATACTAGGTAATGTTTTTATTTAACAATGTGTATGACGACACATATTATGTCAGATTTCGCATTTTAAATTAGTCAATTAGATGATCTCTTATGTCATCCTTTGAAATATCTAATAGGAAATTTCGTCTCTTATAAAATAATGCTTTTATTAGACATCATTTTATGTAAAGATAAATCTTTATGGGTAATCACTAGAAGCAGTTTAGGGTGGCTGAGTGCAGAGTTTGTCTAGATATCGTTGTCTCCAAACCCCCAAACCCAAACCACTGCACTCAGTGACCACCAACTTGGCTCTTTTTCCTAGTTTATGAACTTATGAACTGCAGCTGAATGCTCCTACTCACAAGGAGAACCTCTAAGAGTCTCAGACATCTGGTGATTTGAATAATAGCAGCCATCAAGTGATATTGCTGAGCTTCTTCTATCTGATGTATCCGGTACAACCTGGCAGCCTCATAGCAAGCGTACAACTCAGGGTAGGCAGCGAGTAACAGGATCAGAGCTATGGCATTCCAGAAACTCCTGAAGTATTGCTTGTAACCAAAACCCAGCACCTAATTATAAAAGTAAAATAATTCAACACTTCAAAAAAAAGATCTGTGCTGATAGAGAGAATCTTGAGATTATGTGTACCTGCTGATACATTTGTTAAAAATGGAATATAAACAAACTTATTTATTTATTATTATAAAAAGTCAAGCTGTAACTTTTTATTTGTCAATTTACACTTGCATGTGGTTCTCTCTTGACTGCCATTAAATCACACAACTGATACAAGATTGCATCAAAAATAATTATACATTTTAGCAGGCAAGTATCTTCAAGCAGAACTTTTTCTCTGAGTTCTGACTTCAACAAAAGCAATTACAAATTCGATCTAAAAACAACTACTTGTAATATTTTATTATAAATTAAATACAGGAGTTCACCAAAATTTGCTAAAATAAATTGTAAATGTCTAATATTAAAAAAAATTTATAAAAATAAAATACAAATCCAGTTCCACTGACCTTAACAACCAGCTCCATCATAAAGAAAATGGCCAGGTTTAAAGATAACACAAAAAAGATGATATGGTAATTTACACCATTTGTATAGGTGAGTAACTGTACAGTCCCAATCACAGCCTGGATAAGTAACACCACCACTGCACTTATCCACAGCATTTTGGATGAGGCAACTTTGAATGCCAAAGGGTGAGCAGGTTTATAATCTTTAGCTGGTGTTGGTATCACAACGCTACACAGCTTCTTCATGTAGTAACTCTGCAAGTAATATAATATATAATCTAACTGTGTGCGTATTATTATCATTTGATAGCACTTGTACAGCTTCTACTTGTCGTGTGACAGAAATTGGTGAGCAAAAACTCTTTCAAAGTTCATACAAAAGTCACAAATATTCAAACTTAACTACTTAATACTTGTTAAAACATAAAGTTATGTTTATGTAGTAAAACCTTTCTGATATCTACATACTTTAGTCCGTATTGATTAAACTTAAAGCTCTGTTTTGATTGAGAAATTAAGAGCTGTATATGTCCTTACCATATGATAGCTTCATATTTTACCCACAGTATGCATAAGTTGATGGCTGGAAACTATAAAATTAGCTAACAGCAGGCAAGTCTCCCCTTTATTGGAACATTTTAGATTTTATAACTACTAACTTCCAAGTGAGTTTAGTGTTTTTTTGTTTTGTACAAACCTTGTTCAATAACAGGGAAAAGCTTTGGAGATTTAGACACAACAATCATTTCATTTTCTACATAATATTATATAATTTGGCTAGGTGGTAGAAGAACTTACTTATAAAAAAATTACTTATAAACCAAATTTTTATAAATATTCATAAGAACTATCACACAATAAACTAATGAGTATGTTCATATCAAACACATTGTCAAAACTATTTACACTCACCACTTTTGGAAAGAGCCGATAAAATCCCTTCATTTTCCAGGAAGTTGTTACGTCCTCCAGTGTGATGAAAGCACCACGTCTATCCGCTGTTGATTCTGTCAATTCAATAAGTTTTCTCACGGCAGCTCTACCTAATAGCCCATGTTCAAACTGTCTCCAGTATGATACCTAGCAATACCACCCCAATAATCAGTGCATCCGCATCATATAGTTTATTAATTGGAAAGTAAACACAACTAAGTGGCATAAAAACAGATGACACCGAAGCTATTTTCTTACGAAATTTAATTGTTTGTAAAATAGAATACAAATTAAAGTGATCATGAGGCAAAAATGAAGTTTGATAGAATCATACAAGCAAGTTTAAAATATCAGTCTATCAAAATTTTCAATTTGATTAGTAATTTTCTGAGTAAAAGATAAAATATTATTAAGACATTGCTTTCTAAATATGACAGTAGCAAGAGTTAAAAACCAGAATGCAACCTTTTGAGCTTTCAAATATCTTATCCGAGCCTCTTCTTCATATTCTTTGTACTGAGCAGCAGTGAGTTCAGTGTGAATGAGACTGCTACAGTCTGGACACACTACCTTGCTCTGGTTGGGGGCGGGTTCTGATAAAGCCACTTTAGTAGATGACTTTCCACTAGTTTCCTTCAATAAAATTAAGACAACTTAAAACTACATCTAAATATCAGTGAAAATGTTATGAGCAAAATGCTGCAAAATAAAAAGGAAGACACTGTTAATGGGACCAGGTTTTATTCAACAAGAATTCTATAGCAATCTAGTACAGCTGAAACAGTTTACGCTTAATTTACTGTTATAAATATCAAGTTGTAAATAAAAGAATTATTGCACAATGGTGACCACTAAGCTTTTCTTAGATAAATGAAAAAAATACTAAACTTAAATCCCATTCTAAGGTAACAAAAAGTGCAATATGCTCAATTAATCATTTTTATGTAGACAGCAACTTCAACTTTCACTATGCTTATACTTGTTGAAATTGCTAAATCTTATATTTTTAAAATATTCTTTTCTATTATAGAAATATTTAGTAAAATTAGAAAAATGTTGCCAAAACCAATCAACAAGTTTATTGTATTTGATGAAGTTATATGGTTAAATTTCTGAAAACTATTTTATACATTAGTTAGTTGTTCAAGCCTGTATCTGTATAAGTCAGTGTTTCCTTAAGGCCTACCAACTATGTATAGAAATCTGTTGACATAGTCAATCCATTTACATTATCTATTAAAGATGGTCATCAATATAAAAATTCTATGATATATAAATTACTTATGTAATGGAACAAGTTGTGAACTATACCTTAGCAACTCTATCAGCATAGGGATTCTTGATCTCACTCATTAGCATCACCACGTCCCAATGAGCGTCTGCTAAGAATCGATCTGACTTCAACTCTGATATCATCGACTTTTGGGTCTCTTCTAAAGCTTTCACTGCAGCCGTCACAGCTAGTTTCTTTGCCATTGAAATTTTTGTAAGGCCTAAAATATAGCCTCAACTTTAACGGAATAGTTTTATTTTATCCGCATTGCACAAGTGATGTAAGCAATCAGTTTGGTAAAATGCTTACCTAGAACTCCCAGCAGGAATCTCATTGTACATCCATTGATGATCAGAGTCAGCACCACTATGCCGGCAGCATACATCAAAAACTAAAATTAGATAAAAATACTATCAGTAGTCCAAAAAAATGGCTGATGATGATTATAATATGAATTGTGGGTCCGTATTTCTTGGGCTCTAAAAGCTATTAAACTGGTCTACAGTATACACTATACAACATAAAAAAAAACAATTTTTTTGAATTATCTTGATGAAAACCAGCAGGTTTTTTCAAATTCCAAACAAACACAACATTTAGGTTTTGCCAGGTTATGAATTGTTTTTCAAAACCACACTGGGATGAAACACAACTGAATGCCTTAACAGAGCCATGGGGCAACACAATCATATAGTACAGTAAGTAATAGGTTTTATATCTATAAATTAGTAAGCATAGAAGAAAAACTCATGATGGAAAATGATAATAAGACTTACAAAAGCCCGACATCTGACCATGGGTACCTCAAACTATAGCTTTAGTAGAGAGCACACAGGACACTGGCAGACACTAACCTTGTTGCCAATCACATGAGGATCTAACGTGTCATCTTCGGCTACCAGGAGTGCTAGAGCCAATGAGACGGCTCCTCTCAAAGCTCCCCACCACATCACTATTCCTTTTGACCAATCAAATCCATAGCCAAGACATCGTAATAAAGGTGAAAACACCAATAGCGTGATACCTCTAAAAATGATAATCATTATTAAACAATAGGCAGCAGTCACTTGAATATTCCATGCTGCAATACACACTTTCAACAAAGAAATTAATATACAGTAGAACTAACCTGATGACTGTGATTCCTAAATAGAGCACAAAGATATAAAACCAGTCTTTAGAAGTGTACGAGTTACTGTCCCTGATCTCCCGCAGAGCCAGTTCAGTGATTACAATCCCAACCAGTATGAATATGAGAGTGTTGCTCACAAACGCTAGCAAACTCCATTGACTACAACAATTCAATAAATGCAATACATTCTATATAAACTATATAGATATGCTTCGACTTGAAATAGATGGTAAAATAATTCATATGCTGCTATCAAATAACAGTGTATAAAAAATAACAGAATTCAGGCCTTGCAAAATAACCTGATGATGCTAAAAAATGTCTCAAATTTGTAGAAACATTTCTTCACCTGTGAAGAAATCGCTCCACCTCTGGACTGATACTTGTTTTCTCACTACTCAAAACTGCACCGAGTACAACCACAGCCAACACCCCAGACACACCAAAACCTGCCTCAGCTAAAATTTTAATGTTTCAGCTAAATTATAAACAGTCAACTTTTTTGTAAAGAATTATATGTATTTTTTTAATTTAAAGTTATGTGGATTGACTTGAGTTGTCATTATCTAGATATGGAAAGCAATTACAAGTACAATACAATGTAACATTCTGAGTGACATAAGATACATATGACTTACATGTGCTATATATTTATGGTAAAATGATTTGCATATAGAGTAAGTGAAAAGCAACTTACCCACAAAGTAGGTGATGTATGGAAAAGCAATAGTAATAAGAGTTTCTATTACTACGTCATTAAAGATTTTAGAGAGCCAAGCAGAGCAGATTTTCCCCATGATGTAGCCAAGAAGGGTGCCTCCAAACAGCACACGAATAAAGAAGAGTGTAATATCCGCACCAGTTGCTGAAACAAGATGGTATATCTACCAGTTTTAATCCACCAAAACATGGCGTGCACTTGTGAATGTATTCTAAATAAATGGGGTTAAATGAAACAAGAATTTTTGATTGGCAATCACAAGGCAGCTGAAGTAAAGCATAGACAACATGGCCTCTGCGTCATGTCAGCTTTGTGTGTATAAAAAAGCTAAAAGCTCATTACACCTTATAATTGAAAGTAACTTAATTGTACATTAAGTAAAGCAGTTTCATGCTTAGTTTTGTTTCTTTAGTAATAAACATCAGTGTAAAACTTATAGCTTTATTTGCTCACAACAAACTTTTCTTATACAAAATTATAAGAATTCAAGAAGATGAACAGCTAAATTTCCTGCAGTAAAAACCGTTCATCAACGAATCTCAATAGTTTGTCTCTGGGCATGTCACAAGCTCCATAGTAAAGTGTCTAGAGAAATTACTGTCCTTAAATATTGCATAACACAAATAATCTATCGATTGCTGTTTATGGCTGAGCCACTTCTATTTAACAGCAAAACATTAAAAACTCAGAATACGATGTTATAGCCAGAAAATGCCACCTTCGGACCCTTCATAATCTCCTTTTGACATTTTCAAAAAGACTGTAAAGAAGACTAAAGCTGCTCCATCATTCAGTAGTGATTCTCCTTCCAAAAGTATGGCTAACTTCTTGTCAGTCCCTTTAAGAAAATAGAGTTTAACATTATCTAGCTTACATATCTGTATGCCATTCAATCAGAGTGTATAATTTGTAGACAATAACTCAGCATTACATTCATAACTTCCAATGAGTTTTAGAAGAAGATAACATTAGTTACATAATGGACAGAACACATTTTAATTGGTCAAAGATACATAACCTACTGCGAATGACGTAAATAAAAATGAGATTTGAAATTTCATAACTACATATAGTTAATGTAAATGCTAAAAATTGAGCCTAAAAACTGAGCAATAGCCCATGTAAAATCAGACTACGCAATTCTGAAGTTGTTCTCAGACTAACTAGGCTACAACAGCACTACATTAGCAGGTATATAGCAACAATACATGTAAGATCAGACAACTCTACATTGGCCAAGTTGCATTCAGGGTTTTAAAAAACTCAAAGAACGGTCTTCTGATCATTCTACATGTTTCCAGCAGTGAGTGACATATCACGTTGAAACTATCAACAAGAAAAATTTGAATATAATAATATATCTTATGAGCCAACAACAGTGTTTAGCAAGAGAAAGAAGAGTAGTGGCTAGTAATATAGTCTATACTGTGCTTACCCAGTTCCTTCAGTGTAGACACAACTGCAAGAGGGTCGGTGGCACTTATAGCTGTTCCAAAGGTCATGGATATGGACCATGGCCAGTTGTATGGGAATATGTATCTCACTAAAATTCCACTGAGAAAAGCATTAAGCACTACAATAAAATTACAATTTTATAAACTCTATTAATATTTTAAATAAACAAATTTTGGAGTCTTGGCTAGATGATTTCTCACATGAAGATATTCCATACTGGTTTTAATATATCATTAAAGTTACGCTAGCAGATAAGTTACAGCAATAAATTTCTAAAAAACATTACTTCAAAATATGTCTTAAAAACATCTCATCGAAGCCAACTTCTTACTTTTACACAACATTCAATTTGATAGGGAACACAACTCTGCAGTAACGACTGTGAGCACAACCTGATATCTCTAGATGAAGAAAGTGCAATTTTATTGGCCAATTATGCTAATGTTTGCATGATCTCTCACTAGCATAATCTCAATGTTGAATACAACTATTTTATTCTTTTAATATCAAGTGAAAAATTAGCAAGATATTAAATGATAATCATGTAACATACTTACTAAAACCTGGCACAGCCAGTATGACAACTTGAGAGAAAGATTTGATGAGTGTGTGCAGCTCCAAAGCATAGGCGGAGTCAAACACGAGAACAGGCAAGAAGATGTGAAGCATAAGATGGGGGTCGATGGTGGCGAGGAGAGTATAAGATTTGACAGTGTCTATCAGCACCGACAGCACACCCAGTGCACAGCCCAGAATGAATATGAACACCGTAAATGGAAGGTTTGTTTCCTTCAATAGACTTCGTGTCACAGCTAAATATATAAAACATATTTTAGTTTACAAACTATGACTTTGAAAGCTAAAACAACCTAAAATATTAACCTCCCGACGCACAGATTAGGCAATAATATAAATATCTATACACAAGTGCAAAATGAAGCTTTGCCTTGAGGCATAAAGCTTAATTAATTTGAAATCACAGGGTATTATTAGTAAAAGAACTTTATCATAAAACAACAGATTCTGTTGTTCAAATAATTTAACTGACTAATAAAAAGGTGTTGCCAGACAATATAAATGTTCATAAACTTTATAAAAACTGAAATTATTTTGATGATTGGTATTTATATTTTTTAAGTTAGAATTGATTCAAGGGGTACATATAAGTAAAAAGTGAAGTAAAAGTTTTACAGGTTATAAATTATACCAAATTTACAAATCCTTTCATTTTTTGACATAAATATAATATTTCAATTCAACACTGATTTGCAAAAGTGTTCCCGTGCTTCAAATTTATTTGTATCTTTATTGTAGAAATAATTATTATTGACGTCAAGTGTTGAGGGGAAAAAACTAGAAAACATGTTGAGCCCAAGTTGTGTGAATCTTGTTTTGAAAAGCAGCAAAGTTATTGTTTAGGAAAACCACAAGTAAAAAAAACAAATAAGAAATACATCGAAATTTTTAAAAAATTGGATACATAATAATTATAACAGAGAGCTTTAAAGTTTATGCTCCATGAACAAAAATGTCAAATGCTAACATTGCCTGTTGTCATAGTATCACAAAATCAGTTCTGAAAGATGATTTTCAATGTGTGGTTTTGCAAGATCAACAATATTTTAATATTTTCTTAGTTATTCAATCAAGTAAGATAGCTGTACAAAGTGGATTAAAACTTGGCTACCCACTGCTTCTACAGCATTTATATGCTGTTTATGCTATTTATACTTATTGATAGGACAAACAAACAAAAACCTAAACAGTAAACATGATTATAAAATGTTGAATACAAGAGCTTTGAGTAATAATTAGAATAATCTTACCTCCAAACAGACAAGAGACGAATATGAACAGGATAGTTGATCCCGAATGTCCAATATCATGGTGAGGGTCTCTGTGCGTGTGATTGGTCAAGTCTGAAAGTTTGTGTGAAACAACTTTTTCTAGATTGAGAGCTTCAATCATTTCTAATCAAACTAACTATCAACCCTAAGAGGATTTAGATATGCTTTAAAAAAATCCATGTTGAGTATTAGATATGCCTCTTAATGTGGCAAAGTACTAGAATCTACAAAAATAGAGATAGTTATAAATCATAAATACCAAAGACAGAACACATAACAATCATATTTACACAATGTTATACCTATTATAGTTATTATTGCTACATTGCATATTTTATGGCATAAGGGCAGTAAATACATTGTATGTTATCAACTACCCACCATTTACTAAATATTTCAAATTAATGAAATAGCCATTACTGTGTAAACATTAACTCTTTGTAACTGAATTTTGCAGAGCACATAATTTACTATTAGCTTTGTTGCAGATTAACTTGTTAAAGGCTACCACTAAAGCAGTACCAGTGCTGCACAGTTGGAACACGCAAGAATATGTTACTACCATATAAAGAAAGGATGACTCCAACTAATAACGTGACACAAGTTAACTATGTGAGAAACCACTAGAATAGAAATTTAATTTGATCATCTATAGACTGAGAAACACACTGAACTGACTAGAGCTAGTCTTCAAATTGCTGTCAGCACAGGTTTATACAGTGTCACTTATAATAGAGTAGCCAGTTACTTTGCAAAGCAGGTATAAGCAAATCAATATAAATCATGCAAAATATGAAACTTAAAAGTTTAACTTATACGCTAAATTATAGTTATTCCTTATAAGTATAACTTTTACTTATACATTATGATTAAGTTATACTTAGCCTTATACTTATAGTTACACTTTTACTATAACTACTAACTACTACTAGAGTTATATTTATACAAGTTTATAGTATTAGTAATAGTATTACTATTAATATTACAGTATTACTATTAATTAGTATTAGTATTAGTATTAAATTTACTATTACTATTAGTATTACATTTACTATTAGTACTACTATTAGTATTAGTGTTACTATTACTATTAGTATAACTATAAGTATAAGTTAGTATAAATAAGTATAAGTATTACTAATACTTATACTTATACTGTATAAGTATAAGTATTAGTAATGCTTATACTTATTTATACTAACTTATACTTATAGTTATACTAATAGTAATAGTAACACTAATACTAATAGTAGTACTAATAGTAAATGTAATACTAATACTAATAGTAATAGTAATACTGTAATATTAATACTATAATAGTAATAGTAATAGTAATACTATTACTATTACTATTAGTATTAGTGAGACTCAGACTGTAAGTGTATTACCTGTGGCTGTTGGTTTGAAAATGAAAAACTCATAGTCATTGCCGTAAATTTGACTTGTATATGCAAACAGCTCAAGTATCAAAATTATCATCAGCTTGCGCTGAATATACAGACAGCATACTTAGAGTTGGTAAAATAATTGCAAGTTCAGACTGGTTCATTGTGATTTGCGAGTCTTGAAGTCATTTATCATGCAGCACTATATTAACGGAAGTTGACTGGAAAGTGTTTTAATTTTAACCGCCAAAGCTTTGCACGCGCCAAGTAGCGCTTGATATTATTGTGCGGAATGGATATTGCTGTAAATTTTATCCATTCTATCTAACTTCCGGCAGCGTGCGTTTGCAGTCCTTTCATTCACGTTTTCGGTGCTTTACAAGGTGGTGACCTGGTACTTTGGTAAGTCGCTGGCTTTCTCAATATTCTCTAATATAATATTGAATTTTGACTTCTTGCTCATCATGATCATTTTACAATTTAGCACACACTTGTTATTGATTAGTATAAGTATTACTATTCATATTATATTAATTATTACTATTACGGTATTACTATTACTATTAGTAAATATTAAGTATCTGTAAGTGTATAACTATACTTATAGTATAAGTTATTAAGTATAACTAATACTATAGTAATACTAATACTAATAGTATAAGTATTACTATTAGTATTACTATTATTATTAGAATCAGTATTAAGTTTAACTATTACTATTAGTATTACTATTATTAATAGTTAAAATTATTAACTAATAGAGTAATACTAATAGTAGCCTAATAGTAATACTTATACAGTAAATGTAATAGTATTAAGTACTATTACTAATACTAATAGTATTAGTATTATTATTGTAATCGTTATAATAATAATACTAATACTAATAGAGTTCAACTAACACTTTAGACTTGGTTTTTTTACTTTTAGTTTTTCCCATTACTAATTACATATCTATTTCTAAAGACACAACCAACAGGCAAATCAACTCTACAGAAAGTCAGAATGGTGGTTATCAAGGAAGTGGGGCCAGAAAATGAAATGTTTTGGGGTCAGTGTTTGTATGCAAAAGTTTAATTATAGTAAAAATGATGAATATGATTGCAACTAGTTTTCTATTAGTAGGGTTTCTTGCTTTATTTTTATTTCACTTTCCAATTTGTTCCTTGACGTTTTTGTTAAGAGTTGGAATGTAGTTGATGTAGTATTCAAAAGCCATGGCTATAAGTTATGTCTGCAGCTTTTAGCGGAAGTTGTTCTAGCAACAACATGTATACATAAATTGAAGATAGAAGCATTTTGCCTACAGTATATTTCAGGGCTCGTATAAAATCTTGTTCCTCTTGGACTAAACTTCCCTTGTATATTACTGCAACATCTTTGTGCAATAAAACACAAGTGCACTAGTCATATCGAGCTTGAAGTTAATGTCTCAAACTCCCTAAATTTGCCAAATATCTAAGTAACCTTAAAAACTGATTTTAGCATAAAATATAAACATTGCATTATAAACTTTGTTTCGAGTTAATGCCATTTTTACACAATATATCAATAGCTTTCATACATATTGTTGATAGTTGAAACTTTTGTGATGCAGCTTCACGTATATATGCTGTTGCAATGTCAAAATAGCAATAGAATAAATAATGTATTTGCCTATTGTATAATAAATAATTTAGCATTTTCCATTTTTTAATGCTTAGGTGTGACACTAGAAAATGGAAAAACATACACTCAAACTGCTCAAACGTCCTTCCATATTTCAATGGCAGCTATTGAACCTAAAGGTTAGTTGAATAAAATAACTTATTAGTAAAAAAATCTTCAATTAATCAACTGATCATTAATAGAGTGTGGTGTTTATATTTGAAATTTAAATTGGGTGTACCAGTGTTGTTAGTGTTTTGGTTGTTTTAGCTGGCTCAAAAGATTTGACATCTGTGTATGTTCGACAAAATGACCAGGAGTATTTACTCTGCACTCTCCAGCAGGGGCAGCTTTACCAGCAAGCTCTGGATTTAGGGTTTATGGCTGGTGAATCCCTCACTCTATTCACAAGTGGTAAAAGTAAGTTGAATATTTTATACTATATTTACTCTCGGTATACATCTATTATGATATATAATTTGGTCATACTAGATATTTCAGAATTGACTTGAATTGCTTCTGTAATTTTATTGAAGGCACTGTTCACATGACCGGCTACCGTGTACATGATGATTCAGAGGATTTTGAAGGTGTGGAAGACAGTGACATGATGGAATCTTCTTCTGAAGATGAAGGTAGTTTTTTTTTGTAACATAGTCCTTAGCAAAATTCAAGTGAAGTTATAATAATGCTGATCTTTGTAAAAGTTAAAATGATTATAATCTACTATTCTCTTGAGTAATGTTCATCTGGGAAGTTAGATATCTCTCAAAGTGACCTGTGCTAATAACATTTCAGACGTCTCGCCTCCATTAAAGAAACTCAAAACCACTTCTGGCACAAGTTTAAAGAGGGGTAAACAGAATGTAAAAGCTTTTGATGAGGTTGATTCCGGTGACTCCGACGAGGAGATGGATGATCTTGACGGACTCCTAGATTTGGTCAGTAAATGTGGAAGTTTGCTAAAATATTTATTAATAACATTTACCATTATAATGTTAGCATTTTAGGTGACATTTTCATACTTGTTTTTGTTAATTAAAGCTCACTTTTTTCGAGTTCCAAGTGTTTGTTACACTGTAATATTTGGTTTCAACAGCAAGCTGAGGAAAGTGATGAAGATGACGAAGATTATGGTCCCGTAGAATATGACTCTGGTGAGGAAGACGACTCCGAGGACGATGGCGAGGAGGACGATGGTGAGGAGGACGACTCTGAAGAAGAGGAATTGGATGAAAGTCTTATGGAGGCTGGTAAGCTATAGTATTTGTTGTGGTTATTGATGTATTCTGTTTTAATAGTAATAACTACTCTGTAATCTTGAATCGTCTCATTGTTACATTAAATGCACTTTGTTTATAATGTAGCTCTGGACACAATAAAACAAAACCTTAAGGAGAGAGATCAATTACCTGTAAGTAAAACACATTACGTATTTGCCATCTTCTTAGACATCTTGCATAAGTTATTGTTGGTTAACATGTTCAAATAAACAATTATTATGATAGTTAACTTTTTGTTCAATCAGAAGCTATCTTGGTGACTTTCATATAGTACCTAATGTTTGTGTTGCCCAGCAATAAATGAGTGACTGGGTGACCTAATAAAAATGAATGAATCTGTTCTGGTATCAATAGAATTAGGAATTTTCCCAAGTAAAAGGTTGCTTGTTGGTGGCTAATCAGAACTTTTGCTTAATTTAGTAATTTATAGGTCAAAGTGAATCTTTAAACTGGTTTTCGTGCCGATACCTTGAAAAGTTTGCCATTTAATTTATCTATTTGGTAGGATTCCAAGAAGACGCCCAACGGAAAAGCTACTTCTAAATCTACAGATAGTTCTCTAAAACAAGCCAAGACACCTCAACCTACTAGCAAAAAGCCTCAACAACAAAGCAAAACACCTTCGCAACAAGGTAAAACACCCCAACAGAAGAGTAAAACTCCTCAACAGCAAGGCAAAACACCCCAACAGCAAGGCAAAACACCCCAACAGCAAGGCAAAACACCTCAACAGCAAGGTAAAACACCCAAACAAGGAAAGGATGTCAAAGAACCCGTTAAAACCCCACAGCAGAAGCAGGACAGCAAAACTCCTTTAAAACGAAAATTACCAAATGGGCTAGTGATTGAAGAGCTCAAGGAAGGACATGGTCCTGAAGCCAGAAACAATAAAATGGTAGGTGGCCACGAGACGTGATAATATTTCTCAGTTTAATGAGGACGCTTTCTGTCAGTTCAGGAATGAAGGCGTATGCAAACAGCGTAAAAGAAAACATTACATATAACTAGTCATGTCATTTTTCATGTTAACTTTTTGTACATCGCTAAAAATTGATTTGTTTTTAGGTGCATGTCTATTATACTGGAAAACTATCTAGCGGTAAAGTTTTTGACTCTAGCACAACTGGAAAGCCATTCAAGTTTAGGCTGGGAAAAAATGAAGTGATAAAGGGCTGGGAAGTAGGCCTGCAAGGTAATGTTTGCCAGTTATGTGATATTTTATTAATTGCACTAAAAAGGCACATGACACAAATAATTTATAAACTAGCTCGTGTGTACAAGTTTTAGTTAGTGATTTGCCTATATACTATTTGAACCTCTTTGTGGATTTTTTCTAGATTGTTTCTGTCCAGCTGATTATTCACCCTTTTAACTATAAAATATTATGGTAATGGTTGTTAAAACTTGAGCCACTAAGTTCCATGCAGAATATTTTTGCTGGCCAATGTTTCTTGATCATGCAGATTATGCAGATTCTACATTCTTACTGATATCTACCAATACTTACTTGTAGGAATGAAAGTTGGTGGCAAACGAAGATTAACTGTTCCACCAAATTTGGCGTAAGTTGATACTAATATCCACAAGTTTAAACTGATGAATTCATTCAAAATAATCATTATTGTATACAGCCTACAGTGGTGGTACAATAATCTGGATAGAATTCATATCCCTAATGAAAGCAATAGCTGTAGAGAATTGTGCACCTACACCCTAACATTTGCTTAAATCTTTTATGTCGATTTTAGATATGGGAATGATCGATCTTCAGGATTACCTCCAAACAGCACCCTACACTTTGATATAGAATTGAAGAGTACAAGCTAGAAACTTATTTTTACTAAGCTTATTATTAGCACAGCAGTGATACTAAGCTTATTATTAGCGCAGCAGTGATAAAACTTTTCCGCAACTCTTTCCAAAATCTCACTGTTGCATGTCTATATATGTTTCTAAATTTACAAAAAAAAATTCATATTTGCATTTCTTAGGATCAAGCCAGTAAGTCACTCGTCTATACTTTCTTTACACACAGCAGTTTTACTGGATCTTGGCTCTGCATTTTTCTATTCTGGTCCTCCTCGCTGTAACATTTGAAACAAATATATGTTTATCAAAACAACCTTGTGCAATGCAAATTTTCAACTTAATATACATCAACACTTATTCCATAAAAAGTTGATTTACCTGTATAAATTCCATTTCACTCGTGTCGATCAATTTTCGACGAAATCTAGAGGATGGGAGGTCTGAAGCAGCAGAAACAGTTTCATGTTTTGGGGCCAATATTTCTGATGTAGATGGTTTAATGTCCTGTTCAGCCAATACACCTAAACCCATGAAGCAGTGTAAAATAAAGTCAGTATTATAACTGAATGATTTGCAATTCGTCTCCTGCAGGGGCAAAATTAAAAATAGAGAGCCTATATACCTTTGAGATGACGAAACTTGATTAGGGGAACTCTCAACTTTGCAACCTTCAAAGTAAATGACATTGTTTCGGATAATCAATCTTTTAAGGTTGAAACATTCTAATTTGGCAGACTAATCGAAATTTCAATGTAAACTCATTTCTGAAGTTTACCTAATTGAATATTTACAGTGAACACTAGCAAAATATTATGGTAAAGTGAAGATGCATAAAGGTTATCATCAGCTACCAAAAATTGACTACTTCCCTTCCCTAGTGATTTAATTTTATGCATCAACACTGTACTGGCCAATGGGTAATGTAGTGCTAGAATGCAGAGAGTAAAACTAAGTCGTTATCAATATCATGCAATCAGTAAATCATGAACAAATACAATGCCATCACATACATATAATTACCATTTCTAATGGCAATACTTGATGTGATACTGATTAGTGATCATCAACATGATTACATTTAATTTACAATTATATTTATTACTCAATCAAATTTATTCTTTTAAATAATTTCAACTTGTACTTGAAAATAAATAATATTGTGAAACTAAATGCAATAGTTATAGTGATAGTGGCAATAAAATTGTATACCTAAGGCTATTACTAACACTAACAGTAATTGTATAGTATTACTATAAGTAATACACTAAATCTAATATTAATATTTAAAAATTGATGTAAATATTAATAATATAATATCACAAATAAATGTAACTAATAACTATAAGTAATAACTTGAACTGTACTTTATAGTTAATAATATCACACTAGAAATAATATTGATAATAGAGCTAAACTTTAACTTGCATTAAATTCATTAATAATTTTTAAAAAATGATAGTGATACACTTGTAAGTTGTAGAGCTACTACTAGATTTAGTCATTTACTTTTATTACTAGTAAGACAATAATAAACACAACTAGTTACTAAATGATAAAAATCTGAACGCAACACTTGTAAGTCGTAAGGGTAATGAGAAAATCTAATTATTTAATTTTATAATAATACGAAGTCAAATAGTAAAACTAAATGCAATAATTACAATCATAATCATAATGAATATGATAATGATGCTGATAGTGATAATATATTTATACACTGTCTAATACTAAATCTAATAGTCATATAAAAAGTAATAAAAATTTTAGTAGCTAATCATAATGCTATACTTTTACTATAGACTTCAACTTACTTGAGCAATTGCTGAAGAACTCATCTTTATTTTATTTTTACACCATGAGGCTGAGCATTTATTATGTTAATTATTCAACAATTAGTTGTAGTGAAATACCTAGAGGCTAGTTTTACTGCCGGCTACTTATGGTCTATTACACACGTTGAGTTTTTCGTTATACTCTGCAATTATAAACTAACCAAGTGACTAACTTTGATTAGGATTTTAAATGCAGAAATCCAAACAACCTAGCTGCAATTTTAGTCCAACACAAATTACACTTGTTAACTACAATACAATTCCAAACCTATTGCAGGTAACTATTACTATTACTATTAGTATTACTAAATGTTGGTATCTGCTCTGGATGCAGACAGAACCGTATATCGGTATAAATCGCAGAGTTATCTCCCTGTGTGCCCTTTAACCTTTGCCTGCAAGAGTTAATGACTACTAAAACACTGCGCATAATAAATTATTCTATTTTAATAAAAGATCCGTAAATTTTATTTTTATCACTAAAATACATCAATTTCCATTTGAGTGGTTACGCTAATGACTATGAGAGCAGATAACTGTCATATGGTCAGAAACAATTTTATTACAGGAGTTGTCTCTTCTATATTTAATGGGATAATGATCGCCATTGGATAAGGAGCAATATAATTATTATATTGTCTTGGGCTACCAACCAGTACCTAAATGCTTAAAATGCATGTGTTTTGCCTCATTTGTAGCATACCTCTTTATGTATGTAACTTGCCTAAAAAGGTGCTATAATTTCATAGTTTTTCTCATTACTCAAAAGAAGGGTCATGGCGTTTGCAACCTATAAGTGAATATATCATTTGTGGTAGGTACAAAAAGACCCTGTTACATTATTTAAAATAGAACAAGTTTATCTTACCAATATAAGCTTAACTTAGTGTGTGCGTGTGCGTGTGTGTGCGTGCGTACCTGTGTGTATTATATGTGAGTGTATTATGTGAGTGTATTGTGTGAGTGTATTGTGTGAGTGTATTGTGTGAGTGTATTGTGTGAGTGTATTGTGTGAGTGTATTGTGTGAGTGTATTGTGTATTGTGTATTGTGTATTGTGTATTGTGTATTGTGTATTGTGTATTGTGTATTGTGTGTGTGTGTGTGTGTGTGTGTGTGTGTGTGTGTGTGTGTGTGTGTGTGTGTGTGTGTGTGTGTGTGTGTGTGTGTGTGTGTGTGTGTGTGTGTGTGTGTGTGTGTGTGTGTGTGTGTGTGTGTGTGTGTGTGTGTGTGTGTGTGTGTGTGTGTGTGTGTGTGTGTGTGTGTGTGTGTGTGTGTGTGTGTGTGTGTGTGTGTGTGTGTGTGTGTGTGTGTGTGTGTGTGTGTGTGTGTGTGTGTGTGTGTGTGTGTGTGTGTGTGTGTGTGTGTGTGTGTGTGTGTGTGTGTGTGTGTATTATGTGAGTATATTATGTGAGTATATTATGTGAGTATATTATGTGAGTATATTATGTATATTATGTGTGTGTGTGTGTGTGTGTGTGTGTGTGTGTGTGTGTGTGTGTGTGTGTGTGTGTGTGTGTGTGTGTGTGTGTGTGTGTGTGTGTGTGTGTGTGTGTGTGTGTGTGTGTGTGTGTGCGTGTATTATGTGAGTATATTATGTGTGTGTGTGCGTGTATGAGTGTGTGTGTGAGTATATTAAGTGAGTGTGCGTGTGTTTATAATGTGTGTGTTTATAATGTGTGTGTATGAGTGTGTGTGAGTGTATTAAGTGTGTGTGTGTGTCTATATTATGCGAGTGTATTATGTGTGTGTTTATGAGTGTGTGTGTGAGCGTACTGTGTGAGCATGTGCAAGTGTGGATGTATGAGCGTGTGTGTATGACTGTGTATTATGTGTGTGTATTATGTGCGTGCGTGCATACATAAGTGTGTGTATAATTCTAAGACAAAAAGGCATTTTAGGAAATCAACCATTTTATTATGGCCTCAGTTTTTCGGCAATTGTATATAATGGCAATCTGAAAAAAATATAACGGAATATAATAAAATGTGTGCAAGTTTGACATTAATTTGGCAGTCTAGAAACACAAAAGTACTCAAATGTTACACAAAATAATAATTTACTACTTCAACTCAGCAAACTAGTCAAACATTAAAAGAATATCAGTTATTACATTGATTGACACAACTTCTGTTTTTTATTAGTTTCATTTTAACAAGTAAGCCTATGAATGAAAATGGACGGATCACATTAATTTTAAAATAAAATTATAAATAAAATAAATATATCACTTAATAAACAATTTGATAAAATTCTGCAGCAAGAGTTATTTAATTGCAAACGGTCAAAATTTCTATTATATAATAATAGCGCTATTTTTAATTTTATTCAGAATAATTTTATATATAATGATTCATAACATAAAACCAACTTCTCCACTTACATAACAATTGTGTAATACTAAAATACAGAGCCATGTATACAAATTGTGCAAAAAAGTAATTTTACGAGTTTAAGAATGAAACAGCTATGGACTCACTTAAAAACATCAATTTATTTGATTGCAAATATGTTTCCTGGGTATCAGAAATCATTTGATCAACAGTTTATACCAAAATAATGATAAACCATTAGAAAGTGCATTTATCACCATTTATTTTGCCTAAGAGCAGCTAGTCCAGCAGAAGTGATGGTACCGTGGGCTTGCGTATACCCTCCCAACCCCACCTTTGCACCACCAGAGGCTGACATGTTTCTCGTATTTTCAAACTGCTTCTTACCAAACGCTGGTTTAGGTTTCTCTGGTTTAGCATTCTGTTTTCCTGGCATCTGAAAAAATTTTTGAGATGAAGTTATTAGCATTGTAAAAGAAGTAGGATGATGCATGCATATATATGTATACACACACACGTGCGCACACATACACACTATTGAAATTTTACAGTTGAAATCTCTTGAAAAATGCCTTCACTTTTACTATTTTCAATTTTCACAAACAACAAATGGTTTGTTGCTATTTTCAAAACAAAGTTCACAAGAGTTTTATAACATTCATAAAATTATTCTTATAAATTTAAGAAACAGCAAATTAAATGATTCCTGCAAACTTTGCGGTGTTGCTGCATTTTCCACATTAATTGAATGATTGTGAAAACTTTGCAAAACACCAAACTATGGTTTTATAATCATATTCAATAATCAACAGACAGCTAATAAAAGCACTTTTGCCATTTTAACTACCTCAATGTTTTGCCAGGCAGCAAACAGAACTTACAATTCGTTGTGATTGGATGCTAAGCCCAGTTCTATCATCTCGAGTTATTATTGGATTGGCTGATTGCTTGAAGAAGGAAGAATTTTGGGGAGGCCTGTGTCTGGCAGCATTTACCGGGGCAGAGACTTGACGCTGAGAAGGTTTAGGTGTGTCAGCAGCAGCATCCTGTTGCATAACATATTATAAATAAATAGAGAAGTAAAACACAATCTTGCTAACACAATGCCACAAGACCCCTTCATCCAAGTCTACAATATTTAGCAGTGAAAAGTTCTTCAAAAGACGTAATCTATCCAAGTATAGTGATTGAAGCTTGTTTATGTATTACAAACTTTTTATATTGCTATATTTTCAGGTTGATTATTAAAGAGTTGCAGCTAGCCAAATTTTATCAGTACGTGATTATGACTGGTAGCATCAGATATTATGTGCTGTTATTCCTATTCATTCATTTACTTTACTTGCAAAAGTAAACAATTTTAAAATTTGACAAGCGTCAACTAAATGGGTGAACACATTAGCAATATCAATGCTATGTGGGTTATAAATAAACATTCTTACCGCTGCGCCAAAGCTATTTTTTCTGGTCAATAAATGAGACTTTGGCCTTGGGTTGCTTGCTTGCACAGTTCTCCCAAAGGCTGTAAATAAAGAAAAAACACAGCTGCATCTCCAAATCAATATAAAAATACTACAAAACTAATTTCATATTTTCAGTTAAACTGAAATTTACAATTTAAAAAATCAAACTTTTTTTAGATTCTTTCAAGTTGACTCCAAAAAGTTTGATGTAAACAACTATATGTAATAACACATAAAAAATATCATTAAAGCCAAATGTTATAGCCACATTTTATAACCAGACACATGTTAATAGATCATCTCACCGACACTGAATGATTGCTGCTGTGGTTGTTGCTGGTAGTTATTGTACGCAGAAGCACCGTGAACAGAGCTAGCCGCTGGTTGCTGATAGCCATATTTGGTAAACGCTGCTCCCTCTCCGTTCTGCTTGGGTGAGCTACCGACATCTCCTGAATCTTTTGTCATAGGCTTCTGTGCTGTAGCTGTGCCATACAGGGTTGAGCGAGCGGGCTGCACAGTTTGGGGATGGTGTGCAGCTTGAGAGCTGTAGTCACCTTGACCTTGTTGTCTTGACTGCGGCTTCTCAAAATGAGGCGCTGCGTGTTCTGATGCCTGAATCTCGGCTTGATACACCGCAGCTGCTTCCATCCTCCGAAGTCGCCTATCAGCCTTCTTTTGGAGAATCATCTAGAATATTAAAAGAGTAGACAACTTTCAATTAATAATTCTTGTGCAATTTTATATTAATGCAAATTACTACGTAAATAGGTATATGTAACGTATACATCATAGCAAGATGCATTTACCAAAAGGAGGTGTAAAAATGTTGAGGAACAGAATTACGTAAGGTTAAATGATAATTTTCATTTATTATTATAGTTTGTTCTCTTAAATTTAGTAAAATAAAGTTTGACAGTGTAAGAGACATCATGTTGTTATGATCAGAATGTTGCAAGTTTTTTAATAGTCCAAAAATGCAAGGTGGCATAGAACCTTTAAAGTTATAGTCACAGAATTGGAATATATATTATGTGTACGCAACTTGAATCTTCTTGCAAACATTTAAATATAGTCTTACAGTACTTTACTCATAAAATAGCTATGTAAATTACAAAATACAGCACACATTAAAGAGAGGAATAATAAAATATGCCATTGGCAAAATTCTACCTCGTATAATTTACTTCTGTACTCTTCCACAGAGAGTTGTATATCATCACTAAGTGGGGGAACAACTTCTCGATTTGCAGTCAATACTTCATTTGGTTTATAGAATCTGAATATTATAGAAATATAAGAAAAATAATTTTAATATACAGTCTGCAGCAACATTTCACTGTAATATTGTTGCATTTTAGTACTATATGTGGATGAAGAACTTTTGTATATATAAATAAGACATAAAGAGTAAATAAACCACACTATTATATAACACAATATGTGAAAGATGGAAAAAGTGCAGTGACTAACTCTCACTAGTTAACATTGTGCCTCACATGGATAACATATTATATTAGGAAAGAACGTAAAACATAAAAACAAACTACTCAGGACAATTATTTTAGGTCATGCAAAAATTATCATACAAAACTTTAAGAATATGAAGTCACACATAATATACACGGAGGATAATACATATAATGTAGTCTCTAAACTTGTTTGTAGAAATTTTACCTTGTGCTGTAAAAGATTTAATAACATTTTGTTAATGCAGAAAATAAACAATAAATCATCTGCAAATTATGCCATTGAAAATAATAATATGTGATGGTTTTTGAAAAACCAACAAGTCTATAAATAGTAACACTAAAACAAGATGGCTGCCTACCGGGAAACATATGGATGCTTGAGTGCTTGCTCTGCTGTAATTCTTTTATCTGGGTTAAACTGGAGAAGTCGTTTCATCAGGTCCAGAGCATCAGCAGGCGCATCTGGCACCAAGTCATCTAGGTTCTTCCTTGGCCTTTAAAAGAATATTGTAACGATAATATGTCTGTCTTATAGGTCATTTAATAGTGTAAAAAAAATTGAAAGGAAAAAAATAAAATACCAATGATTTTGAAGTCAAATTCGTGCAACGAAACGGTGTGTGAATATAAATCATATGATAATATGTATATGCTTGTGATCAAACAAAATTAATAATATTTAGCAATGTGATGTATAATTACGACTTGAAACATACTCTCTACAAGAATAACAATGATTAATGAAACATTTTTTGTTCATACAATAAAGGCGAACAACACTGTGCACATGTATATAACAAAATGCATATGAAAATAATATTATCAAATCTTCTATGATTTACATTAATTGAGTATTGTCCACTTATTTTAATATGCAATTCTCATTAAAATAAACTAAAAGGAATGCAGATGATAAATTTAACTTACTTGAGTGCTGCTTTCTCCAGAATAGAAGCACCATAAGATGATTTTATACTCTCGATGTCTACAAGACAGTCATACAAAGTTGTGAATGGATATAGAGAAAAACCACTTAGACACACATGGCACACATATAATAATAATAAAATATACACACTATATCACATGTATTTTAGTGTATAATGTTTTATTCCATAAACTTTTATAGTTTATGGAATAAAATATTATACACTAAAATACATGTGATATAGTGTGTATATTGTATATATATTATTTCACCACATTATCACACCAAAATATGATGATACACAGAGTTAAAAATTTACATATATACAGTTTTACCTTGAAAACTACATAAAGAGTTAATAATACCTTAAAATTGTTATAGAGAGGAGAATATTCTTAACAACGACTTAAAAGATTAGAGCATATCACATAGCAAAGTCAATAGTTCTTTGAACTTAGAAGCACGTTCAGCATATCACATAGAACAGGCTGTAGTGAAGACACAGGTTTAGTGATGAAGTGATCACCTTCATGAGTCGGTGGTGGAATAGATGCCATAATCTTTTCTATTTGGTTAAGAGTAGAGGTTCCAGGAAACAGTGGTTTCCCCAGCAACATTTCCCCCAGTATGCAGCCACAAGACCACATGTCAACACCAAATGTATATCTACAGTGAAACTCTATGCTATGCAACTATTTCAAATTGCCATCCAAAAACCAGATCTTAGAAATTAGTTGAATAGCTGCTCATGAAGTAAATTTTAATGCAATATATGTTGAGCGTAACATTACTGCTAAGTTTGTGAACCATAAGTTCAACACAAAGGAAACCCTGCACTGAATGAAAACTAACTGTAAATATTTGTAAAACATAAGAAATAAAACTTCAGCTGTAAATTAAATCAAATAAATGGAATTAATATAAACACCACTTCTAATTGTCTAATAAATTCTGTACAAGCCAACTGCCACCTCCCCCCAGTACCAAAATGTTCTACCAAAACCCACCTGTGAGATCCGAGCAATATTTCAGGAGCTCTGTACCATCTAGTAGCGACGTACTCTGTCAAGTTTGGATCTCCTTCATAGTCCTGAGCTATCTGAGTTAAGGAGCGGGCAAGTCCAAAGTCACATATTTTAGCAAAGCAGTCACCATCAAGCAGGATATTAGATGGCTGTAAATAGTGTAAAACATATTTATCTATTGTTTTATGCAGCTTTGTCTCCATTTCATACAAAAAATTGGAATTTGCCTTTTTATCAGGTCTAAACTGACCACTGAGCACAACCGCATGTATTTCAGAAACCATCTATTCTGCTTGAAAATATTTGTCACATATAATAATGATACACAATTGGCTTAATAAGTATAAACATGATATTGTAGAACTAGTCTAAGAAAACTTCCATCTACTCGTATGTATAATTATTGCAACCAAATGCCACAGAACTCTGTTAGAACCACCAACACACTGGTTTCGTTGTACCTTTTGGTCTCGGTGTATCACGTTGCCAGAATGCATGTAGTGCATCCCTTTGAACAGCTGGTACATAATATACCGCTTGTGAATGTCTTTCAGTATATTTCCTCGCTTCACCACATTGTGCAAGTCTGTATCTATAATAATAGTTTTCAATTTTTTAAATTTATGTGTGAATTGGGTATAGTACACCCAAAAATAAAAATATCATGTACTGAATCAAGTCGTGATTATACTGATTCAATAATATAGAACCATGGCTGGGTGTGGCAAACAGACGCACATATTCCATTTCCTGCTAACTATTATATCAATTTCTCTGTCATAACAAATGTATAAGTATTTATATTACAATATAATTATTATCCGACTATGATAATACAATAATCAATAAAGTGAAGTACACAGCTAAAAAATTAATGAAAAATATGAAAAAGGATTTAAAAATGGTTAGAAACAAATTCAAGTGAAACCCATTAAGCAATAATAATTATAAAATTAACTCAGTATTTCTTTTACCTGCATGATAATTATAACCAAATATTATACATTACTCACCCATGAACTCAAAAACTAAATATATGTCTTTATCGTTTTCAGCTCGTATGACATTGTGTAGCTTGACAATGTTTGGATGGTCACCAAACTCTTGCAGGAACATAATTTCACGGAAAGTTCTCTGCAAGCAATCAAAATGCTGATAGTATCTTTATTTTAAGAAACTTGCAAAAAAACTCCTCTTGAAGTTAAAATGAGTTTCTAAATGTGCTTTTAAGACTAATTTAAATAGTTTTCCACAAAATTATCTCCATCTAAAATTTGTACAGCATAGATAAACAAAACTTATAATACCTCAGAGTTTTAAATAATTTCATGACTAGGCTGCAATAAAATACAACACAATTATTTTGAAAATAGACCCAATAGATTCATTAAACAACAGCCAAGCTCTTACTTGTGCATCAGTTGGATTCCGAAATGCGTCAAAGATCTTTTTCAGAGCAACAACTTCACCAGATCGTTTATCTACAGCCTTCCAGACTATTCCATAAGCCTGAAACATTCAAAGATATGATGAATCATTGTAATTCATATTGATTGCTAAATGTGAATGCTACTAATACATACACTATTTTGATCTCAATTATTAAATACTTGGTAAAAATACTTATGTTACTATAATAATTATTAAATATTCACCCCTTTTCCCAGACGCTTCTTGATCTCATACTTTTTAGTGACATGAGCTTCTACTTCAGAGCTCATGACGACTGTATGAGAGTTCGTTGTTTAATGAAATAGGTCACAGGGTTCACATGAATATATATTTTAAAGGAATCCTTGCTAAAATTTAAAAAAGTCAGATAAAAACTAATAGCATTACAAATGAATGCTATTTTTATAATTTTTAGACCAATTAATAAAAGAGCATTTTCATAAAACATAAGAATATTTAAATCAGAGAAAAACCAGCAGCTATACACTGCAGTATTAATGTGATATACTTTTAATTGCGTCTAGTATGATCAGATAATCTGCTAAAGATGCAGTTTATGGGTTTGAATACATAGTAAACAATAAAAGTAGTGCATAATAAACATATTCTTTAGCTAAACAAAGCTATTTAAAAATTAACAAATACAAACTAGAAATATATGCTTACATCAACTGTGACGTATGTATATATTGGTAAAAGTAAAAACAAACGTGTATGTCCATTAATATTTTTCCAAGCATAACAAACAAAAGATTTAAATGACCTAATCAGTTTTTAGTCAATTTGGTGCAGAATTGTGCAATTTCAACAGTTTTTAGCTTAAATTATCTATGACTAAAATTCTAAAAATATTTTTACATTGAAGGCGTTTTGCTAATTGCTAAACTAAAATTTTCTGCTAGTAGCAAAATTAAAATAACTATACTGACACAAATATATTAGTTTATATTGCTACTTAAGATATATAGCTTAAGCTTCTACAAATATGAGCATCTAACTATCTATACTTATAATAGTTATCACTGCTGAACTGTCATGACAAAGCTAGAATCATTAACTTGACCAATCCAAACACATTTTGACTGACTCACGGCAAAGATTTAAAATTTAGATAAGTCAAAATATCATTTTACTAAATAACAGTTCATTTTGAAAATTTCTAGCAAATGCTAGGAATCTTGCACCTGAATTAAATGACATTTTAATTTAGACTATTTAAAATAGTTTATGTAACCTACTAATTCTAATATCATTATAATTAATAATCATTGTGATTTAGGTTTGTTTTTTGTATTACACCAATGTTAATTATTTTATGTTTATAATCATATAAATTAGCAAAGCATGGGGAATGCTGATTTCCGAAAACTTGAACTTGCTAAAATTGTTGCCTAACCCGACTGCTAAATGTCTTTTTAATTACTATTTAACTTCACTTGGCTAGCCATTAATTTTATTTCTCACCATCTTGAACTAAACCTGAGTCATACAGCTGCAGGTATAGAGATTTCATTCCAATAGTTACACAGACATCTACATTATGATAAAGTTGAGACTTATTGCAAGTGCCAGTGTTACACCAATTCTGACTGGATTCTAAAAAAGTCTCTCCTTAACTCTACCAGTTTGCAGCACATATGTTGCCCAAATTGAAACTGAAGAGCAAGTAATAAATCTAAAAATCAAATTGTAAACAAGTAACTGTAAGTAATTAGATCAGCATTCATATTGATATTGACATTTCAGTTCTAATACTAATAGTAACACTAAGAATCACAATTTAGTCTAAACCTTACAAACCAGAAGCTGTGGCGTATTATTCCAGGCATATATATTATATAATTATATATTGTGATGATATGAAATGCTATAAGTATATAACTATAATAACTACTAAATTTAATTTCAATTTTATAAATATCAATTTTATAAGTGTAACATTATAATTATCAATAACTAAGAAGTTATAAGTGTAACACTATCATTATGATATTGATTAACTTTAAGTTTAACTATTAATATTAACAAATAATAATATTAATATTGAATCAATTTTAGGTACGGACTACCGAGTAACAAGATCAGGCATTTATAATAATTATATTACGCTGTATGATAGTGTGTATGACAATTAAATTAAGAAAAATAGCTCATAGCGAGTTCGTTAAACTTAGAGTCGAGTAATATGGGCACAGACGCCATCATACTATTACTAACTGGAAGTGTAAAACTAAAAGAATAAAGATAGAGTTGGGTTGCCAAGGTAACTAAAGCAACTTAACTAGGGGCACACTATAGATAACTATATCATTTTGATGAGCAACATCAATCATAATATATAGTTATATTAAAAGTAATATAAACTTGTTTTTCTAGCAATTAGAGAACTGAACAATGCTTGGAACAGCTGTGACACTTACTTTAAATCGATTTAGCAAACAAAAAGTACTGCTTTTAAAGAATGTATTACAATAATAACAAAACACTACGCTTGAGATCGTGTTTCTTTCCTTCAGTAATAAAGATGACATGTCAAGGACAAATTAGGAACCGGTCCGCAGCAAAGTTGGTAAAAACCTCGAATGACTGTATATTTGTGAGTTGGCATTTAAATGCAATTACCAAAAATTTTGCCTTTAGAGAAGCCTCACCTAAAATCATTGCAGTTTTAATAATAACTGCATTTATGATGCTAGCTTCGTAATTTTTTAATAATAAATTAAACTCATCATTTTATAGTTCACAGATGTGGTTATAAATTATAATCATAATGATAATATTAATGCTTATCTGTTATCACTATGAGTATGACATTGAGTTTGACTATCAGTTATCATTATCACTTTAAGTTTAAATTTATCACTTTAAGTTTATGGCTATGCCTATGTCTATGAGTATCAGTATGAGTATGACATTGAATCAATCATTGAGTTTGACTATGAGTTATAGCCTATAGGACTAGGTATACTGATACTCTAACTCATACTTTAACTTATAGTTATAGTTATATACTTAGAGTTGAAGTTATCCGGATACTTATACTTATAGTTAATGTTATACTTAGTCTTATAGTTATAGAGTTATAGTTATATTTTAATAGTAATACTAATAGTTTGATACTAATACTAATATTAATAGTAATACTAATAGTCTAATCGTAATACTAATATTAATAGTAATACTAATAGTCTAATCGTAATACTAATACTTACTAATACCGGTATTATAGTAATACTAGAACTAATAGTAATAGTAATACTAATTGTATTACTATTGCCATTGGTAATCATAATGGTATTAGTAATATTAATATTATTATTTTTAGTTTCAGTAATACTAATACTCATAGTTATTACTAGTCTTAACTATTATTATTACTAATGGTATTAGTATTACTATTACTAATAGTTTTAGTTATGATAATGATCTTGGACTTGGTAAAACTAAATCACTAAATGAGTATTACCATGATGATGATAATTAACAATTGGTATTATTATTTGAATTTCACTATTACTGTATTACCGTATTGGTATTGCTTATACTGTTTGAGTATACGTATCCCTATCCAGTATCCACTATGACTATGCATGTTGGATATGTAGTGTCTGTGAAAAAGTGAGAACGGGGGTTTATTTTCAGTTGAAGTTTTAGTTTCAGTGTGACTTTAAAACTAAGTCTAAAAATTATATCAAAGTTAACATTGATAATTGTATTTTATGCAGTCCTATACTATTAGTGTTAATAATACTAACCATTTGGAGTAGGTCATTTAGTCATAGCAAAACTAAAGCAGCATTACTAAATATATTACCAATAGTTGCACCTAATTTTATAGTAATACTGTAAAATAAACAGAATTGGTAATAATATTTACTCAGATATTTATGTTGGAAATAATATTTATTACTATTATGGATTACTCATAGTCTTATAGTACAAGACACCAATTATTACCATAATTGTGATAATGACAGTCATGAGATCTGTTTCTCGTGATGTAACAATATTTGCTTATATAACTATATGCTTTCAGCAATGCCTTATATTGCAAATAGACATTGTAATTGTAAAATAATACTCAACATTTAAAGAGTTATAATTAACTCAATAACTTAGTACCTGTAAACCAAAGTTTAGTTACAGCTAATTTGTAACTGTAATTGTTTCATGTGCCGATAAGGTCTAAGTTAAAACTTAGACATCATCAGCAGTGAGCTTTAAGTTAGAACTTAGAGTTTTTGCTATTGTTTTTGTTTCTCCTGAAGAGGTGACAAAATTTGATGGTAATTGTAACATAAAAAGCACTTTAAATTATTAGTGAATCATCTCACAGTTTTGAAGCGAAAATCATAATGTTTAATTATTGATATATGCATGAAAAAGCATCTTTTGACATTTAGCCTAGACTCTAGGGTTTCAACATAATTCTGGAGTTGTATTATCAACATAGTTTCCCACAGTGCATTCTTTCATGGGGTAACAACTCTCTTTCTCAGTTAAGACCATTTATCTAAATTGGTGCCTTGCATCAAGCATGATTGTTTTTTGCATCGAAATGCTTTGATGTTTAGCTTTATATTTGTCTCATGATATTATTTTATAAGAAATTCACTGTATTGCAGTTCAAAGTTGTTCATATAATGTAGAAATATGAAGCTGGTTGTAACAGTGCCTTCTGTTTCTTAATATCTACATATTCATTAGCAATTTTCATTTTAAGTTTTAGATTGTTAGAAGTTGAAGAATATTAGTTTTTACATCACTCAAACAGAATATTTATAAGTTTCCAATATGGTAAGTAACAAATTATATACTGACTGCTCTTTATATGCAAATAGTATTTCACTCTTTCTATTTGTTTTGTGGCTTAATTATTTTTTTATTTTTTCAGATGTCTGTAATGCAGACAATTGATACAGCCCATGATGACATGATAGTAAGTCTTGTATTCACTTTGCTTATTTAATATGCTGTGTTAATTTATACCTTGTCTTTGAATGTCAGGCAGCAAAATAAGAATTTATCCCTGTTTAAGTATTACTTTTAGATGGCTTATGAGATTTTTTTATTGTATAGACACTACTAAATGTAATTCCTATCATTATATTCATTGTTTGAAAAAAATTAGTAGTAGTTGTCTTCTTTTTTACTAACCTATCATCAAGTTCTAAATAATATGAGTAACATGCAAGTATGCAATAATACTGAAAATTTATTCTATTCAATTGTGTTACTTAAGTAATCATAATCAACTTACATTATTTTGAAAATTGTAGGCAACTGCTTGAAATTCTGTACAAAGCTGCCATGATAAATGCTTAAATGCTTAACTGAAAATATTTCCTCCTAACTGAAAATATTTTCAGCTCATAGCTGTATGCATAAGGCTGCCTTTATCAGAAAGTAGTGCTTTCTCTTTGATATTAGACATGCTAATACTCAATTTCAGAATTATCAGCATCTTCTTTGCTATGTGAGTGCAACACTTGTAATAATGCGTTTTATTTGTTGTGTTTTCCCCATCAGCATGATGCACAAATGGATTATTTTGGAATTAAACTTGCCACTTGCTCCTCTGACAGAGCAATCAGAGTGTTTGATGTGAAGCAAGAACAGTACACACTACAGCAAGAACTTATGGGGTTAGTTTTAATTACTCAGTGTCTCTATAATTACAATCAAATAACTAATGTTAGTCCTTAAAATCAGTATAGAAGGATTAACGTTAATTTAGTTCAAATATGTTTTTGTTGTTTATATTTTATTATTTGAAGTTGTCTTTTTAATGTGATAGTTATCAAGTAAAACAACTTACTGCAAAGGCTTGCTGACATGTACTTGGCGTTGAGCCAAATGCTTTGGCAATTATTCAGTACTGTTGCATTACTAATTTATAATATTATGCAGATTTTCACTCCAGTTTTTTTTAGTAAGTTTTGTTGAACTATTCAACTTTTCATTTGTCTGTTTTCAGGCACGAAGGCCCTGTGTGGCAGCTGGCGTGGGCGCATCCAAAGTTCGGTTCCATTTTGGCATCATGTAGTTATGACAAAAAGGTAGTCATATGGAAAGAAATCAACAGGAAGTGGTCTCCTATCTATGAATATAAAGACCACGAATCGTCAGGTAGTATAATACATTCTTTAATTTTTTTATTGTAGATTTCTTAAGTTGTTGCTACTTTCTTCCTCTAGTTTTCTAGCATTTGTATCATATTTGTGTGATAATCTTTCCTAAATTGTGTATTACAATATAACTCTATTTAATCATAAAAAACAGTAGTTATCATCCCTTGCACTGTGAGTTCTGTGTTCGTATTGAAGAGCCGCAAATCTAAAACTAAGTTCGCATTACTCGTTGTCCTGGATTGTCACTTTTCCATACACTACAATTTTAAAATAGTCATGTTTTTCTACTTTTCCTGGTTTGATTTATGTTCACTGCATTGATTTTAGTAGTAAAAAATACATCATATTTTTGTACTTGGGTTTTGAACAAGTTGTATATCTTCTCGTATGTGATTATTTTTAGTAAACTCCGTAGCATGGGCACCTCACGAGTTTGGGCTACTGTTAGCATGCGGCAGTTCAGACTGCTCTATTTCATTGATCTCTAGTGAAGGTAAGCCCATTATTTAGTGCTCAATATATGTAGAATAAACATAAACATTAGCATTCTAGATATCTTCAGCATTTTGCAAATATATATGTATATACACTGTGTGTATTTCATAATTAATATACTTTTAGTTATAATTTTTTGTTATAAAAATTGCATTTCATACTGAAAGAATAAATATGTTCTGCTTGTATATGTAGATGGTGAGCAGTGGGACTCTAAAAGAATACAAAATGCTCACAGTGTAAGTTTCTTTGACATTGTCTAGTTTCTCTTTGTAAAAATAAGTAACTAAAATTTCCAAAAAAACTCCAATACATGTAATAATATATTTGTGTTTATTCTGAGTTGTTGTATTTTAACCAGATTGGTTGCAATGCTGTGTGCTGGGCACCCGCTACGTCACCCGTTAGTCTGCTAGAGACGTCTGCGGACTCGAGGCCAGAACTTACAAAGCGCCTGGTGTCTGGTGGCTGTGATACTTTTATTAAAATCTGGAAGTATGTTTCTCAGAATTGTCTATCAGCTATCATTTTTATAGCCAGCCTAACATGGATACTCTTTACTTTCAAAGTATTATGTTGTTATTTTTCAAGAGATTGGATATTTTACTTTTGGTCACCTATAGTATATTATGAATATGTAACCACATATTAGTTGTGAAGCATGCACTTTTATCCACCTACTGTGTATAATACATATGCCAATGCTGTGAATCAGTAGCCTGTATTGTATTTATACAATCTATGTGTTTCATAACAAAGGGAAGAAGATGGTGAGTGGGTTGAAGACACAAAACTAGAAGGTCATAGCGATTGGGTGAGGGACGTAGCATGGGCCCCCGCCACAGGTCTAAATAGAAGTCAAATAGCCAGTTGCTCACAGGTAAATATTAATATATTAGCATTTCATCAAATCTTAATAGATTACCAACAGTCAGTATATCTGGCAATGCTAAACGATAGTAACTTCATCTATACAGGCAAATTGCAATAGTCTAATTTGAGCATCACTATCTTAAACACTTGATGCATATTACAAACACACTTTACTGCATGCAGTGTAGTCAGCAGCTGTGTGCTCAATGCTTTACCTCCTCAGCAGCTGCCATTTGAGCTTTGCTCGCTATACTTGAAAGTACTAAGGCTAAAAACAGGCTCATCGGAGTTGTGGTTGTTTGTCATGGGCTGAATTCTTCGTTTGCCATGTTTTGTTTTCACACGAGAGTTTTTCTCGGCTTCTTGTGAACTCAGAGATACAAACAAGTCATCAAACTTAGCTGATAGTACTCCACACTTGCAGAATGTAATAAGAAATATTTTTCTGAATTTTCTTGCAAATAATATGTAGATAATAAAGTTAACTGACGATGCAGTGGACACAAGTACATTAGCAATTGTGCGGTAGTAGATGTTAGAAGATATCGGGTAAATAGCCTCAGCTACTTTGAAGTGTTGTAATTCTCTCGCTATTTGATGAACTGTTCGAAGGATTTTCAGTGTAAAGATCGGTAGTGTGAGAATGGTAAACGTGGTCACGATGATTACTATCATCTTCGTCAAGTTTCTGCTATTAATTAAATGTTTCTTGTCTTTTGATGTGATGTTCCCATTCCTCATATTCAAGTACCTTTTCTGCATCTCTTGCAGAGCTTTGTAAAGTCTCACATTGAAAACAATCAGCAGTACCATTGGCCCCAGATCAGTAAGGACTGCCGCCATGAATATTTTATATATAACTTGGTAGTAGTTGTCCTGGTGTAGCCGATCCCATTCTCTAATTCGAACCACTTTTAACACTTGATTCAAATAAAAATTCTCTCTATATAATCCTCCATATCTGAACACTTTGTATTCAAACATTAATGGAATATTATATACAACAACGAATATCATGAGAACTATTAAGATGATGTATATGTTTCGCTTCCTCCGAATCATCATAGGCTTGCAGACTGCGATGTATCGGTCAATAGTGACCATAACAGTAAGCACTACAGTGCCGTACCTAGCTGCAGAATGCATGGGAAGAATAAAGTAGATTATTGCTGTTGCGAATCTTTCAGCTAAGTCACTGTTATAGTGATTGGACTCCGTGTAGTAGTATATGTAGCTTCTTAGGCAGTTGTTTAGAATAGCAAAACTAAGAGTGAGAATGCCAGATATGGCCAAAGACTTTAGGATGATGTTGGTAGAGTTTGAAGTTGTGTCTTTGTTCAGCACTATAATTGCCAGGAAGTTCCCTAAAATTGGATAGTGGATTATGCAAGTTTTGTTCAAGAATCCCTGACACACTCCATTTATGCAGTAAATAAAATATTCATATATTTCTTAGATGTCATCTATATATTGTTTGAGGGTTGTACGCTCAAACAATTTTATGTAGTTCATAGCTAAGATATTTATAAATATTTTAATGCTGCATTAAATTCTTTAATAATAATAATCTAGCTAAAATATAATGAGTTCGACATTTTACCCATCGTACTTTCAAAAGTATGAACTTCCACATCTGTACATACCTATTATTCCAAATACTGAAATAATGCTGTGTATCACAATCTCCATGACGAAATTCCATGTCTTGTGGGCCACCGGGAGACATTCATAAGCTGCTGTTAAATTAATGCAATAGTAAGAATATAGTTCGTCCAGATCTTCCTCACTGATGATAAACTCAGTAGTGGTTATCCCTTGTGTTGTATTCATGTTTCAGGCTTCTGTGTACTAATGTAAGCAGTCGAGCAGTTCATAGCATATTATATTGACTTTATTGCATAGATGTAGCACCTCTCCACTCTTCCTCAGCCAATCTACAAGTGTTGAAAACTATGTATAAATGTTTATGGCCACTTGAAATTAAGGCTTATATACCACTTGATCTTTAGCTAATGACGCTCATTTAAATGTTATTACTCCATTACTTACAAGTTTGTATATTATTGGTTGAATAAAGTCTGTAGGCTACTCTTAGGTGCTGTCTATATATACTAGTAGCTTTCCCACTTTACTTCCTTCACTCTATATATATTTGGTTTTATCCTGTATGCTTTTAAAGGATAAATAAAGTACAGTGATTGAAAAAATATCATTGTTTTAAAGTTGCTAGTTATAAAATATTTCTAACGATCAATGCTAGCACGGTTGACCACCTCCCTATAATTTTTAATGATGAAAGCTAATGTCTAGTTGGCTATGCAGTCACTGTACTCTGATACATGGAAAGACTATGATCCACAGATTGCTCAAGTTCCCGCGGTGTATTTTTTAGGATGGAAGAGTGATTATTTGGACCAATAACGGTTCCACTGCAAGTTGGACATCTAAAGAGTTGTTAAAATCTAATGACGTAGTCTGGCATGCAAGCTGGTCACTAACTGGAAATATTTTGGCCATATCAGGAGGAGACAATAAGGTGTGTATAATTATTATTTTGCTTGTCTAGTCATTGTGTTAGTTGTAGACAAATTGAACTGCATAGTATTGAATAAAAAAGATTTTGACAAATTTGTTTGCCATAAACATGAATTTTTAAAGGCTTCACATTTTTTTTAGGTCACTCTGTGGAAAGAAGCTATTGATGGTAATTGGCAGTGCATTAGTGATGTTAGTAAGAGTCAAGATAATGAAATTAAGCAAGTTCAAGGATAATGGGTTTTGACATTTTGTTATATAATTTGTTATACACTTTAAGTTATAGGTTTTCTAGTTTCAGGAGAAGCAGTATAATGCTTTACAATATAAATTATATTATATGGTGCAGTTGCTCTGCTTTACATTTAATATGGTCATTAATATACTGTTGCTGGTTATGTTTTCAGAAAGCAATGCTTTTTCAATGCAATAGTATGTAAATATCTGTAATATATCATTGATTATTCCTACTCTCACATATTTACAAGAATATTATTTGGTATATAAATAGCTCAAGCATGATAGGATAGTTGTAATCGCAAGGTGATATCTTGAGTGGTTGTGACATCAATGGAAATTGACAAGATAAAAGGTGTTGTATTTCATACTTGCATTTATTACATAATAACTACTAAAACTGTTGAATATCATTTCATATACAAAAAACACAAATGTGTTGTGTTGCCAGCATTAACCTAACATATTTTACACATTTTGATGGATGGATAATATAACCTAGTAGTAGTTATATGTAGAGCATATGTACATAGTATAAATGACTGCTGAAGAAAAACGGTGCACCATCATCAGCAATATTATAGCTAACTCATGCATAAATGGAGAACTAAAATGGGTTACCTTAGCAATAATAAAAACGTTCGGCTTTTCAGATACAAACAGATGTATTCAAAACGTGTCTTAGTAAAAATTTCCTAGTCATTGATCATTATCACAAGTTAGAAATAGCAGTTTTATTAAATGTTTTAAGGATTCCAAAATGACTCAGATAGAATTCCCATTTTATTTACTGCGTTGGAGTAAAAAGAGCGTAGCATTATGTGTTATTCAATAAATTCAAATTCTGGGCCAGCCATGTCAATGGCCCACATGAACTTTTGCCGCTGCGTTTTGTTATACACTTTCTCTATTGGTATGTCGTACTTTTTACACCAGGCTACTGATATTCTAGGATCTAGATAGTTGAGTTTGGAGGTTCCCAAGGCAATATCTTTGTTTTCATCCTACAATAGAATGTAGATCACAGTTCTTCAAGAAATTCATTATCATGCATAACATAAAATTACCTTGTAATATAAGGGAACATTCTCAACAATTTTTACGAGACTTACCATTGAACAACAGTACTTTGAATGTTGATAACAAGATATCTGAGAGAAACACTACCCTGCACTAAGTGTAGTAATGGTGATAATAAAAAGTTGCAATCGTATAACTTCATAAAACCAAATTACTCACAACAAATAAAAATCCTTACAGCTAGACACATAGGTGTGATATTACAGCCACATGAGTGGTTTTATAAAACTGAGGGCGCCTTCAATAAACCATTAAATTTGATGCGATAAAAAGCCTAGATATGACAGCAAGGGTTCTTGACGTACTTTGTCAGTGGCCTGCAGCTCCAACTTGTGTAACTGCTCTTTTATCCTTTCAACAGCCTTCTTCTTTTTCTCCACATTACTAAAGTACAATGACACATGCAAGTCACACAGACACTGATATTAGAATGATATCAGAACTTTACAGGCAATATGAACGACTTTTAAAACCAAGAAAGTGTTTATTTAAATAAGTTGAAAATTCAAATGTTTCTATAAGATAAAAGTGCATTTAGTCAAAAGGAGAGTGGGTGTGGAATGGATAATAGGCTAGCACAATAATGCCAACCTTTGCAACATTTCAAAAACTGGATGTAAATAATTTTGTAGAAGAATACCTTGCAACAGTGGTAGACCTGCTGTTTTTGGCCTGCTGCTTGGCATCCTTAAGCTGTTTATTAGCTTCTTTGAGATCTTTTTTCTTGTTTTCTATTTTTTCAGACATCCGCTCCATTTGTTGGGAGAAGTTTTTGGGTACTGCACGTTGATGGTTACACAGAACTGCAACCGCCCTATTGGCTCTGTTGTAGGCCAGCAGCTTTGCAGCCACATTATCATCCTCTATCAAGGAGAACATAACTTCAGTAAATAATGCGGTCATTGGAAATAGTATTGTTGGCAATATTTTAATTGCATGGGTTTATAGCAAATAGTTTGCCTGACACCAAAAACTATTTAGATAGATCGTTGATGTTGATCAATAAAATGAACTGATAGCCACCTTTAGTGAGCAGATTGAGCTGTTCTTCAAGAGTGCGAGAAGCATTGTAAGTACGGAACACTTTTGCAGTCAGGCCTTCCATGATGTCTTGAAGATGCTTGTTTAAAATGCTAGTCTAAAATTATAGAGCAACGGCAATGCAGCAGGTGAGAAAGAAACAGAATATTCAACTCAGGTATATAATAGTTTACTAACAGAAGTTCAAAGGTAAACAAAAAGTCGTATGTACATACATTGAGTCTATCAAAGAGATCATCTCCCTCGTTTTTATTCTCCATGAATAGCTTAAGGTTCTTGAAGACGCGCTTTTCCACGGACACTGAGTTCTGGTACCTAAAAACCCAACGAATACTTGTGATCAAAATATTACACAGTATTGACACCAGTTGCATACATCTAGCAGACGAGCATCAAGAGCAGACAACTGCTATTCATTTTTATATTGTGTAGCTGCAAAAAACTAAATTCAAAGAAAATATATGACCAATTATGAAACAAAGTGTATAGAGCAGCCATTATAATAGAAGTATTACACCATGGTGTGTCTAGCTTACGTGACGTAAAGTTCAAAGACAACGATAAAGCATGCGAACCTAATGGAATCTTTTCCAAGAAAGTCAAACTCGACTACATTTTCGAGATCATCCTTTTGCTCGTGAAGCTTGACATGCTCGTAGCGCAAGGAGCAGCAGCCTACCGTGTCAGCAGACTCATCAGAGTCCTTCTCATTGCCAGCTCTCAGGGCCAACTTATCTGAAACATGATATCAAATGTTAACTCTTTGTCTCTAAACCATTTAGAGAAAGACAGTTACGGCCAGAAATATAATAAACCAAACGGCATGTAACATTTATCTTGAAGTTAAAGTTCCTTGAGGGATATTGATATTCCATTGTGTTGGAAAACAAATCTGACTGTCATTAGATTTATTCTGGTGTATCAAGAAAAGCAAGTTAGTCATACTGATATCAGCTTTTAGAAAACTAAACTCAACATTTGAACAAGACTAGTATACAACCCAAGGTAAACCTGCCGGATTATTCAACATGTACTACTAAATTGTTACAAAAGGCACAGACTATTTTTCGTTTAAAACAAGAAATATATATTTCTTGGCCGTACCAAACGATGTGCAATGCAATTACGTTTTATAAAAAAAAATACAAAGCAATAAAACATGAAGTTTACCAATAAAGTAAATAGCCACAGCTCGTTGCCTTATTTTCATTTCCTTGCTTTTCCAGTCATTTGTGTAGTTTTCTCGAACTTTATCAATAATTGTATGAAGTTTTCTAGCCTTTTCATACTTCTGCCAATCTTTCTCCCCCTTCAACCTGCTAGCAGGGTTCAACATCACATATTTTATCTGACCTTGAATGTTCTCCGTCCATGTGGCCAGCCATGTCACCTCATTGTCACTCCTTACCTGTAATTCAACATTGAATATTCCTGTAATTTATAAATAATATATGCAAAACTTTACGTTACACAACAAGCCAAATCGCTAGAAAAGATAGCTGATGGCCTAACTTAATTTTTCAAATGCTGTAACCATGACAACAAAAACATTAACTACATATCCTAACTTAACCCACTCATTTATCTGCTTAACTATTGCACTTTTCATAAAAATGAGTTTCTACTTCGCTTCAGCGGATATCACTAATCTGGTTCAAATTCAGCAACAAAAAATTCACTCTAATATGTCAATCACATGTATATAATGTATATATAAGGGTAGCAATATAATAAATTAAAGCCAGAACTTTTACCTCTTTCCATTTGTGGCCTTTGGGAGCGACGGGCACCTTAGAACCCTTACTACAATTGATAATGACATCTTCTGGTTGCACTCGTCTCTTTAACATGCCCATTTTAGGATGCTGGCCGCGACCCCTGAACAACCCTGGAGGTTCTACTCTGAAGTTACCAATCTTTTCTTTGTGGCCATCAATAGTACAGTAGCCATATATTTCAACAAGCTTCTCATTTTCAGCTTTCTCTTTCTACAAACAAATATGAAATAATATTATGTAAAAAAACAAGAAAATTTTCAGAGAGATTGTTATGGCAAGCCGATATATTTGTACAAGTACCTGCTTCTCTTCTTTTGATCGTGCCTTTCTCTTCTCTGACTGGTCGGTGAAGTAGGCGTGCATCTTCTTGAAGTTGCATTTTCCTAAGTCTGTGATCAGCTCCCGTTCTTTTGGAGTCATAACCTTCCTCCAGTCTTTAAAGAAGTTCTTGTTGAACACATCCATAGATGTATAATCGTGGAGCAACATTTTAGCATAAAACCCAGCGACTTCTTCAGCATTTTCAGAAAGAGAGATTTCCTTTCCTTCAAACAAATGAGTTTACAGCTTGAGCTATTATCTATCAGTAAAGACTGAAGAGTATAATTTTACTTGAAGTGAATCATTGAACTATTTTTCAAACGATATCATCAATTTGATTAAATTTTACATTTTTGGTGCAAATACAGACAAACGCTCTGATTAGTCTAATACAAAGATGACATTAGAAATTTTGAATTACTTTTTGATCAGAAAAGTAAAAATAAACAATTAGCCAAGTTTGAGGTCTTATCAATACATGAACTTAGTGAGTGGATTATTCTTATATTGCAATAGCGTACAGCATATTTAGTAAACAAAAGTACTCTACCATCGTAGACGAGTTTGACATGCTTGGGTAGTGGCTCGTACTCCGGGGCAAACACGGGTCCCATGTGCTCAAGGGTCTTCCACTTTTTACCATCATTGGTTTTCTCTTCTTCCCACCATTTCCACACCTCCTTCTGCTCTTGCTCTCTGGCCAATTCCCTCTTTGTCTTTTTCTTATCAGGAGATGTGGCGGGTTCCGCCTTTACATTCTGAAAAATACAGAATTTTTCATTTAAGTTGATGGGACATTTTACAAACAATTTGTGGAATTTCTGGCAAAGTCGATGGAAGCACAGATAGCAATATAAACAAACCTTTGACCCTGCAGCAGCCTTGGACTGTGCTTTGGTTTTGGATTTTACTGCTGGCTTTTCTTCCTTCTTTACCTTCTTTGGTTTCGATGCACTAAAAGATTAATATTCAAAATACAGACAACAAAATGGTTCAATCCTTTTTAATATGTAATTAGTCTCATAGATATAGGAGTATTGCTATTGCCTACAACATGCAAATTTCATTAACACTATAACATTTTTATTTAAAAGTTTTAGGATTAAAAGGATAATCAAACTAAATACACATGTTCCATTTTCAACGTATTTGATAACCTCTCACCTTGCACCAGGTCCATAGTCCTCGTCAGCCTCATCGTCACTTTTATTGGCAGCACGTTTTCTAGATGCCTGCACAATGACACAATATTTGTCACACATAGTACAAAGATGCACACCAGAAACAATTTTTACCAAATAACCAGCTATTACAAATGACTGAAAGTAGGTAAGTTAACTAAATTAAAATACGAGTTGAAAACTTTAGTTATTATCAAAACAAACTGTGGCAATTAATATGAATGGGATAATCATAATGAGATTAAATGAGATCGTTATTTTTTGTACATACCATTTTGAATTGAACACGACACTAACACAGTAAAACTTCTAAATACAATTTAAGCACACATAACTTTCACACTGGTATAAACACCAGTAACCGACAAATATATCATATTATACATGAAACGTTCAGTATTCTCAACAAGCAATTCATGTATATGAGCATAACTGACGTAATAAATGTAAAACTTCGATGACTAACCGTAGGCTTCACATCTTCAAAATCTTCAGTCTTCACATCCATTTCCTCTTCATTATAAGATTTGATTTGGGCAGAAGCTCGCCTGGGTAACCCAGCGGGTGCATCGGGCTCAGACTTGACCTGCGCAACAGGCGCCTCACTGCTGCTGGATTTGTGTGAAGACTTATGCTTGTCTTTGTGCTTGTCTTTTTTGTGCTGGCAAATAGAGCAAACTTGTATACCTACTCACATCTCCACCAATATCAAGAATATGCTTTGATGCATGTCAAAGACAACCATACAGCATAATGAGCATAATAAAGTTATTTATAGCTTCGAATCTTCTTGTTTCTATCTACCTTCTTCTCCTTTTTGCGTTTATGTTCTTTGTGTTCCTTGTGCTTCTTTTCTTTATGACTTTTGTGAGACTTGTGCGCCTTTCCCGGTTCACCTGTAGTATGATGAAATGTAACATTTATATCTCTCAAGCTATGAGAGAAAGTATGAGCTCATTAAATTTTATAGGTGGATAATGTAATTCTACTTGCCATCAAAGCCATTTGTACCATTTGGCAGTCCATTGCTAACAGAAAGCACGCCTGCATCTAAAGCACATAATTACATATACATATTTTATAATAAATTATAGACGATGAATTACAAGGACTGAGATGAACATTTTGATTAATGAAAACAATCTCTTACCAGCCATTTCCCGGTGCTCTTGGAGGTTACCTAAATACCTAAAACAGTAGCATAGGTAAAAGCACACAAAAATCTCTATTAAAAAGTTGTACTAAGCACATACAAAACAAATGATGTTACAAAAATCATGATTACTTATATATTCTTGTAGCAACACAACCTATACGGTTAGGCACAGCTCAGACAACTACATATTAGCTATTAGTATCATATTTAGCAATTGAGAGTCTTTTAACAAAATAAAGCCTTTTGACTAAAGTCCCCAACTGATCTCAGAAAAGGTGAAACCTAAGCTTTTTCAATTAGCAGCAAAAGCTTCTGCTTCAATTCTAATTCCGCTGATTAAACCACTGTTGTGAAAAATAAATTCTGCTCAAAGGGTTACGCTTTTCAAAAAATTTAAGTATTGCTTTTATCAACTTAGCCTAAATATTTTGATCAGTTTCTTTTTCATTCTTTACCGTGAAGCACCTATTAAAAAGTTTAGCACAACTACTTTCAACTAAATACCAGCCTATAGGATTTAAATTTACATTTGACCAATTATAACTCATTCAAACAAATACATTGCAGAGCTAAGTACTTATATTAGTTGAAAATACAACTTGTTTTAGTAATAAATTGAAAATTATTAATTATAAATTCAACTATACAGTTTTAGGTTGATTAATATATCCCACTCTAAGTTGTAGCAGAAAAACAATTGCTGATTAATTTGTAAAATTCAAATACAACTTCGCAAATAGACAGCAAAAAGTTTTTAATTGAACTAATTACAAAAAAATTAACTAAAATTAACTCAACTATATTATGAGGACAATAATCCACATATAGTTACAACTGAAATGCAAATAAAGTGTATTATGATATAAAAACAACCAAACCTCAAAATGCAAATATTGATATTACAAATATAAACCTGACAAAATATAAAACTGATATCTTTCTAAATAGCTATACTCAAACTACATAGATGATGATGATCACATTGTTAGCAAACCTATTATTTCAACTGATATATATTTTCATTAATAAAATAATTTGCCTTTAAAATCCAAATAATATTAAACACATAATACAATTGCATAACATAACTATTGGTATTAATTATTATTAAATATATTATTATCATTATGAAAAATATTTAATATGACTATCACACTATCACTATGAGTTAATGAACCGAAATGAGAATTTCAAGGACTCATTTCGATAATTGAAAAGTCATGTCTGACTACCACTACTAGTATGTACTTCTACTGACAACTATTAGTATTAGTATTATACTAGTATAGGTATGTAAATATAACAGTTGATAGAACATTAAGTTTAACTCTATAAAGTACTGTAAGTTAAAGTATAACAAGTACAAACAAACTCAATAAGTATAACATTACCTTTAACAGTATAACTAATATTAGTTAGCTATCGCTATTGATTCTAAAATAAAATTATAATTATAAGATCAAGTTAAAGTATAACTAATACTATTATTACACATACTGATACTGTTACACTTACCGTTAGCGTTAACTTTAAGTTTATTTCCATTGCTATAAGATTTATATTAACTTTAAGTTTAAGTAATAGTATTACTATTAGTATTAGCATCATATTAATATTTGTTGTTACTACAGCAATATCTGTAGAGTGTAATGTTTTAGTTTTACATTTACTCTTAGTCTTACTGTAAGTGTAATTCAGACTGTAAGACTAAGTGTTAGTGTATGTGTAACACTAACCCGAAGACTAAAAGTAAGTAAAAATGTTACAATCACAGTAACTGTAACACTAACTGTAAGTGCAAGATTAACTTCAAGACTAAGTGTTAGGTTAAAATTTTAGAAAGTTCTAGCTTAGACCAGGGGCGGGCAACTTCTCTTGTTCAAGGGAAGAGTTCAAGAGTCAGCTAAAACAAAGGGCCACATGATTGTACCTATATTAAATTTTATTATAACAAACTTAAAGTAATCTTTCACTAAACCTATGCTGTGCTAATCAGAGTAACAATGGCAGTTCTTACTTAGCTTTATTAAAAGAGCCACTGAAAAACGGGCAAAGGGCCACAGGTAGACTAAGAGTAAGAGTAACACTAACTTTAAGTTTATCATAACTAAAACGTCTAAGATAAACTTGAAGAATGAGAGTAAGAATTAAATTTACAGTTACAGTTAGTATTACTCACTTAGAAATTAGTGTTACACTTTGACTTAGTCTTACTCATACTGTAAGTGTAACACTAACTTTATCTGCAAGTGTAAGACTAAAAGTAAGAATAATAGTAATACTATTAAGTAATACTAATTGTAATAATAAGACTAACTCTAAGAGTAACTGTAAGTCAAAACAAAAGTGTAACTTAAAGTTAAAGTTAACCTGTACTAACACTAACAACACAAACTTGGTCAATTGAATGAATTTGGTAATTTCAATAAAGCACAAATACAAATTTAGATCTAATATTTTCATGTAACAAAATGTAACATTTATGGCAGTCACAGAATGAGAGTCATTATGAAGTAATAAACCTTTATTCGAACTCATCGTGATAAAATTCTTACCAAATTTTACAAGTTGAAAAATGAAAGAATTGCGCAGGCGCGCGAGTAGATAATGCCCGGATAAGACTTAAAAATAAAAGTAGGATGTCAATTTGTACCAAATCAAATAGCTAACCAGTAATTCTATATCAATTACAGGCGATACCTGACCACAAAAAGTTATAATGGACAAAACCGGCACCCTTTCTAAAAGCAATGTGCGTTGTGGTGAGAGAAAACATGTTCATCATCGGCCCTCAGTCTACTTGTTTTTCAGTGAACGTTGACATTGTAATAATTTCAAGTAACGTGTGCAGGATTATCTTTTTGGCGTAATAATTTCAGACAAGAGTTGTCTGCTCTATTCCTTCATTCAACTAAGGACACTGTAACTTCCAAGGCCAATGTGAATGCCTAGTGGCTAGTCACCTCTAAGAGATAATTACATTATTTCAACACAGTTTCACCATAAGATAGTTACAATTATGGTAATAACATCATTATTATTATAAGCGCCTAGCTGTGAATTATTTAACTGAAATCAATTTTAGCCACCTTCTGTAACATTAAATTTAACAAGTTTAATGAGTATCACTATCAGTATCACTATGATACTCACTATGACTATCAGTATGACACTATGAGTATGACTATCACTATGATACTCTATGCCTATTGAGTATCAGTATCACTGCAAAATTAAGTTGATATAAAATTTAGTTCTCTGTTCTGTCGACATGTGTGTCTGTCACGTGGAGGTGGTGGTACTAGTAACTGTAGTAGTAGTAGTAGTAGTACTAGTAGTAGTAGTACTAGGAGTTGTAGTAGTATTGCTATTAGTAGACATGTTGACTAGTGGTAGTACTAATACTAATAGTAACACTAGTGGTAGTAGTAGGCTACTAGTACTACTACTATTTGTACTAGTGCTACCGATAGCCAACAACTACAAGTCTACTAGTACTACCAGTAGTATGTAAAAAGACCAAGCTGAAGCTAAAATTAAACTTTAGGTTATATAATAAATAACAAAATTTGTAATTATTTTGAATTATAATAACATTATTATAAAGTCTATACTGTTATAGTTAAAAGTTCTACTAAAAACCAATATTATAAATATAATTTTATTTAAAGTTTACCAGTAACAAAAGCTAAGAGTAAGAGTAGGTCTACTGGTACTAGTAGTAGTAGTAGTAGTAGTAGTAGTAGTACTATTAGACATCACCAATAAATAAATTAAATTTAAATTTTCTAGTTGTGGTAGAAGGTATTTAGTATTCACAGATTAGTTTATAGAATTTTGTATCATATTTACAGTCAACAAGTGACAGGCCTACTCATTAATTATGTGGAGTCTTATTGCACAAGTAATTAGCACTTTACTGGTACATGTATTTGGTGTGTGAGTATGCTTAAATCCTCAAACTTAAAATCTTTGTATATATGCATTTTTAAAATAAACATTATTGCAGTATATTATTGGATCTATTTTCATATGTCTTATTATGGTGTTTCTAGGACTTCAGTACTTGAAACGTCATCAGACTCAAAACAGTGTAACAGTTTAAATCTGCAATGGCAGCTCAGGTTAGTATATTTACAGCTGTCATTCTATTTTGATTTCTTTTTTTTTTCTTTAACCAATAATTTCTGTTTGTTAAATATTATCTTTCTTTGCAGGCTCAGCAGAGTGGTGCTACTAAGTCATTTACAGTTATAGCCCAAAGGTAGCCTCTCACCTTTCTTTATTGTTTCTATATTTTTTATAATATTGTATTCTGTGTTTTCGGCTATGGAATATTTTGTCATTGATGCACTATTCCGAAAAAATACTAAGCTACTAAAGTCTTAACTTGGTAGAACAGGTTACTTATACATAGTACATTATTATCTTTTCTCCATCACTCTAACAAGCCAACTTTTGCAGTCACCTAAATACACTAACACATTGGAAAACTTTCATTTAATACTTATGTTTAATATAAATATTTTGTAAAATATTGCACCATGGTACAGTTGCCGTTGTCTTTATTTATCTTTGCTCACAATATTGTTGCATAATTTTAGAGAATCAAAGAAGCGGGTTAGTGTGCTTCAATTTCAAAATGATCAAGGATTTGACAAAAGTGGACTTGTAAGTGAAATATTTTATTCGAGACAATAATGATTTAGATTATCATCTAAGAGTATGCATAAGTTGGGTTCCTTTTGCCAGTGCTCTCTAAGTTTTTTTTTCTGTAGAGTTTTCACCAAGATATTTTGTCAGCTACATGACTAAAAGAACTAGCGTCAGGTTTCACTGGAATATCCACATTATATTGTTAATTTAACTAGTTTTGTGTTCATCAGTAACTATTTGGATCAAGTTCTGAATTCTGACTCACTTGTGAAATAGTATTTATATATTTGAATAAATGTATACTACATTGTTTTGATGTGCTAGATGATAAAATATATTTATTTTTGAGTTGTTGAATGACCTTACAGAGTAGTTCTTCATTCATGACATTGCTTTGTACAGTTGTTCTTCACATCCTAATTATGATTAGCTTTTCTCTCTTTGCCCTGTAGGTATCATTAGCTAGAGAAAATAACCTAAAGGAGTATAGATCTGCCTATAATATAGATTCAATGCCCACTACTGGTGCTGGTAGTGAGTTTGGGCGTGAGGCTAAAGAAGAAGCTAGAAGAAGGAAGTTTGGATATATTAGAAAAAAATACAATTCAGAAGCCCAACCATGGCTGATGCAATTAGGAGCTGAAAAGACTTCAAAAAAGTGTGTATTGAATTGTTTTGGTATAACATCCCTGTAGTTAGTGCTAAAATAGCTAGTTGCATATCTTATGTATAAATTACAGTACAAAGCATCAATTGCTATTCATTTCAGTCATATATTTTTATTATTAGTATATATGTTAGAATCACCATAACCGCTATTGATCTGGGCTAACAGTTCAACAAAAAAATGGTTTGCTAAATGTGCTTCATAAACTCAAGAACACAAATTTAAGAGTTGGTACCATTAATTTGTTAAAACGTTTCAATATGTTTTTAATAGATTGGTTTTACCCATCATTTTAAACACATTTGAAAATGTATCAAGTGCTTCTAGTAAACATATCTATCATAGAACTCAGTCTTGGCGCACACACATTTGGCACGCATATTTCTGCATGCATCATACCAGGAGTCACTCTAAGTTGGAGTTTTTTAAACAGAATACATTTCAACAAATGGTTGTTTTGTTTGCTGTTTGACTTTAAATATTGATATGAAGTCTGGTTGAATGAAATTAACAATAAAAATGTGTTTACTTGTTTCTATGATTGTGTTAACATATTGATTATTGTGATAGGTTTTATAGTGTATATACTATATATAAATGCTAATTTAAGGTTTAAAGGAACTCGGAACGGCGGAATATTAGAAAATGCTTCATATTTCATATTCACCAAGAATAAAGACGGGATGTTTGAGGCTACGCCCGTGGAGGAGTGGTACAACTTCAAGTCAACTGTGTCGTACAACAACCTCAATGCTGAAGAGGCAGAAGAAGAATTTGCTAGGTTAGTATGTCCACTTGGTGAATTTCTCTGTGTTATCTAGATCAGCTGGCTTAATTCCATGCTTATTTTTCAGTACTTGTATCATTTTTATGTGCTGTTGAAAATACTTCAGTCACTGAGCAGGTAAATATGTTGTAAAAATATGATGCAATAGCTAGAATTTTTTCCATGACCTCGCACTACTTTCATGTTGAAAATGTTTTTATAGGTTTCTTGTTTTGTAAATAATAATGTTGCCTTTTATTTACAGGCGAGACAAAAACTTAAACATGTTCAACATCATGGTTAGAAAGCGTATAAAGAAAGAAGATGAACCTGAAGAAGATGACAAGGGGAAGGTGAAGAAGGAGGTGAAATCCAAGTCACTGGTAAGATATGCAATACTGTGTTCCTACTGCACCTTCTGTATACAGTCTAGAGTCTAGTGTATATGTAGTGTACTGTATATGTAGTCTACTGTATATGTAGTCTATTGTATATGTAGTCTACTGTATATGTAGTCTAGTGTATATGTAGTCTACTGTATATGTAGTCTACTGTATATGTAGTCTACTGTATATGTAGTCTATTGTATATACAGTCTACTGTATATGTAGTCTACTGTATATGTAGTCTACTGTATATGTAGTCTATTGTATATGTAGTCTACTGTATATGTAGTCTATTGTATATACAGTCTACTGTATATGTAGTCTACTGTATATGTAGTCTACTGTATATGTAGTATACTGTATATGTAGTGTACTGTATATGTAGTCTACTGTATATGTAGTGTACTGTATATGTAGTCTACTGTATATGTAGTCTACTGTATATGTAGTGTACTGTATATGTAGTGTACTGTATTATGTAGTCTACTGTATATGTAGTCTACTGTATATGTAGTCTACTGTATATGTAGTCTACTGTATATGTAGTCTACTGTATATGTAGTCTACTGTATATGTAGTCTACTGTATATGTAGTCTACTGTGTATGTAGTCTACTGTGTATGTAGTCTACTGTATATGTAGTCTACTGTATATGTAGTGTACTGTATATGTAGTCTACTGTATATGTAGTCTATTGTATATGTAGTCTACTGTATATGTAGTCTACTGTATATGTAGTCTACTGTATATGTAGTCTACTGTATATGTAGTCTACTGTATATGTAGTCTACTGTATATGTAGTCTACTGTATATGTAGTCTACTGTATATGTAGTCTACTGTATATGTAGTCTACTGTATATGTAGTCTACTGTATATGTAGTCTACTGTATATGTAGTCTACTGTATATGTAGTCTACTGTATATGTAGTCTACTGTATATGTAGTCTACTGTATATGTAGTCTACTGTATATGTAGTCTACTGTATATGTAGTCTACTGTATATGTAGTGTACTGTATATGTAGTGTACTGTATATGTAGTGTACTGTATATGTAGTGTACTGTTTATGTAGTCTATTGTATATGTAGTCTACTGTATATGTAGTCTACTGTATATGTAGTCTACTGTATATGTAGTCTACTGTATATGTAGTCTACTGTATATGTAGTCTACTGTGTATGTAGTCTATTGTATATGCTTATCCTTAGATGTTAACTGAAATGGAGGACTGGGCAGATCTCTCGGATGAAGATGGTGATGTGGGTGTTGGAGGAAATGACAGCGATAGTTCTATAAGTAAGTCTGTTTGTTTACACTCTTATATTATTGACTTACCTTATATTCTCATGTGTGGTCTGTGATAGGTAACTCTATGCTTCAAATGGTAGTTCTTTCTTATGGTGAAACCTCGTAAGACGCGTATTTTTCAGATTATATATAAACTTAGCACGTAGAATCGCTATGGATTCAACTCTGTATACTCGAGAGAATTTATATATCTATGGGAATCACGTAAATCACATACTTTGATTTTTCTCATGAAGTTCATTTCTTTTCTTTCTAATAAAACCTACAAAATATTCTCACGGATATAAATTTTTCTATCAAGCACGATTAGTAGCCTTGCTCGTGCCTATATGCTCTTTTATATATCTTTGGCAAAGTCATGATATAGCCAAAAATTGAACTTGTAGTTTTAACAATTTTTGCATTTAGTTGGCTCTTATTAATCTAAAATGTGATGTAAGCTCTCATATTTCTTGATAATTGTTAACATTTTACATGCAGATGGCACCAAGGTAAAAGGTAAAAAAGGTAAAAGCAAGAAAAAGAAGGAGAAAGACACAGATGATGAAGCAGTAGAAGATAGTGATGATGGGGATATGGAAGCAAAGCAAGTGGATTACATGTCTGATACTAGTAACAGGTTAGTTGGTTGTTTATTCGTGTATCTTATACTAGTGTTACTAATATAGTATTTGTGTAATGTTGGGTTCATCATGAATACGCTAGATTACTGTTCTTACTATCATTACCATTTTATTTGCACTAGTGGCATTATTAAATAAATTTTATACTATAAAGATTGATCAAAAATTTAAATCAAAACTTTTGTATTTTTACAGCCAATACTGTAATATGCTTTTAGTAATTCAATTTGAGCCCAGGCTGATATTTTAACTCTGTTTTGCTACAGTGATTCTGATATGGAGGGTAGAGCAGACAAATCCAAATACGAGGAAAAGGGTGTAGAAGATGAGGATGGTCTGAGAGATATTGTTGTGGAATCAGATGACGAAAAAGATAAAACGGAAAAGGATAAAAAAGAGGCAACTAAAGGTTGGAAAAAATTGTTTCAAGATTTTCTATCCTCAATTTTCAAAGCAAATATTTCTTTGAAGCATTTTATGGACACAGAAACATGATGTTAGTTGTTTCATGTAAGCTGTAAATATCTCTGAGACGTCTATATAATATTATAATCAATTGTTTGACACAACTTATAACCAAGTGCCATGTTACCTACATATGTAGACGATGTTCACACTATAATAAACAGTATATGCTATTATAATTTTATAGTATAGGCATACACTGTTTGTATACTGTATCCTTCGTCTATATTGTGTGATATTGTGTGTTTAGCAGAGTCTGATGCCAGCTCCAGCAGCTCTGACAGCGACTCTGATGACCCTGATCGTAAGGATGACGAGTTTACAAAGGCCTTTCTCATGACCGGCTCTAAGAAAGAAAGAGGCAAATCCCCTGTGCCTCGCTCAGCCACTCCGACTACAGATGATAGAAAGAGGAAGTTGCAAGCTTCTCCTCGAAGTTCCTCTCCTTTGTCCAAGAAGATAAAACAGGAGCCATTAGATGGGAAGTCGCTGTCTGTTCCCAGTGCTGACGCTAGACCAGTCACTCCTGTATCATCAAGCACATCCTCAGCTTCAAAGTAAGTTACCACAAAGTTTTCACTCCAACATATCCAAGGTTTTAGCTCCTACTTCTCTAGAGTTGTGTTATTTAAAATTTTAGCATTATTAAAACACCTATTTTTGTGGGTGTGTAAAGGAGGACTGTATCTTGCAAGTATATGTAACAAACTGTTAGGGCTAGTAAAAGTTAACCAAGTTTTTATGTAGTTTTACTTGCTTCTGTATGGTCAAGCACTCTCAGTTTCTTAGGCTAAACTAATACTCAACTGTTATATGAATATATGAATGTGTAATAGAAAAAAATTGATTTATTTACAAACATACCTGTGCTTGTATCTGAGGAGAGTAATACTGAATGAGAAAACGTGTTGTGTAACAGTGTTTTAGCAGTTGTTTTTCTAGATACTTTATTGTGTAATAGTGTTATTCTGTATATACTTTGTCTTACAGAGAAGGGCTTACTGAAGATGCTGTGCGTAGGTACTTATCTAGAAAGCCCATGTCTTCAAAGGATCTCTACAAGTTGTTTAAATCAAAGAAATTGGGTCTATCAAATGAGGAGATTGTTAAGAGAATTACTAATATTATGAAAAAGCTCAACACCACACAGCAAAAAATTGGTGGAACTATACACTTTTCTCTGAGTAACTGAATTATGGGCATATGGCATAACTGCATTAATTTTGTATTATAGTTTTTATGTAAATATTTTCTGTAAAGTGTATGTTGGTTAGCCTAATTATGAGAATTCTTATCTTGCACATTGCGAGATATGAAAAGTGAGATATGATGTTGTTATACTATATTGTTCTGTAATTTGTTTACATTTCACAATTTGAAACATGTTTTGGAAATTTTAATGAAATTATAATGTGATAGAAGTTATATTAGAATGATATAGGATGCGCTAGTTTCACTGTTGATGATGTTGCATAGCTTCAACTAGCAATAAAGTTTCTCATCATTGGGACAGCATGTTGAAAATGTGCAGTACATTTCTAAAGATGTCTTGTGTATAATTCACCTCTAATCTTACTTTATGGCTTTTACTAGTGATAAATTTGTGTTATGTGGAAAATGATTTGGAGTTATTTCCCCTCTCACAACAGTACTATATCCTACAGTAAAACAGCTTAAATACCTAGCTATGTGGTAAGATTGCTTGGTTTCTGAGCATGAAGGGAAGATGTTATAAATTTATAATGCAACAGTTTTTACAAAGATGTCACCTAATGCAATTTAAAACATGCTCAAAATTCCAACATACGTACAACACAGAAATTTGCTGCTAATTCAACCTAGTTACTCATGAGAACATACTTTTTATATGCGGCTAGAGCACTGGCCTAGTTTGACACACTTCTATTAGGTCATGACCCTGAATCCAAACCAGGCTACTAGTGATGTCCTTAATAGTTTCTAATCTTAGCTCTCCCCATAAAGTATTAATTGCTAGTTCGTCCCTTAGTTTGTTATAAAAAAACCTGTTGCCATTAAAGGAATAAACAGCTTTAGACAAACAGCAGTTTATACAAATGAGAACATCGCAATCTTTAATGTAATTATGATTAACTGCACACATATTACAAAGCAAACATTAGAAAAAGCATTTTATGTCTATTTTAGTAGATTATTTGTATAATTCAAATACTGTAGAAAGACAAGGTATTGTTTTAAATGGGTTGATACAAATTTCTAAATCTAAACTATATGTAACAGTTCTAAATATTATGAGGCCACTTTACATCATGACTTGTATTTTAATCAACTATATGTTCATTTATTTTTATTGACTTATTCAATAAAGTTGCAATATCAAAGTGGTACATCATGAAATTTAATACCTTTAGCTTTTCGCATATTTGGAGTTATCTTTTATAGTTGATCTAGACGCAAAATTGTTTAGATTTCTAACTGGGTCAAGGTTGGGTTGCCAAGCATCTCATACACGTACAGCCATTTATATTGAATACTTTTTATTCCACACAGTAGTCATATGACACAGCTACTCGTACCTTCATTGCTGTATCTATTTTTTGTTCAAAATAAGTTTTCAACATCTAATGCTGTTTTGTTTTTTACATTTGATTAAACAGTTGAACACAGACAAAAATATAGACAATACAAAATAATTATGGCTATTACTAAACTATTACTGATACTGATACTATCAGTGATACTGTGATAGTGATACTGATAGTCATAGTGAATGTGATACTGATAGTGATTAGACTCATTTACTACTTAGTACTTACAGTTACAGTTGCTGCTTAGTACTTACAGTTACTACTTAGTATTTACTACTTACTTTTAGGACTTACTATTTAGTATTTACTCTTAGCCCTTAGGACTTACTGTTACTGTTAGTAAGTCTTAGGAGCTATTGTTAGTGATTCGGATCACTCATACTCGTAGTCATAGTCATTAGTCATGACAGTAACTGTTAGTGTTACTGTTACTCATTATGATTATGGTTATTTATTACATTAAAGTACTGATAGTGATTATGTTTACTGGTTATTGGTACTCAATGACAATCCCATAATTAAGTTATTAACTCATGTTGTCTATCATTGAAATTGTATGAAAGCTTCCAAATTAAGTTATTACTTATTAGTACTACTACGTTATCATTATGTCTTAGATAAACCTATCCTTATAGTTATATCAATATGAATATAATTATATGCTTACACTAATATTCTTACAGTTATAGTATATTATTTAAATTGCATAGCTGTTGAATCATTATTTCTTATAATACAAACTATTGTAAAAGTAGAACTTACATGTAATATTTGGCAGCCTTAGCATTTATACTGTTTTGGATACTTTTTGCGTAATTGAAAAACTAGATTTTGCAAGAGATTTAGGTTGTTTGATGAAAAATCCCTTTGAAGTTGTTAAATGATGGATATATTTTTGCTTGTAATCAACAAATGTACCTACCCTTTATGATATCTATGTTCATTCATGATTTTGTAGATTTTGCTACAAAAAATGTCATGAGTGGAACTGCCTTTCCTGGTTTAGATGAAATTCTTACACTTCCATGTAAAGGTTAGCTGACAAAATTTTGGCCACAATTAATTTAAACTGCTCTAGAGCCTAAAACTACTGCTAAATCAGAATTATATGAATTATGTAAACTCTAGTCAACTCAAAAATATTTATATTTACTTTATTGGTTTGTATAACTCATTACAAATCAACTTAATGTACTGTAATTGTTAAAGTATAGACAATTGCTTAAAGTTAGCCAAATTAGACAGCAATACAGCAAAACATAATTTTTTGTTGCAACTAATGCTCCTCAGTGTCAATATTCAATACTGTCACTCTCACATATATAACCTATACTATAAAATAGCATTTTAAAATATTTGATTATGGCTTGTTGCTGACGACAATAATTTATTTTATGCATAGGGTACTATGATTTAGTTTCTAAATTTACTCAACAGTTTTATTCAACAAACTAATTTATTCTTAGTCTGTTGTTTAGACATAATAATTTTGTGTGAATTTTAGATTTAAGAAAGAACGTGTCTGATGTTATGCAGACATGGAACAGGCTGAAGAAGTTGCACCAAACAGAGACTGACCACATTGATGCCGATACACTGTAAGCTTATCCTTCTATTTTTTGTCACACAGTTTTTTTAGTATATTTTATTATTCAAATGCAAAGCTTTTTCTGGTCAACTTAAATCGATTTTCTTGTAGAATTTTCCTGTTACCATTTTCTTCTACTACTAGTTGTTGCATCTGCAAGACAGTCCAAGATCAAAATGGTCAAATAAACTGGAGATTTTGTTTGGGTAATGAGTATTTATTTTATCTGAATGTGGTGTTGGTGTAAGTTGAGCAGTATTGGAGAAACTGAAAAAGGCTCGTATTATAGATTAGAAAAGTAACAAAAAAGTTATGTTTGCTCAATAAATTCAACATGCACCCCAAACCAAAATTTATTAAGAAAATGGAAGAACTTAAGCTATTAGAATTCCTTCATTGCTACACCTAAATGGCTTTTTAAGTCTAAACAGTATTAAGACTATATATTTTAAATGTTTGTATTTTTTGTAGCTTCCATTGCACTGCTAGTTTCTGGCACCATTTTAGAGAAGATTAATTTCATTCGGCAATTGGTAAGTTATAAGAACTGGAATATACTATGCTTTTAAAAAATTTCACACATGTTTGTACAACACTGTTTACTTGAGGATGAAATTTAACATATAATTGATATATTATTATTAAATTATTATAAAAAATGTAGGTGTAGGTTTGTTTCAAGTACTTTATATATTATATAATTACTTAGTTGTTGTACGAAAAACCTACTCTAAAGTTATTAATGTTATTGCTTTGCGATCTATTTAATTGTAGTATGAAAAAGAAAACTCTTTCAACAGTTTATTGAAAGACGTGTTGCGTTGTGCACAGAGGTGAGTATTAGATACAATTATGATGATAGAAATCACACCTGTAAGTAAATAGCCCCAGCCTATTTCAACTCCTATACATGCTTGTAACTTGCTACTCAAATAATAGGTTACCTGCTGTGATTACAGTGCATTCCTCAAAGCCACAATATCCCACTAACCATTGATTAAAGCAGTAATGTGCTTTTGATTGTACACGTATGCAGTGTATATAAAGTATACAGTGTAGATAAAGTATACAGTGTATGCAACCTATAATTATAGTGTGCGTACAGTGTGGGCTGTGTGTGTGTGTAGTGTGCATAAAAATTTGCAGCTTTGTGGGCCGAGCTCTCCTAATTTATTTTAAATAACTAGTCTAGACTGGTGTAATATTATATGTTTGGGGAATATAAGTGGCTAACAAACCACTGCCATGTTTTGTATTACCCTTTGTCTAAGCTATTATAAGAAGTTGTTTTTATAAATGGGCTTTTTTATTTCATAATTTGTAAGATATCCAGGTTTGTAGCACTAGCGCTGAGTAGCTCTGTAGTCAGCTCTAATACTTGTGATAGAAACTTACATTATATAATAGTGATATAAACTTTTTGCCACACCTTATAGGCAAGTTGATATACAGTCACTATACCAGTGCCTCCCTTCTTACTAGTTATATTCTGAAATATATTTTAATTTGTTGTTTAGATAATAAGCTAGCAATAGCTTCATTAGGGTCTATACTACCTGCAAAGCTGAACTATACTTATGTTATACTGCTCTATGGGCACTTTTATTTCCGTCAACTCAATCTTTATAAAAAACTGCCTTAGTGCACAGATATAAATCAAATGCAAATCCTTCTATTTACTTATCCTTATAATATCATTCACAGTGAAGCTACACTGGAGCTATTTGATTAAGCTTATGGCCAATTAATTATCCTTTTACTCATATAATTCTAAATAGTATAAAAAACAACTCAAAGCTACTTCCGAGCAATTGAACTAAATAAAAGTTTTAAGAACACAAATTTGCTAGTTTCACTCATAAAAAAGACTAATTTCTATATTATAGTGTTACCAATTTTTCTATTCAAATACATATAAAAATAATAATGAATTTATCCACTGTTAATTCTATGCTAGATTCTCTAACTCAATTTTAAACCAGGTTTTCCCTAGTTGTTGATTACAGGAAATTTACGTGTAAAAAGTAGAGTTGACAGGTTTTATCTGCTGGTTTCACAGTTACAAATTTTCACTAATAAGGTGAAGCTGTTGCACTAAATGAATTATAAATCACCAACACATCTACTCTAATATCTCAATGCTGTTGTATATGTAAGTAGATCCAGTTACAAAGAGTTGGCACACAGCATCACTGTTCATAATATTTTAAAACTGGGCACCAATTTTATTAGGACATTGGAATCTCATCAATGATATTTTTTAGTTTATTCTGCTTTTCTTTGATTGCGTAAAACATTCACTTAGGAGCAGTAGCGGTGAAATTGAGAGAGACTAAATTTTTTAATTTTATTAGTAATTATTGGTTTGGGGGGGGGTTGAAATTCTTGCGAGAACATAACTTCTTTTGCTCAATCTAGAACACAGGCTGTTCTCAATTTCTCTGTTACTGCACCTACCTCAAAACATTTATGTTCACAAATTTCCAGGCCATCTCAATTTTAGTATGTGATAATAGTTGTTTTGCTGAAAGATTTGTTTGCATAAAATCTTGTCCCAGTAAGTGATAGGAATCTTAATATAATATTATTATCGCAGTATAGCATTTAGCTGCTACTATAGTGCTTGCATATAGTTGTGGTAGCATTACTTACTACATTTAGTTTAATAAAATTGTATATAGTTTTGGGCAAGTTTACTGTTTGAAAAGCACTATAGCAAAATTATTAACATTTGCACATTGTACATATTCAATCATGAAGAAGCAATGATGAAAAATTCTCATAAAAATGTTAGGCCACAAAGTATATACAAAAACAGCATCGGAGGTGCATGGAATTCATTGTCCACTTGTACTATCTCTTTCACATGTAAACAAGGCTAATAGGGTAGCATCATCAGTTATCTGAGACTTGAGTGTTGGTTGATTAGAGGCATTTGAATGTAGATTATCTGCTAGTATGCTCATTGCTATTGAGATATCATTCTGTGTGATTCAGCTACTTGATACACTTGCCTTGTGATGTGATAGTAGCATTCTCACATGGTTTTGAAATATTTCAACTCCCTCACTAAAGCTTTTATATGATAAGATGATAATATGATTATTACTGGCTTTAATCATTATTTACAAAATTTAGGCAAGTAGCCAACCATTGTGGATTCGAAAAATATCAACTTGGAGTGAATTTTACAGTGGCTTGAGTTAGTGCAGTATTTGTTATTACATTTTTAATTTTTGGAAGTAACTTGATACATAAATTTAAGGTTCTCTATCATATCAAGGACATAACCTAATGGCTCATTGTAGCCTAAACATTGCTTAGTTCCGTATAAAGGTTTTCCAATTGAACAACAACTTTGTCTTTACTGCAAAATTTTAGCACAGACTCTTAGATTATAGAGTTAATTAGTAAAGTAATTGTATTGTTTGATTGTAATTTTTTCAGGTGTAAATATATTATTCATTATAACATGTTTAAGCTTACAAAACATAGCATCACTTGCTACCAGAATGTAAGAAAAATTGAACATTACATAAGTTCATTTCTTTCATATTGTTAAAAAATTCTGAGTTTGCTGCTAAAAATAGATTATATGTTTTATATTTCAGAATAGCCATTAGCCTCAATGTGGAAATCAACTCATTAAGACCAAAGTATAATATTGGTAAGTTACCTCCTAACTACTAACTACTGACTACTAGCTACTACTATCTACTTGTGGCTGAATAATGCCAGTGATGGTGATGTGTTTTGGCAAGTGTTGTGATTATCATAACCTTGGAAACTAAAGTCCTTGAAGTATCTGAATTTGCTAAGAATCATTTAAAATACTTTTTATTTTAATGAGTAATCTTGTATATTTCAAGGAATTTTATCGAAGGGGGAAAATAACTAGGCCCTGTAGTGCTCCTTTATTTCCTCCTATACCATTTATAATACGATCTAATACATAATTGTTGGGACATTAGTGCAAGTATAATAGCTTCAAATATTTTTATGGAGACTCTTTAGTGTAATTTGATGTGATTGATTGAATGTTTTCAAATTTGAGTAGCTGAATAACTGACTATATAATATTCCAACATGGTTGTTGTTTACAGGCTCTGCCAGGTATCATGGTGAAGATAATCTAACTATTTTGGTTAATGAGCTGTTGAAAGATTATTCTGTGAGTATAATATACCTTTAGGCCTTCAGTGTCTGTTACAAATTCAGATATTTTTATCTTCACTAATAATAGTGCAAACTTCACCATTCACCAGTTGAATTTTGAAGCAGGTGCGGTAATAGAGAAATTGAAAGAAGGCCTGTGTTTTAGATTAGAAATTATGAAGTGGACTTGGGTTATTAAATTTTTCCGTTGCTGCACCTTGAATTGCACATCATAAATATACTTTGTGTTGGTCATAACTAAAATTTACTTGACCAAGTCAAGTAAAAACTTAATAATAACTTAATAGATCTCTCATAACTTTTGCAGGAGTCTGAGGACACTTTGAATTTGCAGAAGCCTTTGAAATTTTGTTGGTCACAAGTAAAAAGTGCTGGAACATCAGCATGCCAAGATTTCCCATGTTCCCGTGTGAAGCATAGTGCTTGTGTGAGTGGTCAGCAGATATACGTGTTGGGTGGCAGAGACGGCAGGTACCCTGTCAATGATCTCTGGACCTATGATTTGTGTAAGTGAATGATTAAAAACTTGAAATAACAAATAAATATAGTCATTTTTGGACAGATCTTATAGTTTAATACATTTTGAAAGAAGTTCAATTAATACTGATTCAAAAACCTATTGTTTTTTAAGTTTCCATGTCCGTGAAAACCCTGATTTGGGTTTTAAGGGACTCTTGCCATGCTCGTGGTTTGGGGGCTGTTTGCTGTGGCACAGGAGCAATTATGATTGGATGCTCTTTCTAATATCACCAATAAGTTGCTCTTTAACCCTTAGACAATGGCTGCTTCATAGTTTATATTGATTTTTAAATACCTCTTTAATTCTGTTACTAAGAAAAATTCCTTTTTTGTTTCATGAATTTGAGCAAAAATTTAGAATCAATTGATATTTCTTGCTATGAATTTCACATGCCACAAATTTGTTTTGAAGAGTCAAGTGTAGCTTGACTTGAATGTCACTTTTAGTATAAGAGTTAGTTCTCTTAAGAAACTTAATCAGGTGTAGGGGTTACCTTGTTGCTACATTTACCTTGTAGTGATGGAGTGCTGGTCAAAAATGCAAATTAAAGGAGCTGCTCTACCAAACCTGGAAGGGCACAGCATGGTATCCTATGGTAGTCAGGTTTTAGTGTTTGGTGGAGTATCTAGAATGTGCGCTGATGGAGAAACTCCACTCTGGATATTAGATACTAGTATGTATGATAATCTTTTGCTGAATGGATAAGTTCAAGCTCGGTAGAATTCATGTTATTTTTATCTGAACTTTGATTGAAGGTGTAAACAATTTTTACCTAACAGGCATTTTCTGCAGACATGACATCATAATAAGTTAGCTTAGATTCTAGGCATATTATTACAACTATTGATTGCTATTCACTCTTTTATAAAAAAATCTGCTAACATACTAAGAAAACTATTTTAGACACTGGTCTTTGGAAACATTGGACAAGTTCTGGGGAAGTCACATTACCACCCTGCCTGAAAGGTCACACTGCTGTTGTCACCAATAAGAATATGTACATATTTGGTGGTTATGAAGATATTCTTGGTTCTACAGAGTTGATGTGGTCGTTTGATATTAGTACGTACTCTTATAGACATCAGTTATTGTGTGATGTTTGTAAAATTTTGTTTTGTATTATAAGTAACAACACTGGTATGTATTTTACTCCTGCTTTGCCTGTTTGGATAAATTTTAATATGGAATAAATGTCTTTAATGGCGAATTTTTGATAATTTAAATATGTAAATGGAATCCTTAGGACTTTGCACCTAAACTTACTTTAAGTATAATTGTACTTTATTTTCTTTGTTTAAAGGATTGAGTGTGTTTTGAGAAATTAGCAATTTTGCTTTATTTTTATGCCAAGATTTTAAGAGTTTTCTTCCTAGCAATTTTTTGTACTTGACCATGTTTATGTTGTGTTGAATGTAGTGGATGAACAATGGCATTTGGTGTACAATCACGGTATGAAGGATACAGGACCATCTCCCAGAAATAACCACACAGCTACTCTACACAACAACTCCATGATCGTCATTGGTGGAATAAATAACTTAAATCCAGTTACAGACATGTGGTCATGGAGCTTCAGTTAGTATTTTCTATTTCCTTAAAAATATTTTATCCAAACTGTTTATATACTCAATTTTGCTTGGCTTTTAGTTTTAGTCTTTTAAATTTGAAATAAATTATTTTGATTTGCATACCATTATTTTTGAGGTTTCGAGTTTTTATAAAATGAAAATCTAAATTCAGAAACTTTGAAGCTGATTTGTCGTAATTCTTAAATTAGGCAAACTAAAGTCAGGACATGGCAGTGAAAGGTGAACAAAATAAAGTCAAGCTGGGAGTCTCTTAATAGAAAATTTGCATTACTAACTTTGTTGCCTCCTGATTAAGTTATCTATGTTTTACATTTGCTAATATACATAAACTAGCTTATAATTATATACATCTATGATTCTATTTGTTGTAAAAACTTATTAAGATTGTAGCTGAAACACCAACCACCCTTTGGAAATTGTTGGAATTGTTTTTTCATCTGTAGGGATATATATGGAAAACATCTATCAATCACAATGAAATAATTGAAATGTAGCATCAGTGTAACTGTTATACATTATAGTTTATTCTGGTATATACTTTAGCTAGTAGTTTTGTTACAGGGACACAGTATTGGACAAAGATAAAACCTGCGTCTGCTAGCCCTCCAATTGTATATAATCACGCAGCTGTTAAAGTTTCAAATTCAATATACGTATATGGCGGAGAGAACGAGACAGGGTTATTAAAGTCAATCTGGGAGTACAAAATTGGTATGGCTACAACTATATTACTGTAAAAATACATTGGTAATATAATTTAGTACGTATATTCTAAACAAAGGTAGTTTTTGTGTAGAAGTTTTCAATAGTTTTACATGATAACTTTTTATGTTTTCTGAATTTTTATTATTTAGTTTCATCATGCTATGCACAGCTATTTTAGAATTTAGATGAAGATTTTTTTTATTTTGAACTTATATACTGTACAAGTTAGACTTTAGAGGGAAGACAACCCTAAACAAACAAGCTCAAAGCAGTTTATTCTGTCAGAACATGGCTACCCTGTAAATATATTAAGAACTGTACAACTAAATTAAAAAATATTTTCATTAAATGGCTATTTTTGTCTAAAATTCTGATTGGTTAAACAAGCAGTTAGTGCACACGCAGCTTTTTGATCTATCACCAGATTCAGCCGTGTGGAAGTGTAAAGAGTTAGATGGATTAACAATACCTTCATCCTTGAAGCACCATATTGGATTGCTAGTATCACCCTCAGTGTACAGAGAGAGTTGTAATGAAACGAGACGTATCCATTCCGTCCCAGCCATGAGAGAGATATCTACAGATAAGCTGAGTCGCCCTAGAACTTCACATTCAAACTATTCAGTTTTCAGCAGGTTAGAGGGCGTAAATAATACTAGATCTAGTATTCTAACATCTTTATATTCACAGTTCAGTGGTTTGCTTATGCTACAGATGCTATGTTGAGTATTACAAGTACAAAATATATTCAATTAATTCGTGTGGTGTGTTTCTGGATATTCTATTCACTAAACGTTATGAGTTGTGTTAATTTTGTAGCAACAAAGTCCACCCATGGAGTTCTGATTATTTGTTTTCTTCAACAAACAAGAAAAAGAATAGTTTAATTGTTTCAACCATATCAACTGAGTCAAATAACGAGAGTTCTTCTGTCCATTTCAATAACAATAACTCTGCATTTACATTGGATGGCTACAGCAAAGAGACGTGTATGAAACAGAGTAAGAGCGACTACACTGTAGTCTCATATTTTCGTTCAGATAGTCAAGATAAGTTACTTAAAAGACAATCTAGCACTTTTTCAGACAGTTCATTCATATTTGACAACCCAGCCTATGTAAATAGTCATGAAATGCTAACTGGTCAGGTGGATGTTACTGCCGCAGCTATGCCTTACAGTTATAACAGAACTGGATATTATGGTAGACTAAGTAGGTCATTAGACAGCATCAGGGATGTCGTCCATGATAGTAATCCTCTATACGGAGCTATTCCTGGCTCTGTGGTGTCTCAGAGTGAGGAGAGTGTTCGTGGAACATGCACAGTTCGTAATATTGTATTGGATGAATGTAGTCAAGCCTGGGATGAGTCATGGCTAGAAGATGACACAATAACCACACAAGATGACTCACCTACCACACACTACCACCAAGCTTCGGTAAGTAGTGTGTACTTGTAACTTTGCATGTTGGTATTTTTAGTGTAACTAGTTAATAAAGTGCAGTTATAATTTAACAATTTAAAAACCAAACAGTTTGCAAGTTGTTCTGCTGGACCTCACTTTGGGCGCACAGAAAAGTCTACATGGCAAATGGTAAAGCTGGCAAATCACTTGTTCATTGGCTAAATTTATCACAGGTTGTTATATTCTATCTTTAAGTTCATACTAGGCCTGTGCTTTAGGTCTAAGGTTTCTGGTGGCAGTTTTAACTATTCTTCGGAATAATAATTTACAACTTATTGCATTTTTGTATGGAATATTTTAGTGAAGTATTTTGATTTAAGACTTGGCACTAAGATCTACTAGTATACTACAGTGTTGTCTATGGTAGAAAAATATATGAATTGGATTTGTTACTTTCACCACTTGATGGCATTTTTATTATCTGACGTTTGTAATATCTTTATTAGCATGCATTTAGTATTGTAATCTCGCTATCCGAACAGGACAAAGCGGAGATAGATGAAAAAAATTTAGTATTGTAATACCTTCTGCTTGTAGAATTTTCCGAAGCAATATCGATTGTATATCATTGGGGGCCAAAAGATTTCCACCAAGTCTTCTGTTACTGAAGATCACCTCGTGATGTGGAAAGCTGATATATATAGCAAATGTGAGGTTATAAATTGAACTAATTGGCTAACAGCTTATTTGCCAAGTTAGGTGTTTAACACTGCAGTACAATTTAATGGTTTGATTTTGATCAAAATCCAATATTTTGATTAAGATGTATAAAGTAAAGTTTCAAGAACTTTGTAAAAAATATTAATTGAACATTTATTATGGAGGGTTCACAATTGTTCATTTAGAATTCAATCTGTTGGTGTTTTTAGCATCAAAGAATGAGGAGACGCAAAAGGAGTGTACATTGTCCTGACAAAGTATTCCCTTTCAATTGGTGACTGCTTCAGTTTTATATTGTCAACCCAATGTTTAAATCTAGTCCCAGGCTGTGCTGTCTCAAGTAGATAACATATTCAACTCAGGAACATAAATCATTTCATGTATACATTACTTTCTACTTCATCTTACACAACGCAATGCTCAGATTCTTGTGATAATGTTTTATTTTTCTAACAGCTGTTTATAACTTTGTATACATTTAATATATTATACATTTTTTTATTAGGGAATAATAGCTGTGGTATATGATTATTTATTTTTACATAATTTTACATGAGCTATTTGTAAATTTGTTGTTTTTATTGTTTGATTGATCACAGTGTTTTTGAGTTAAAAACCCAACCCATTTTACTACCAGTATTCATGCATATGCATCTCTACAAAGCCACAGTATTTCTGTTTATCATTATGCATCATATAATCATGCTTCCTTTGTAAAGTTATACAAACATGTAGAAGAAAGTGGTGCATTAAACCATAGGTGTTCAAAGATATACAAGCTTTTTAAAAATACATTTTAGTCACTACTCAAATTTTAAGTTAAAATAGTGATATGTGAAATTGTTTTTCATGCACTAAATTCAAAGCCATCACTCATTATAGTTACCTATTGTAAAACTAAGATTTACTGAATGATATTGTCTGGTTGAGTTCACAAAATAAATTCTATATGCATATCATGAATTATTATTGCCATCTGTAAATAACATGAACAATAACAATGAAATGAAGTTAGAGACAGTATTACCCCAAAGAAGACAAGTTGTAGGGGGAAGGCAATGGCTACAACTTCAAATTATAAATGTCAATTTGCATTGCCCGATGATTAGTGGCGCGTAAAGTATGACCAGGCCAATAGCATCGCTCCGTCTGAACATTAGCCTCCGCGCAATAAAGACGTACGTAGTTTTGCGTTTTCACTTGTATTCTTCAAGAGACGGCGCAGTGTATGACTTCTTTGCATTTACAGATGTAAGCTACATCCGTATGCATTGTATTTACTATAATTTTGACAGTCGTTACACCAAATTTCAGATTGAGAATGGAATTTGCCTTGAGATAAGAAAAATACTCAATAGATTTTCATCTTCTAACTTTAAAGCGTTTCAATTTAACATGTTATATTTTAAATTAAATATTGGGTCGCAAGAAGCATTCAACTGAGCTTAAACTAACATTAAATTTAAAATCTCATTTTCTGTGATTTTTCATGTCGATTTTCATTTTGATTTACTCATTTAGTCATTTACAATTAGTATAAGTATTATTGAATTAGTATTACTCTATTAGTAATCATTACAAGTATTACTATAAGTATAACTATAATCTGAAAATCCAACAGTTGCACTATAAGTATAAGTATGACTGTATGAGTAAAACTATAATTATAACATTAAGTTTAACAATAACTTTAATTTATTTATATTAGATTAGTTTAATTTGTAAAACTAAACAGTAATACCAAAAGTAAAAGTAAATACTATTGCATTTACTAATACTAATACTATAGTAATACTAATAGTAATAATAAATTATTACTCATCACTGATCACTGTTGCAGATCATTACTAATACTGTAATAGTAATACTAATAGTAATACCAATGGGCATGGCAATAGTATTACTATTACTAATGTCTAATAATAATACTATATACTAATACTATTACTGATTGATAGTAATACTTATACTAAGTCTAATAGTAATACTAATAGTAATACTATTTGTATTACACTAATACTAATAGTAATACCAACTCTAAGAGCAAGTACTCATACTCATACTATTACTATTAGTATTAGTAATCATAATCATAATGATCTGTAACAATTTAAGGACATGGGTTTTAGTACTAGTTGTATAACATGTCTTATCATCTTTTATCTCAAGCTGATTTTCAGTCAAACATTGCTGTTCATTTTCACTTGAAGTTGAGGGTAAAATATGAGTAATTTCAATTTATCAATGTGTTGATTATATACTAAATTTTGTAAATATAATTCTAAACAAGGTTATAACAATTGTACTTGTAGGTAATTCATAGGATTAATTGATAGAATCAAATAATTCCTCCTAAGATGAGCACTTCATCAGCATTATTTTCAAGATTTAAGATTAAATTTATAAATTTTAGTTGAAATTTATTAAATGATGCAAGCATGTTGAAGGTTTTAAAATTCATTTTTATGACCATAGTATCTAGTTGAAGTTGAGATATGTGGTTTGCTTTATTACTGTAATTATATGCCCAGTATATTTCAAGTCATTTTTTTGCAGATGCTGATTGTCTTAATCAAGTGTTCGCTCTAGACCTCAAAATGAATGGGGAAGTGCAGCCACCAGTCACTGTACCCATTGTGACTTTGGCTGGCCTTTCTAATTTAACTAATTGTAAGTAGAAATAACATAAAAAATAGCATTTTTCAATGCTAATCATTTTTGACTCATTAATTTTTATTAGGTTGTTTATTTGAAGCTGTTTAAAGTTATATACAAAAATAGTTTTTGAAGCAATTTAGCTTTGTTAATTTCAGATCTCAAGTTAAGAATGTGTTAGTGTGATGCTATAAATGCAAATGTTTGCAGAAAGCAACTTTGTTAGTGTTGGTATATTTTTTCCTTTTAATTGGTAGTTTATGATATATCACTGTAACAGCTGAGTTGAGCTGAATTCAAATTTTCAGTACTTCGAAACATTGATATCAAAATTTGATGCAGTTCACTAAAAGTTAAATTGTACAACTATGCCAGGCAAAAAGAATTGTAGAACAAAAGCTTGCAGTGGATTAGTAATTAATATAGAGGTTGTGAGGCTGCATAGGTATGTATTTTTGAGGCAATATGATCGAGCTCGCAATTTATAGCTCACAGTTAAAATGTTGTAAGATTATTATTTAGGTATTATTTAATTTTATATTTTCAAATGTAATAAATTTTCTATAGTGTAGAAACTTTCAAAAGTCTATGAAAGGTTACAATTATTTTATTTATAATCTCAAAAATATTTTTTGCTTTTATAGAAAAGCAAAATATTAGGAAATTTGGTGTGTACTAATTTAAATGAAGTACTGAATTTATGGATGTACTTGATCATTAATTTGCAATTCAGAAACTCTTTCTTTTAAGCTACAAGCTAAATAGCTTACCAAATCCTTTTTAAATTACACTAATGAATCACTACTTTATATATGAATTGGTCTCCATGTTAATAATTGCTTTTACTTTTTGTTAGTACTAACTGAGCTACCACTACCTACTCCAATAGAGCCCACAGGTAAAAAGAAGAGTTTATTATTTAATCCTCGGGTAGCAGATGAAGCCAGAAGAGTGCTAGCTACTGCAGATCCAAACATTGTGTCTCAGATGGCCCATGTCCTTCAACAAACTTCTGTTGAACATATGTAAGCTGTGTGTTTGCTTGTTCTTTAATGTTCAATTGCTGCATGTAAGCATCTAAACAGCGCATCAAATATCATAAAATATCTAAAATTATAAATGATTTATAGAATATATTAGTATGTGGCATCATGCAGTTGTTACAGTATACTTTGTTGACTGCCAGGTAATATAGTAATAGTTATTCAATGTTTTTTTTTCAAGTTTTTTCTTGTCATTAGCTTTAATGCTGTGCAAGTTGTAGCGGTCCCCTTATAAACATGTGATAGAATATTATACTTGTGAAATTTGAAATGCTAAAATACTGAACTAACTCCTTGATGTGTTATAGTCAATTCAAAGATGGAACTCATAATGAGGCTATCCCTTCTGATGTGCCTGAGTTGGTGAGAGTTCTGCTAACTCAGTTCCCTGATGCTTTAGCTACTGGAAGAAGACAGCGTAAGTAATATGTATCAACAATTTAGCTTACTGCTTTTTATAAAATGTTATGTCTATTTATTTTATGAATATTTAATGCTCTGGCATTTGTCAAACTGTCAACAAGCATAGTTTTTGTTATTTAGGTTTTGAACAGTCCAACTATGATCAAAGACACTCCTCTCATTCTACTGTTCAGTGAGTATATAATACATTGTATATAATTATTATGAGCAAAGGCAGCTTTTAAATGTAAAAATTTTAAATGACGTAGTTTTTCTGGGTGACTGTGTTATCTTTGTTCCCAACTTCTTGCCTTTTTCTGGTCTACTTTATACTTTTAAAGTTCCAAAATCTCCTATTTATGGCTATACACTTGGTATTGATCTTCCAGGGTGCAGTCTGAGAACCTGTACAGAGCAGCTGACGAGTCTATGTCTGCGTACCCTCAAGGTGCTGCCCCTCAAGGTGCTGCCGCCAATGCTCAAGGGGATTACAATCGGTTACAGCAGCAGCAAAGCAGTGGATCATACAGTCAACCCAGCACTTCCCAGAATACCTCATACAATAGTAATGCAAACTATTATAACAATCAACATCCGTCTTCTGGTATGAATGGATCCACACAAGGGACCTCTACTCCTCAAGCATCTGTCAGAGGTATGCTACTCAGTTTAATATGCAATAATGTATGTGAGGATAAGATTTTCAAAACTATTTAAGTTTGAGGAAATGTAAAAGCATAACCTGTTGAATGTTATAATTTGTTTCTAACAGTATCTTGTGTGTGGTGTGTGGTCTGCATGTTGGTGAAGGATTTTAGATGTGGCCTGTTTAGCCAATTGGAGTGAATAAAAAATTTTTGGAGTTGAAATTTACACCCAAGAACTTCTCTGGCATAATTCAGGCTAAAATTGAAACAAAAAGGCCAAGTTTTTATAATAATTAAAGAAATAATGCTAAGCTGGGAAGTTTAAAAAAACCTGTGTGTTGGTGTTGTTAGTGTTTGGAACTGGTGCTGTCTTCCCACTTGCCTAGGTCCTTCTCCAATGTAGAATTTATTTCTTTGTAAAATTTGCTCAATTATATTAAATATCATAATTGTTATCATTGAAAGGTGTTTGTTGATAGCAGGTTTAGTTTTCTGTTCTTTTTACCACAGGACAGTGTTGGGCAGACACATTTACCTGAGAAATATAGCATGTCAATGGGCCACCATAACAAGCCAGATAAACTCTTGCTAAGCTGTTGCATGTGTTGGGCTCTAGATAATAGTTATTTATTTGTTTGTCAATCCTTTTCTATTGTATTATAGAACCTGCAGCTACCTCCCACAATAAAAGGTTAGAGTCTCAATCCCCTGTACCAAATGCTCCACAGTAAGTGTGTTTACTTTTTGATAGAGTTACACTAATTCAATTCATTTTGTTAGAACTTCTATTTGTACTTCCACTTTCTCCTGCTGTTTGCACTTTCATATACTGGAGGACATTGGGCCATTTAAATTATGCCTTGTTTTACTTCTAGCTGGAATATGAAGTATTTATCACTTAGTCTAATAGCATGCTTTGTAATCTAAGTAATGTGTTGTCATACTAATGTAGTGGTGTATGATAGTAATCATGACATCTTCCTTATTATTGTAATTGTAATATTGTAGTTCTCAGCAATGGAAGGCTCATGCAACCTCAGCTCACTCTATTCCCACTCACACTGCCATATCTTCACAATCTAAGCACATGCAGCAATCTGGCCAGTCTGGTTCCAATGCTAGATCTGCCGTTGTTCAATTACAACATCTCTCTCCCACAGTAGGTTCTTAATTACTGTCTTTGTGGTGGAAGTGTAATATTGTCGTAGGTGTGTAGATAAATTAATATGTGGGTGTACTTGGTTATGTTAATAGTGTGTAAGCACCTTCAACATTCTCTTAATACTGTCTACTTGGTAATTTCATGATAATAATGGTGATGGGTTCTGCTTTTAGTAACTTGTAAGGAAATGTTAGGATTTAAGATTTTTTGTAATGTTATCAGGATTTAGAGAAATACAAGAAAGTATCCACTACTCCAAGTGGAAGACCTTTATCTAACCAATCATATAAATTACCTTCTAAAGCAGAGGTAAGAACTAATAGTATAATATTATTGTATTATTGTATTACTGAATCCACTATTCAGTTTAATAACAATAGTAAACTTAGCAGGTGTTATTGATTACGTAACGGGCTATTTCGTACCTAATAGTATGGCTACTTAGTAACCCTCTATTATGTTGATTAATTTGAGCTATTAAGGTATTTTTGGCCTGAGGCTTTGGACAGGTTGAAATTTGAATAAATTACTCTAAGTTGATAATTAGACCTAATCTTGTTGCCCTTTTAATGAGTTATTTTTGTAGAAGTTAGTCGAGAGCTTTTCACCTTTCCCGGTCTCCCCTTTCATTCTATTTTAAACAGAGAAGTTTGATTGGTTTTTCAAAGTTACTGCCTTTATAGTCCCAACTAAGTATTGAAATTTTTAAAACTCAAAGTTGTGGAGTCAAAATAGAGCAGGTTTAGCAAATCTTGTTTCTGAGTTTTCACATGTAATTAACAGTCTATCTAACACCCAAATTTCTGACTTGCTTACTTGAACTTAACCTGAAGTTGTGCTATATTTTTAAAAAGAAAAATAAAGCTTACAGTTGTTTGCTTGAAGGTTGAAGACATATAGTACAGGTTTTGATATTCTAGTTTTCTCACAAATACAACATTCACTGCATGCTCAATTCATATCAATAAATAATGGGAAATGAAACAAATCTTTTTTGCATTTTAGACGCCTAAAGAAAGCCAGCCCACTATAAAATGTAAGTGCACATACCACATTGCATCTGTAGCTTCACTAAATGTTGCATGTTGCTAATTTACTTTTAATTTTCAAGCCTTGTTCATCTTGTTATATGGAACAGTTCATATCACAAGTTCTTATCATGCTACTTTTTAATTTTTGTTTGTTTATAGTTGACTTGATAAAATAGACACAAATTTCTTTGGAGTTTTCTTCACTATCTCTGTGTTCCTTTGTTGCTTTTGTTTGAATTCTACTATCACCATTTCTACCTTTTCCTAGTGACCAAATTGGAGTTAGGTTCACAATATCAGGTTGCTTCAGCCTCCGAAGGTCTAAAGATAAAGATAAAAAAAGCAGATGGTATTGTCTCCTTACTTCTTTATTTTATATAGAGCAGTTGATGATGTTTTGCAGCTCATTCTTGTTAAATGTTTGTATCAATATCATAGCTATATAATCAAGTGAAATAACACAGTTTCAAGTTGCTTAGTGATGAGTTATCACAATTTGCTTGAATAAAATTTTGTTAAAGACGTATCCAGTAATTATCTTTTATCACAATCCTACATAAATATGTCATACTATTAATTTAGTAACACTGCCATTGTAATTTGTAGGCTCACTAAAAAAAGATAAAAGACACAGAAGCAGTGGTGATGAGCGTAAGTAGACTATTTGCATGGTAGCCGTCTTACTAATATTTTCTTCTCCTCATGTAATATAACTGATAATAGTTTGTATTGTGACAGAGGAGGAGTATCATAAAAAGAAAAAGAAAAAACATAAGCATAAGGAGCACAAGTCGTTGCGTAAAGATCCAAAGTTCATGAGACAAGATTCGGAGACATCTAGCAATGTTCTTCTGCATACAGTAATAGATGGCATATTAGATAGGTTAGTAGGCCTTAATATAGTTACTATTTAATTCAGTAGGTGTAGATGAAAGTTATTTGTTTGTCAGAAATTCTTAATAAATTACTTCGCTGTAGTAGATTGGGTAAGTTATGTTGTAGGTTGATAGAAAGTAGGGCAAAATTTTTCCACATTATATATGGCGGGCTTTGCCGTGAGTAAGTTCTGCATGATGAAAAAGTGCTTTCTACATTTAGCCTAAGTTTATAATTATTTATTTGTAGTTTAGGTTTCTAGATACAGCTGTTAAAATTCTATGACTAATGATTTCTTATGCTAAAGTTTAATTAATAAAGCAGTTTTTGTGCTCCTGTTTTGATTTTAATTGGTATGGATGGGTTTTGAGTGGCTTTGAAGTGGCCATCACTCCACTACAGACATAATGGTTTTATCTTGACTCCTCATAAAATCTGTTTTCTTGTCTAAAATAGAAACTGTTTTACTAAGCAGGTATTTAGTTGAGGTTTTATTTTTGCTTTCAGCTAAGCTAATATTTATTACTACATTGAGCAACTCCATTTTGTTGTTTGCAGCTGTAACCTGGAAGATTTGCCCACCACTACTTCATTGTCAGTGAATGATATGGAGTTTTCAGTATCAAACGAGTTACTAATATCTCGGCCTTTACTCACGGATCTCATAAACGAAACAGCTAAGTTGAAGGGATCTTTGGTCACCAAAGACTTGCCATCAGATAAATTGAACAAACTAATGAATGTTCTGCACTGGAATGTTAGAGATGGCTCCAGGCTAATTCCTATGATGGATCAGGTGAACTTTCTGCTGTTCTATGTGTATCGGTGCAGCAATGTGATATATATACAAATCCTAAAATTCTAAGCTAGAAATTGAAATTAATAGAAATTAGATTAATATATATTATTTCTAAAATGTTGAATTAGAAAGTTAAGTGTTTTAGAAGATGTACAGTAAAGTTGTCACAATCAGCAGCTGCAGAACAAGTTTATTTAAAACATTACTATCTTAATAAAGTTTCTGCATGTACCTGTAGTGTACCTACACTACTCTAGTTAGTAGTGCACCTACACCACTCTAGTTAGTAGTGTACCTACACCACTCTAGTTAGTAGTGTACCTACACCACTCTAGTTAGTAGTGTACCTACACCACTCTAGTTAGTAGTGCAAATCACATGTTTGTATCTTTTCATACAGTCGGACACCGCTGACTCGGAGATGCTTAGAAATCTGATGATGCAAAGAGTAAAAAGATCTTTAGATGCTGCTTTGGCAGCTCTTCACATCATGACGTCTGAAGAAATGCCTAAAGTAAGTGCATTGTCTCAGACTCCTCCAGGATTATGTGTCTCACACACCTGTAAATACCAGCACAGATGTGTCCTGTGGAAACTCTAATGGCTGGCATAACATATGCATCCTGTGTATAGAAGCAACCTGTAATTTTCATTACTTATTTAAGGTTGTGTATCTGGAAGATCTCATTGAGCTGATAGCGGAGATGGTGAAGTTCCAGCTGAGTAATAGCATATATCCAGAGTACGACCCCGTGTACGACACCAAGAAAGACAAGGACTATTCTTCAAATAAGCAGAAAAGAAACCGAGCTGGTGGCAGCAAGCACAAGTCAACTATGCTCATGTACAACAAGCTGTGTGAGATAATACAGACTCTCACTGAGCTTATAGTTACCGAACCTCTCACAGATACTATAATATTGAAAGTAAGGCATCGTAGATGTGCAGTTCCTTGTAATGTAGTTGATCATTTCATTGGTCAATTTTTAGCAGGCATAATTTTGTTGTCCGAACTTTATTCAACCCTTTATAGTTTGTTCTACTACGTTCCTGCATATAATATAATATGTTTACATACTGTATGGCTATGCCAATTCAAATTTACCAAACTGGCAATTTTTTCAGTCACTACTGTCTTTTGGTAGTAGCTATCAATCTAAATTGCTGTAGTAAAACTTCTGGCCATTGCAATGTTTAGTGATTATTTCACAGGTTTCCTCTCTAGCAGTGCAGCCATTCTTCGTGGAGAATATCAGTGAGCTGCAGTTGGCGGCCATACAACTCGTCACTGAAGTGTTCTCTCGTTATGAGAAACACCGACAGCTGATTCTGGATGACATGTTCTTGTCACTTGCTAGACTGCCTACCACAAAGCGCAATCTCAGAACCTACAGGTTCGCTGGGCACATTTATTGCTATTGTATATTCTGTTGGTTTATTGAAGCTGAGGAGTTCTGCTAATTTATTTTATAGTATGAAGAGATGTGAGCTGGAAATGTTAAGTTTTGTTGCCTCTAGATATGTTATGAGCTTCAGCAAAGCTTGGCTCATACTAAGCAGAGAATTTTTAACTTCTGCAGATTGAACCAAGATGAGAATGTACAGATGGTAACAGCCCTGGTTCTCCAGCTCATACAGTGCATCATTAGGATGGGTGAGGCTGGAGATACAGAAGAAGACAAATCTCAATATTATGTAGTCATCGCTTCTTCCTATGAACAAGCGATGAAGACTGCCCATCACTTTCTGTCAGTCTTTCTCAAAAAGTAAGCAATATTTTAAATAATCTGCACGTACCCCCCAAATCTCTTTGTTTATTTATTTTTACTTGGTTGTGTATATATTCATAATGTTTTGATAATTTAACAAATGTGCATTAGGCTCTCTAACAGTTTATTACTGATATATAATATTCATAAGTTGTCTGCTGTTTGTACTGTAACATGACATTCTGTAATATGCGATCTCCTATTGGCAGGTGTGCTTTGAGAGGGGAAGAAGACTACCGGCCCCTATTTGATAACTTTGTGAATGACCTGCTGGTGACGGCCAATAAACCTGAGTGGCCGGCAGCTGAACTCATGCTGTCGTTGTTGGGCAGACTGCTAGTTCAACAGTTCAGCAACAAATCAGTAAGGCGCAACTTCCTTCATTTTTTTTTATCTTTTCTTATACAATATTTAGCTTTCTTGTATTATATATCTTTTGGTTTGATCTCCACCCACTATAATGGCGATGAAAGTTTTCTATGTGTAGGAAGGAGCAACTTTTAACTGTAATTTGATAACTAAAAGCTGTTATTTGTGTGCAGGTAGAGATGTCACTACGTCTGGCCTCACTGGAATATCTCGGTACAGTGGCTGCCACACTGAGACGGGATGCAGTGTGTACACAACAAGCTGAAATTAATGATATTCTTGAATCTGTGAGTTGGCATCTAGATCAGACACAATTTGATCTTCAGTATTGTTTATCTTGTGCTACAACTGTTGGCAATTTGTGCTGTGAGTGTAATTGCCACAGTTATCTAACCAGCTGACTGAACATGATGTCTTTATGCTTTACTCTTCCACATGATATGCGTATGAAGTTGGGCAGCTGTAATACTAAGTTATGGTGTTTAGATGATGGGCAACTCAGAGTCATCAGATGGAGAGCAGGCTGCTGCCGCCAGCAATCTGGGAGAGGCTGATGCTGTGCAGAAGTTTCAGTTGGCTTTGCTGGACTACTTGTTGGTGAATGGGCAGAAGGACCCATCTCTGCTGGTGAGTGTCTCTACCCAATGCTGTAGTGAATGCAGAAATAGTTTCTTATTTGGAGCAAAGTTTTTCACATGGCGCTACTTTCTTGCTTAGAAAGAGACAAATTCCCAAACAGTTACTGCTTGCAAATTGTTTAATTATTATTATGTTTATATCTAATAATACATATATCTAATAATACATATAATTATACTTACATTCAATGCGTTTGAATTGCCCGCCTGGCTGTAACTGTGACCTATGTTTTCACAGTAAGTTACTTGTTTTAGAATGCCAGAAGTTTTTACATAGCTCAGTGGCACAGAGATCTGGCAGTGCAGTGTGAGAGATATGTCTCTAAACAGTCGGCTCTAGATCCCTCTGAAGTGGATGAGATTGATAGATACACCGAGTTACAGAGAATGGCGGAGCTACAGAAGGGCAAACTACTGGTTAGTTTTTTAAAGTGTTGGTTATTTGATAGTAAGGGACCTTCTTGTTGTTTTATTTCTGAGAATTAGTATCAAATTTTATTTTTCTTACGCAGGAGCAATCTCTGGTCAAATGGAATACCTTTAAGACAAGCTCAAAGCTATCCTATTCAGTGGCCAGTGATGTCACCAAGTTTCTCACTTCACAAAGACCTTTTGCTCAAAGTTTTGATCTTTATTTATCTCAGGTACGTGTCCATTTCTACTCATAATGTTAATTCTTCAAGATGGCATTATCTTGTAGTACTTCTTACCAGCCCCACATATCCATAAACATCATGGCTGGCTGAGTGATCTTTTAGTTTTGTAACACTGTTGTATATTTGCAGATACTGAAAGTGCTATCGGAGACTGTTGTAGCTGTGAGAACCAAGGCTATACGGTGTCTTACTCAAGTGATAGAGGCAGATCCCGGGGTGTTGGCTAGAATCAGCCTACGCAATGCTGTACATGCTAGATTGCTGGACCAATCAACTGCCGTGAGAGAGGCTTGCGTAGAGCTCATTGGGAAGTTTATTCTGAGCCGACCCGAGTTGATATCTCAGTACTACGATATGCTCTCAGCTCGCATCTTGGTCAGTACAAAAGTCTTTTGATGCGTGATATGTTTAAATAATTTGTTTTCATTGGTTTGTGATCACCAGTAGTATTAGACCTTGTGCAATTCTTTAGTGTTGCATGTGCTTCAGCTACCAAGAGTCATTTTAAAGTGATTTTCTTTATTATATGTGTAGTTACTTTATAGGCTCTTTGTTGCTCTGTTCAAACTGTGCTATTTACTCTTGTTTTTCTTTGATATCGCAGACACTAATGTTTATTTTTAAAAAGTACATGCTTGCATTACAATTGGAAGAAATCACTTTGTGGTATGTATTTGTTTTCCCTTTTAGGATACTGGTATTAGCGTACGTAAGAGAGTGATAAAAATATTCAGAGATGTGTGCATTGAGATGCCCAACTTTGAGAAAATTCCAGACATGTGTGTGAAGATGATCCGCAGAGTCAATGACGAAGATGGAATTAAGGTGAGAGACTATTAGGCTTTTCAGTAACTAGTATGTAAATATCCGGTAGTTCTGGGGGAATGTTAGTCTATACTAGTTATGCAAAGTATAAACTCTTTTTGTTACACTATAATTTTATGACTCCCATTAAAAATATATAATTGTTAAATAATTAACCATCTTGTTGGAGAACGGAATCATTTAAACTTTTATTGAAAATTTTGTGCTAAAAAATGAAAGTGTGTAGTATAGCTACATGTATGTGAGTGTACATATAATTTATTTTTCCTACTAGGAATTTACTTTCTAATTTAATCATTAATATGTTCATATTGTAGAAGCTAGTTAGTGAAGTTTTCCAGTCGATGTGGTTCACTCCGGTCAGAGATAAAGACAGCGAGAAACTGAGGAGAAAGGTTTTAAATATAACAGCTGTTATATCTGCCATACAGGATGCCAACTATGAGTTTATGGAGCAACTAATGAAACACGTAATTCTTCAAATATGATTATAAATTTACTTAACATAATGTTAAAATGTTTCCGCTTTACACCTTAATATCAAGACCTCACATAACGCATTTCATTTTGTGCTTTGCAATATCTCACTGTAGCCATGCTGTAATCATGAAGAGTTATTTTTTTTGCCTCATTATAACCGTATCAGGACGGTCCATTGCATTCATACCGTAATTATGGGGAGTTATCTCTCTTCAATGTCTCAGTTTTATTTATTTATAAAAATTGTATTAAATAATAAGATACCAAGGCATAGCTATCTTTAAACTTTGCAATATGTGGACTACTTTGTTACATTCAGTCACCTGTCATAATAATTTCTTGTTTTATCCTGCAACACACTCCATGAATGCCATGTGTGATCTGTTGCAGCTTTTGCACAAGGAATCTGAATCCAGCAGTAAACCAATGGAGACTTCCTGTAAACAGATTGTTGATTGTCTAGTCACGAATATAATAAAGTTAGAGAGGAGAGCCGTGGAGTTGTCTGAAGGGCAGGTGAGACCAGTGTTTGCGTGGCTCATGAATTCATATCTGTTTGTGAAATGCACATGAAACTGACACCTCCAAAAGTCTGCATTATTCAAACTCTATTCCATCCATTCTTTGACTGGATATGGAGAAGTGCCCAACAGTTTTGAAAAGCTTTTTTATGATTGTTTGTTGAAACTAGCTAAATAGGTTTTAATGTTAATAGAATGCTAAAGTGTGTTGCATTGTAAATATGTGCTGCTGTAGATGGCAACATCACGAGACCTGCTCGCTAGTCTCTCAACTCTTCATCTGTTCAGCAAGATTCGCCCCGACCTCATGGTCCCTCACGCCGAAACACTTCAGCCATACCTGGAAGTCAAAGCCAGTGTAAGTCTTCATTCATGCTTATTTTCTACGTGAATTTCACTTCTTACTTTGTATGTCAACTGAAATGTTCATACAGTTAGAATACTGTGTTATATAATGCACAGTAAGTTGTATCTTAATAAATGCACATTCTATTTTGCTGTGTAGAACTCAGCTGACATCATGGTGTTGCATCACGTGGCTAGAATCCTTGAACTTGTCATTCCTCTGATAGGAAACCCCAGAGAATCCTTCCTATCCCAGGTTAGTGGCTTATAATCTCCAAGCTAAGTATTTAATAATATCAGTATTTGCTAAGATGTGTTGCTATTAGGAAACTTCATTACATTGACTTTGTAGGTTGAAGATGACTTAATGTCCCTGATACTATCACAAGGCATGACTGTGCTACAAAGTGCCATCAGCTGCCTCGGTGCTGTGGTTAATAAAGTCACCAAAAATTTTGATCTTGTCAAAGACTGCTTCAAGAAATTGCAGAGTAAGTACCAGTCACTTCATAGTTTTACTAACAGAAAATGTTGAAATGTCATTTCTTTTCTGAACCTGAAAGTCCAGATAATTTATTTTGCTTGCGTAGTTTAGAAATTTTGTCCTTCCGTGTTTTAGAGACTAAATTCTATTACATGTAGAGTTGTGTGCCCCTGTACTATAATAACTGCTGTGTTGCAGATATACTGTTCAATTGTCACAAGCAGCACAAAGTTAACCCCACAAACCCGGCACTGGTGAGCCGTAAAGGTGCCCTTCGCAGATCTCTCTTTACTGTTGGTGTGCTCTGCCGACACTTTGACTTTGATAGCCCTGAAATGAACATGAATATACAGAACGCAAGCTCCGTTGAGGACTTTGTGTTTGAGCAGCTAATGTATTTCCTGTGGCATGAAGATGAGACCATCAGACAGCAAGCGCTTACTGCCATTGGTAAGATTTCTCAGTATTCAGTTCAGATTTCAACTATTCCTGCCTTAAATAACTCTACTAACCTATGCAGGTTTCTGGCGCCAAACTTGTTGCCCTAAAGCAACTGATGTGTAGATTTTTTACTAGAACTTTTGTTGAAAAAAACTCACCCAGTTTTATAGCGTGTAGTCTAAATGCTGGCAATGTAAGGTCCCATCGTATCGTTTAGATAAATTTAATATGCCTTGAATATATTATATGGGCAGATAATACTGACTGTAGTATTGAGTAGTTGTGTTCTCTCTTCAAAAGAGAAATCTATTCATACAAGTTGCCTTTTCATTAGCATAAATATGCATGCGTTTTTTTTCTGCTTATTTTTTGTGAATGTTTCAACATTCTGTTTTTCAATCTCCACTGTCGCTTGTATTTATTGCTGCTTTAATGTCTACCTCCAAATTAAACTGTTACTGGCACTCTAACTTTATTGAGACTTTTGGTCTAGCCTCCTATCTTATTAATACACATCTCACACTAACTGCATCTTTTAGTCGAATTAAGTCATCACTATCTCTATTAAAATAATTGGTGAACTGCAGTTTTAGTTTTGTATATTACTTTTTCAATCAAAGAGATTATCACTTTTAACTGAGAATCTGGCAATATTGGATATCATGTCTGAGATGTCATTTTTCTTAAAACATTTTAGAATTCTTTGATTTATTGTAGCCTGTCATATGAGCAATTTATATGAATAACTTGTAACTTTTTATAATTTGACATTGTGTGTATCAGAATAAGTTTACTGTATGCTTTGTTAACTGACCAGTAAGCACCATGCCATTTCTGTTTGCCAGGATTCTTCTGTATCCGTTACTATGAGAAGATGATGAGCAACAGGGTGAAGGACTTGTATCACCGTCTGCTTATTGGTAAAGATGTGGCGGCAGAAATGAGGGTGCAAGTTCTGAATAATCTCGGGAAATACCTCCAGGAAGAGGAAGAAACTTGTGTCAAAGCTGAAGAGGAGTGGAAAAAGCAGGCTGAGGGGGAAGACTTGAAGGAGATGGGAGATGTACAATCTGGGTGTGTATCAATGCTTCGCTTGTAACGAGTTTGCAATCTGAGAAATTGTAGTTATTTTAATAGACAGTTTTGTGATATGTGATAAGGCAAGTGGGATGTGCAAAGCTTGTTAATGAGTTGGGGGGGGGCAAAAAGTAAGTTTGTATTTTTTATAATTGGAACTGAAATTCTAATTTTATTGTTATATTTGAGGCTAACAGTACAGATCAGTTGCACATTTGGTAATTATGTGCTAGAAATATGTGTACATATCGTAAGTTAGCATATACCAAATTAGGTCCAGAGTCTTGTGTTTTTTCCACATTTATCGGCATAAGCTGTAGCGAATATTCATAGTACGAGAAGTTGTGTGTTCATTCATCAAAGTAAGTTTGTGCCTAACCTGAATGCTAAACCAAATTTGTGAAAATCTAGTTAGCAGTAAAACTTATGCCAATACATATGTTACCTCCAGAATGGCCAGTACAATAGTTCAAGTATTCCTAAAGCAAGTGCTAGAGTCGTACTTCAACAGCCAGACTCCTGTTAGAGTGGCAGCAGTAAGCGTGTTGCATCTCATTCTGAAACAGGGACTTGTTCACCCAGTACAGGTAGGCACTCTCTTTAGCACATATCACTTTCTATAGTTTAGAGCAGATGACTTTGCTATTCCTGTATGAAAGTAAGTATATTTACAGAAATGGTGTATTTGTTGAATTTTAATGAACGATAAAATGTTGTGTACATAATCTGACTGCTAACATTTTAATGATTACTAATTTCAGTGCGTGCCGTACCTGATAGCCATGAGCACGGATTGTGAGAGTCAGATAACAATAAAAGCCGACCAACATTTGGTAGAAATTGACAAAAAATATGCCGGCTTTATTCACGTGAGTTTCCTTAGTAAACTATTTCTGTGTGAAAGCACCACACTGCATTGTATAACATAATCTCCATATCACATGGTTTATACTGCATAGCAGTAGAGTTTCTTCGCTCTTTCCTATTAGATATCATCAGCTAAAACTATGTACACACTTTAGCTTAAGTATTGTCTGTGTGTTAATTAGATGAAAGCGATGGCTGGTATGAAGATGTCCTACAGATTACACAGGCTAATACAGCAGGACATGTATCAGCCACTCAGAGGTATTCGTAATGATGACAACCCTCAGGCCCTGAACCATCACCTCTATTCCATCATCAGAACTCACCGGCCCCACAGACGCGCTCTAATCACCAACCTACTCAACTTGTTTGACGACACTGCAGTAAGTGTGTCTTGAACTGCAATTCTATATTATGGTTACTAAATATTCATGTTTTTTTGTAAAGCGTTGACCATTACATAAAGTTTCGTGTTTAATATTAATATTTAAATATGAGCCTCAGCTGTGGACTTGATGTCGGTTTGATGGAACTGAATTTCACTTCCTCTTGTTATGCCAACTATTCAACTTACCTGTCCATTGTTGTAGAAGACCCTGTTAGGAGAACTTGTGTATATGGCTGACAACATAGCCTTTTTCCCTTACTCTACAGCTGATGAGTCTCTCTATATCGTACATAATATTGATATAATCGTATCTGTTGCTGGTTCCAACATACTCCAATCATTCAGAGAGGTGAGGCATCTAACTATCTATTTAACGTATTCATTTCATAAACAGACCAGTAAGCTCTCGGAAAAAAACACCACAATCGTATTGCTGACTTAGAAAATTTGAAATTGTAACAAAGTTTTTGGTCAATTAGTAAAGTAATTTTTTTGCAACATCGCCTGTTTTTTGCCAACAATTTATCTTAGAAAAATACCTTACTTAATGTTGAGGCAGTTGTAGCTTCTGGAAATTTTTGAAAATCTGCGAGACTTTTAACATTATAAACTAGTTTCTATTGCAAGATGCCTAAATTAAAATTTAGTTGAAAATTTGAAGTTTATCTGGTTTTTTAAGTTACTCTTCCCAATTAAAAAGTCCAACATCTTAATTTGTTGTTGTAACTCACCCTTCTCAGTGCCCTTGATTTTGTGGAAGTGCATGTTGGTGGATTCTCTGTTTTAAGGGTATTCTAACCAAAGATGGTGTGCCGTTTGAACCACCACAAGAAGTAGAGACCACGTATACAGACCCAGAAACTGGAGAGGTTAAAGTCACCAAGACAATGACTGGCGGTACAGCGTAAGTTATAATCATAGCTGTTTGGATCTTTAGATATTTAAATTTAGCAGGACTAATTCACAGATATTTTCACCTTATACAATAATAAGAGCAAATCATTTTTTCTGATAGTTACTCTAGTGGTGTTATGTGTGAAGGAAAAGTTTCGTGTTTATACTACAGGCTGGATGAAGATGACGACGATGATATTGAATCACTAATTGCCAGATTACCTGATGATTGTTCTCATCTCCAGGACCTCATTGTCACTTCACAGGGTTGCACTCTCCTACTCCAAGTAAAGCAGCATCTCAAGGAGATGTATAATATTAATGACAGGTAAACAAAAATAACTCCAGGCTGTTTATTTAGGTTTTCACACTTGTAATTATTTTAAAAAATAATATGTTCAAATACAAAAAATATGGATTTTTTTTATTGGTGCTGTATTTTTATCAAATTTATTTATAATACTTTGCAGTCGAGCTAAATTTATATGTTAATTAGTAAAGGCAAAGCTGTCTAGTTGTATTCATGCAGTATTAAAATAACAAGGAAAATCTCAATTCAATATAGTTTTAAGGTTGTGCCTAAGCAACTTGGTTTTATGACGATATTTGGTCATGGTCTTGTAAATACTTTCTGCAAAGATTAAAGGCACCTTTTTGGGGGGTTTTGTATTTTTCTAGAATATATTTCCCAGGTTACATCACGCTACTTGGGCTAGAATAAATAAGCCTCAATTTTTCTAATGATCACAGTTGATTGAAGGCTATTAAATGTTTGCTTCTTATTTCTTTCAGTAAACTGCAAAAATACTCTCCCAATGAAGCACAGAAAGTGTGGGAAAGACCGGTTAGTCGTAAAGTTACCAACAAGTTCAATCCTAATCAAGCATTAGAACTTCTCAAACTTGGTTCACCCACTCTAGACACTATCGACTCTGAGGGGAAGCAGAAGCTGATAGAAGATTATCTTGAGGTACTTTATTATGTGGCAGGCTTTAGCAGCTGTTAGAAAAAGTCTGATGGCGGTTAGGATTAGTTTGTAGCCAAACAATAACATTTGTGAACTATTAAAATCAAAGTGAACTCAATAATAGTAGGAAAGCATATGAGTCAGTTTACTTCATTTAGTACACACCAGCAACTTATGACCTAACATTAAAGTTTGCTCAAAATCAATTGAAATTTACTATACATGGTATTTTTATGTGCTGGTTTTAACTACGCATAACAGAAAAGGCTGGGAGGGGATTCCCCAACATTAAAGCACAGGTCATTGTCATATGCACTTAATATTTTATGTGCGGCCTTTACGTTTTTTTTCGTAACGGTCCGTAACTAAAACTAGCTGAATAATTAGGGAAAAACATGGGGAATGAAGCAAAATTAAAAAGGACTTTGATTGTTTAGGTGTATTTATTGGTGTTTTACTAGTTTTGGCCAAAAGACCATGTTCATTACCAGCTAAATTGTAAAAAATAGCCAAAAACTGAAGATATCCAGTGTGTACTAAATTAAGTAAAGTGACCCATATACAGATCAGTTAGGATGCAGCTTGTTGTTGTGACTGGTCAAGCTTGAAGGGACACACTGTGACAACTAGCTGCTCCATGGCAATGAACTTTTTATAGACCAGAGATTTTAAAAAGCAGTTGATGGCATACATGTGTATTTACCAATTGTAGTTTAAACACTTGATGATGTCGGTTGACCCCAACGACGACGATGAAGATGAGAAAGAGCGAAAGGGAGCAGCTACACCTCCAGCTGGTGCTGAAGACTTTAATGATCCTGAGCACCCAGGCTATGCTGATCCTCAGCTAGAAATTACTTCTTTTGGTGTTGACGAGGCAGATGCTTTAGCAGCTACTATGCAGCCTACGGTAATTTTGTCTTGTTGTGTTTAATGTTGTTTTATCTTTTCGCACAAATGTGAAACCTTGGTATGCTTTAATAATTTGTATTTTCTATAGACTAGAAGAAGATCTTTAAGAAAAAGAAAATAAAATTCATAATGTAAAATATTTACAGTTACATGTTCAATATTTGACTGTTCAACTTATTGTTTTCTGTGTTGTCATACAGTTGTATGCAAGCCTTTGCATGTTATTCAAGTGTTTGTGTAGCTTTATTTAATAAGTAGGCTGAAGTTCTTTGTTATAAGGAAAAAGGTTTTATTTTCTGAACATCAACTTCATGGTCTAAATTTGGCTGTATTTTGTTTGAATATGTCTGCATAGTTTGAATTTGTATTTGGGTAACCTAGTATAGTTCTAAAATAAGCTTCAAACTGCTTAGTCCACTTGATGTTTACTTTCTGGTATTGCTTTGTAGATATCACTGATGCCAATTGGGGAAATTCCCCCAGAATACTTAGACCAGCTGTATGCTCCCTCAACTAGTGGGGCTCAGATGGGAAACCCAATGGCTACAGTAGAATCTGCACCCAGGAATACTTGGGATGATGATACGGATGAAGATTAAAGGGATTCAATTTACTGTGGTTATTGAATTTTATGTGTATATTTTGCCCACTGTAATTATTGTAATTACCATTTCAGATTAAAACTGTAACACTGTACATTTTATGTACATAGATTCATTACGTCATGTTGCTTATTATGTTTATTATATTAATTATCAATATTTGTTTACTTTGAAGGTGACACATTCAACTGGTGACATTCATAGAAAGCTATGAAAGCATATTTTTTCATTATTGAAGTCAAGACTTTTTATCATATCAATGTAACAATAAATACATGTTTATTCAGTAATATATCAAAATCTACTGTTTAAATTTGACTACAATAATACCAAAAGTTCAGTGAAAAATGTAATAAATAGACCAATCAATCTAGACAATCCCTCCCCCAAGAAGTTGAAGCAATGTTTAAGACATAGCTTTTTTGGTTTTCATTCTATATACAGGTGAGTAGTAATATTAAAAATTTGACTTCATCAAGCTGCACAGTAGTTATAAATACTGCTATAATATTATAGTCTTATAACTCCTCCCTTTAAATTTAATTAACTGCAGTTTCTAAAGTTTTACAATATTTTTTAAAAATGGCAGTTGCAGAAATTAAGGTTGCTCTAATACTGTTCATTGCCAAACACTCACAAAAAGTTTGTCCGTGTTGACCAAATGTGAAGACAGTAGAATGTTTATACTTGATTTTGATTTGAGTTGTTAAAAAAATGGAGCTCAAGTTCTTACTGCATCTACCCTAGGGTATAGATAATGGTTAATGTGAGCAAGTGACCTAGTAGGTATTCTAAAATCTAGATTATGCTACCTGCCAAAATTGAACACAAGATATAGCTGGAGATGAAAACCTTTCATTAAATTGTAAAATAAAATATGCATTTCAACAAGTTCCGCTTGATGTTTAAACATTTGTAACGTTTAAGGCTAGACTAAATGTCAATTGCGGCTATAAATCCTTTTGAAAACGCAGCTTGAATTCTATAACCAGCACAGTTAGTATATCTAGCATATATGCTTATTTAACAGAGTATGGTACATAACTATTTCTATATGTTTTAAAATCATAATTTAACTTGATTCAAATTTTACTTGGCAAGTTTCTTATGAAAATAATCGCTTTTTAAAACCATTGCGCCCTGAAAATAAATTAGATGCAGTAATAAACTGCTATAGCCTAGGTTTTGGGGTGCAGGTTATAAACGTCGCAAATATATAACTTTTGCTATCCTTTTCGTCTAAAACATAAGCATTTCCAAGTTTCTTCCATTACTGGACCTACTTCATAGTTCATAAAAGCTTCGATTTCCCTAGCTCGTTTTCACATTATTGTTTACGAATGTATGTTGATTTTTTGGTAACCATCAATAAAGACTGTGTTTGATAAGAAAGTACTACAAAAGTATGATAAACTCATAAAAATAAGATCACTTTAAATTTTATTCTAACAAAATATTTCAAAGCTCCAGCATAAAAACCCAAACAATATTTTTCCAATATGCTAGCTAAAATATGAAAGCAATATATATTCATAATAAATATAACAAATCAAGTCCAAAATAAAAATGTGATAGATAGTACTTTATAGAAGACATACCATTGCAAATGAATTTATGCTTTTGCAGTCAAAAGTGTAGGAACAGCAAGTTTAAACTAGTCTTGTCTTTGTAAAGTGAACAATTGTAGGACTTGGTATGTTAAGCAATTGAATTTAAGGCACATATCAAGTTCCATTGAAAGTATAATGTAGAACAGTTGCACCAACAATTTGGATCAGTGACTTGCACAGTATTGAAAAAATAAAATGTTTGATACTTTCCATATGACAAAGTATATAATATGAATAAAATTATACAGCTCTATACCAAACCCCAGATCGTTTGAGCAGCATAGTATTTCATATGACTGTTGATGGTTAAATAAATTTTGCAGGATCAAAGGGAGACAAATCAATAGTTGAGTTTCCATGAACAATGAGCTCCGCAAGACTTTTGCCAGTAGCAGGGGCGTTGAGGATGCCCCGGCTAGAATGTCCAGCAGCAATATACAGCTTCCCATGGTGGTTGGGTATCAGGCCAATAGCAGGCACATTGCTTTCTGGAAGAGGAAGGTAACAAGCGTGTCCTGTTTCTAGTTTACTACCTACAATGAGAGAGCACAACTTTACATAACGAGATGCTGGTGAATCAGCAAACATATTATGTTTGCTGGTTCACTATATTTAGTATATCATGGCTAAAACTTGGTATTGTAATTTTTTGGTGGTCAGATTTAGTCTTCTATCTATTATTTGTAATGACGCACATTACCATAATGTGTTGATGTGCATCATTACAAATAATAAATAGAAGACCAAAGTCTGATAGCAAGAATTACAACGCCAAATTTTAGCAATGACTAACTACAAATGGTAAATCAGACGAAAATACTATTTATTGTGGCCAGTACATTAATAAACAGTTTAAAAAATTAACAAGAAAACTTGTTCTTGCATGAAATGCAAATCATAATATTCATGAATCAAACTGTTCCATGACAAGTATATCAACAGAAAAGGCTGTGTATTAAGGGTAGCTTATATAAGATTGCGTTTAAGCAATAGTAACATATTCTTCTAAATCATCCAAACTAAATCTGCTACCACCACATATCTCCACGGTGACTACCTTCCAATGTTGAGCTGATGTTAGCTCCAACTTTATGAAGAAAATTCAATGACTCTGAACTGGGTTCAACGAGACCGGCATGTTCAGGCAATGGTTCATAATCCGTACGACCACAGATATACACAGTGCCATCAGGTCTTGGATAAACTTCAGGGTTATCATTCCCTACATAGCCATTTAATTATTTATTTTTCATCCTATATAACTGTGCAAAACAAATTTTCAGCATGATTAAAAGTAGTAATTTAGTTATGCTAAATGTTAATTTTTGTTATTTATGCTTTTAGTCTTGGAAAAAAAGAACTGGCAAAGCATTTTACCAAATTTCCAAAACTCATTTTATGAAAATTGCCTATTGGCAATTTTTGAAGCATAAATAACCTTATTCCGTATGTTTGTGTTAGTTTTCACATGTCATTCACAAAAATTGATATCTAGTATAAACAATTGGACAATGTATGCTGCTTACCATCTTTACTTCTGTAGTTGACAAAGAGAGCGTGAGCGGATACAGGTTCACTAGGGGTTATGACAATATGGTGCGCCCTGCACGCCCCAATAGTAGGCAGCTTATGACCGAACCATTGGTTGGCTACATTAGTCCACGGACCCATAGCTAGAACCAGCTTATCACAAGGTAATGTTCCTTTATTCTAAATATCAACAGACAACAATATATTTAATCAATAGATGGCTGAGTTTACACATCTCTTGTCATCTAACTTTTAATATCATTAGAGAGTTATGGATTTAATGAGCATATCTAACATAGGGATATGTAGTAAAATAAATGTTATGATAGAGAAAGGTCTTGTGCAGGGTTATACAGTACGTAAATAAGACCTATTCTGGGTGTGGAATATATTTTTAAGGTATACAAAGCTGATTAGAATCATATGGTTTTCTAATGATACAAAAAAGTTCTGAAGGCAAAAAACCTTTAAAATGACATAAATACTTATACTTGATAAAATTAATGCTGAATCAAAAATTGAGTATCTCGAGAGAAACATTTTCTTAAGAACTAACTGTGTGTCTGGTGTTACAAAATTATTGCCAACACAAGTGATATAAATAGAATAAGTCAACATATTAAAGCTCGGACCTTTCATAAAACACGAGTAGTTAGCCATGTGGGGATAATTCCAACAGTTTAATCAAAACTTCTAGTTTCATCTGAGCAAATACCTGAAGGTTGACAGCTTTGATAAAGGTCTTGTCTTCATTAGAAAACTCCACACCAACAACTTGGTCTATTATCACTTCACATCCTTTCTTCTGCGCTGCTTCAATAAAGCATTTAGATAACTTTTTCGGGTGAACCTAGAAAACGCATTTCACAAAGATGTGCATGCCATGTAGAGATGGAAACACTCTTATTGGCTACAAGCAGCAGACAGGAAGTGATGTACCTGAGCAGTGTTTGTCAAGTCACCAAGAACATCCGTGTGACCAATAGCTGACCCATCCACCCAATCTGGAACACTTGGTGAGCTCTTTGTTTTTTTGCTGTCTTCCTTTACCATTACCTGAAAAATTTCCAAATTATCATCTAGCTTGTGGCATTACTAATTTTTATTGCACTCAACTGCATTTATTCCTTCTAAAAACTATTTGATATAATTATTTGACAAAAATAATGCCAAACAATAAATTGTTACAACTTTCCAATTTTTCTCTGGAAAAGCAATACCTCAAGTGTATCAACTGCTCTATAATCGCTGTCAAACATGGCCCCATATTTTTTATGCAGATCAAAACTCTCTCTACTAAGAGGTCCAGTGGGGCTATGATCAGACCAGTTTCTGAAAATTATGTCACCGTACGTTAGCTATGAGCCCTAATTGAATCAATTAGATTCAAAATGATGGTACATTTTATTATTATGTGCTACCTGCGAAATTTTCATATAATAATACATCTTATAATACTTATGTGAATATGGCTAAGCAATTGAACAGATTTTTCATATTTTTAAAACATAATGGTAAAAAATTTTGTTAGAAACTCCTCTAATTTTATACAATAGACCCTTTTCAAATGTCCCTCTAGGGGCTTTTATAATTTGAAGTTGTCTCCTCCCACCCGGTATATGGGGGAGTCTATATGATATATAGAAAGTCATAAAATCAGGAGAAATTTAAGGTTTGTGTGAGGACTATTGCTAGCATGAGTTTTTTTTTTCTGAGATAAATATTTTGGCCTAAGCATACATAATAGCAGTTCCAGAAAATTTTTAAAAATTTTCTTTCTTGACAAATCTTGAGAAAAATAAACTTCAAAGCATGTTTGTGGTTTTGGTTACTGAGCTAGTTGAAATGGTAACTATGATACAAGTCTCATTAATTATTTGTTATACTGGCTGTCATGTTCAATTCATAGCTGTTGACCTTTCAACTTTTTGGTCAGAATCTGCTGTTAGCACAGTCTTAGAGCTCTGCTAGTGAATGAGACAGCAGATTAGCTGTTAGCATTTTCAATTAATTATATACTTATGCACTTATGTTATAAAAATAGCTAAACTACCTACCTCAATACCCATCATTTTCAAGAAGCATTCTCACAAAACTATAGATAAACGATATATTATTAAATAGACTGGTTAAATTTGTATCATCAAACGAATATGAAATGTGGATTAATACATGTCGTTTAATTTTCTAGCAGGTTAAATGCATCTATTGCACTTGCAACAATTGTGCTCAAATAAATATATCTAGATAAACCCCCGATAGCCTTTTAGCTGTTGGCATTCAGGTTTTTGTGTTACAGTTTTGTTATTTCTTAATATTATGCCTGTGGCTTGTAGTATAGGAACAGTAGTGAAGAAATTGAGATAGCCTAAGTTTTTTGAATTTCTTTATAAATTTTGGTGTTGCACATAACATAACTTCTTTTGCTACATTTCTAATCTAGAACAAAGGCTTTTCTCAATTTCTCCATTACTGCACCTACCCGTGTGTAGTAGTCATCTCTGTCAGCTGCAGTAGACTCAAGGTCCTAGTTAATGTAGGTGGTAGGTTAAAACATAGTTATATAATGAAATAGGTAAAAGGCCAACCTAAGCCAGCCATTACTGAACCTGAAAACCCAAGTTTTTTAACTCATCAAATTGCAACATAGGTAAACTGAATTATCTGAAAACCGCTTCTGAAAGAATTTCTGGTTGAAAAGTATGAAGCAAATTCTGATAAAGGAAGCAGTGAAAGTATGTTGAAAATATTGAGTTATTAACTTTTTGCTTGGGTTTTCAGTGAAACCATTTAATGTTATAGCTTCTCAACTTCTCATGCTCTAAATATCTACATCAGCTAGTCTTATTGAAACTTAGCTGTAGTTTTACAGCTGGCTTGGCTGATCCTGGGTCACAAAATGTTATGCATAATCGAGGATAAGTTCACCCCAAGTATAACATATCGATCAATTAGAACTTTCAAATAAAACTATTAGACCTGTTGTAAAACATGCAATAAAGATATAGGGCAGACAAAATATTTCAAGATGATATTGAATTAAAAGATGTCTGCCTCTTGTAAATACTTTAAATGAGCTTCTATTTTAAATATTCCTACAGAGTTTTGACTTTTTTTTCATTCATTTTTGTTCATGCCTACTTATATTATAGCCAGTATTTACACTGAATTTCGCAACATGTTGTCCGGTTTTTGTAAACTGCGTAAACGGAAAAGCGGAAATTTCTGCAAAAACGGCGGAAAAGTACTTAACCGAGCAATTTTTTTAGTAATCGCTGCGTAATACTTTTGTGTATGCACGAAGCATAGGTTTTAGTTGAAAAATGACACAACTCTATTATTAAAATAATCTTGCATTAAGAAAACCTCGGCAACGTGTTAAGTACTTAGTCTATTTCATCCCTCACAACCAACGTGATATCTTCAACTCTACAAGTACACCCCTTCAACTGAACAGCTTTATATCTTTTTGCTTGAACCTAAAATTTTCACTTCGACTTTCCAATATAACAAATAAAGCTAGAGATGGGTAAGCTCAATCTGCTTATAAATTATTAATAACATTTTTAAACTAAATAATTGTCGATTAAAATAATAATCTAAATCATATTAACGATTAAATTTAATAAATAATGATATTCATATTAATATTAATAGAAATATTAATAATACTAATAGTAATACTAATAGTAATACTAATAGTAATAGTAATACTCAATAGTAATAGTAATGCTGTAATACTAATAGTAATAGTATCACTTTTACTAATACTAATACTAATAGTAATACTAATAGCGTTTAATTAATAATATAAATAATAATTATAAATTAATATACTTATACTTATAGTGATAATTATATATTAACTTATACTTATAGATTACGATATCATTTTAACTTTAGGTATTGAATTACATTTATTATAATTATAATTGTATTACTAATATTAATATTAATACTAATAGTAATAGTAAATGTAATACTATTAGTATAACTATTAAACTTAGTGCTACTAGTTCTATTACTATTGTCTATTAGTATTACTATTACTATTAAACTTAGTATAACTCTCCATCAGATACTGAACTATGTCGATAAACATAAGGCTGTTCACGCAGCAGTCCTAGATTTTACAAAAGCATTTGACCGGGTCCCCCATGCCCTTCTAATGGAGAAACTACGAACAATTGCACCAATGGAAGACTATCTGCTCGGATGGGTACACAACTTCCTCCTAAACCGATCTCAGAGGGTCGTACTCGATGGCAAAAAGTCAGAACCACTGCCAGTGACATCTGGGGTACCTCAGGGCTCTGTGCTCGGCCCCATACTGTTTCTCGTGTTCATAAATGATCTCCCTGACTGTGTTGATTGTGAAGTTGGTCTCTTTGCAGATGACACCCTCCTCTACCAGCCTGTCTCAGATGACCAAGACAGACTAAGGTTTCAAAGGAACATAGATGCAGCAGGAAGTTGGGCTTCAAAGTGGGGTATGGAGTTCAATGTTAAAAAGAGCAAAATTATGGCATTCAAAGAGCAAGATATACCAGCACACTACACGTTAAATGGCACAGTTCTAGAACAGGTGGACAAATCAACATACCTCGGAGTGACTCTACAGGCCAACCTGAAGTTTGATAATCATATTCAGAGCAAAATATTGCTAGCAAACAAACAACTGGGGATGATCAAAAGGGCTTTGCACTGGGCACCCGAAAAAGTGAGACTCATGGCTTACAAATCCCTATGCCTTCCTCACCTAGACTATGCTTCTGCTGTTTGGGACCCCTATACTACAAAAGAAATAAATTCCATCAAAGAGGTACAAACACGGGCAGTAAGAGCCATAGCTAACATCAAGGGTAGAAGAGGAGTGCGAGAAGCAAAAGAAAGACTGGAGCTGGCCGCCCTCGATGAAAGAAGAAGAACTCAACGGCTAAGACTCCTTATGAGGATACTCCAAAAGGAAGAATATCACCCAGCACTCTCTACAGCGTATGAAGAACTAATAAACACCCCGGAAAGTTTTATCCAAACTAGGGCCCAAACACTAGGACAGCCAAGATCAGTCAGCACCAATAATAACTGCTATTATAACAGCTTCTTGCCACGAACAATCCGTGACCTTAAAGGGAACAATCCTTGCAAGACTAATTTACACACAGAATAATCTAAACATTGACAGGTTAACTTACCTGTACTAATAAACAATATTGCAACACACACTGCAACCAATTTATGGACTATTGTATGCATTTTACTTTCTGACCAACCATAAACATATGAGGCATGCCGCTTCTGCTACCTAGTGGTCTAGCATGATCGTAATCTGGAGGTAACTGGAGGTATAACTATAAGTATTAGTATTATGTTAATTAATAATATTTTAGTATTAAATTAATTATTAATATTAATAATAATAATATAATCATAATGATAATCATTGTCATTATATAAAGTGTAGTACTATTATTATTATTTTAATATAATTTTGTATTATTAATAATAATAATTCATAATTGTATTGGTATTCTTATTCTAATACTGTAGTAGTAATTCACATCTGCTTATCTTATGTTTATTTTAATTCATTTAATTATATATGTAATTCACTAACCAGTAATTGTTAATTGGTATTGTGATATTAATATAAGTTTATAACTATACTTATGGTATATTGATTAATAATTAGTAAGTCTAAGACAAGATGGATAGTAATACTTATACTACTTGAGTGTTTTATTCAAATCGTTGAGAAAAAGTGCACCAAACTTTCACATTGATGCAGTTGAACTTAAACATATATGTGTTTAATGAATTGGCTATAACACTCAGTCACATGTTATCTTAAAACCCATTTTATACCCTGTTAAGACTCATTTTGGTCTTGTGGTGCAGATATAGTGTATTTGACATTTGTCTTGTGAGAGTAACAGTCTTTCATATTAAATAAGCCAAGAAGTCTAGGTTTTTTTAAGCCAGATTGTTGTTCTGATTATATAATTTGAAGTCAAGAATATTCATTGTTTAGCATTCATTGTAATGGTCCTGTTGTTTTGATAACTTTTACAGATTATAGAGGTATAATTAATTTTGGAAATACATGCTTTTTAAATGCATGTATTCAAACTATAAGCCGCACACCACCGCTACAAGTAAATTGTGAGTACATAAATTTTAATTTATCTTTTTCTTAGGGGATTAATATGACTTTAAACCTAGATTTAAAGTAACTTGTTATATTTATATAGGAAATAAATGGTCATGTTTTTTCATACTGTAATCGAGAAGTAGATCACTGTTTTGGTCTTTTGGTCTCACTTTAGTGTTTTTTTTTTGTTATATATGCTTCATTTGTTACTGTGCCAGTAGCAATTCCACAGATCAAGGGTTGAATTTCATGGCTAACGATAAATTTCAAATCCCTTATCAAAAACCAAATGTATAATTGACATTTTAATCAAGAATAGCCACCAATTAAGGCTTCTTTTACATACATATTTTGTTTTTAGAGGTTTTACCTGATTTCATGAATAATGAGCAGCATGATGTTGCAGAGGTATTAATGGAAGTTTATAACATGCGATGCAATAGGTTGGGTAACATTAACATTGCTTGAACACATTTGTTGCTTATGTATAGTTTATAATTTCTAAAGTGACAGTTAGTAGGTACACTAAACACTAATGCTCTTTTCTTCAATGGGACAAAATTGTTCTGGTCAGAAGTTGAATAGTTGACTAAATGTCATTTCTACAATGCTGAAACAGCATTTGCTCAGTCAATGAATTTATTACCAGTTCCTCTATTAGAGGTGATTTGGCAACAAATAGAACATTCATTTTATTGGCACTATAGCATCACGTTTTTGTATTGGCTATTTTATCTGTTACAGAGTGAGGTCACACTGCAGGGCATCAATCCAGTTCCAAGAAACTAGATGGATATGTTTTCCAAGGGTACTTTGTGCATTTTATGTTTACATAATATTTTGGACCATATTCTTGAGAATTTCTGACTACTGAATAAATACTCATGTTACTATTTTCCAGCTCTAGTAGTCTAGATATAACTGTACAACTGTCTCAGTTTACAAAGCCTCCAAAAGTCTTGGCTATCACTTTGAAAAGATTTGATGAACCAGGAGTCAAGTTAACTAAAAACTTGGAAGTACTGGATTTGCTTTATATAACAGATAAGAGTGGGGCGAGAAGTATTTAACAAATACTTGTATACAAAGAGGCACAATACAAGAGCAGTTTATTGCTGTTGCAGGAACAAATATTTAATTAGCTCCAAGAATAAATGCAATAGGTATTACGGACATTCTGGTTCTAATAGCTGTGATAAAGGTACAGCTGTATAATCATCTATATTGTTTATCTTTGGCTGTGTGTTTTGTCATTAGCTTTGCACTTGTGAAGAAAATTGTAATTTGTTGATTGTTTGTTTTGACAGCTTTGTTTGTGTTCAAGAAGAGAATCCTTGGAATATTTCCCTGCGCTACTCACTGTTACAAATTCATAGGACTTGCTTGCTAGCATGTGCAAGTCCTTTGAAGTTGACTGCTGAGTTGACAGAACAGTAAACCACCAGCTTCGTCACAAGACTCCAATGTAATCAAGTTGCTTTTTACAAATTGGTTTGGTTTCAATGTAGCTGTTACACCACTGTGGTTACAATTGTCACTTTCAAAGTAAAGAGTGACAGCTGATTGTTCCATTATTATTTACATATTTCCTCCAGATAGTATTGTAGCATCAAAGAAGACCTACTGAAAATATATTGATTTATTTAGCGGTATTTTAACTGTTAGCAAGACTTTGCAAAATGTATACATTCATATTAGGTGTTTAGGGCATTAAAGCTTTGATAACCGTTGCATATTTGCAATTATATGCAAGGCGTTATAAGCCATGACGAAGTTTCAGTTGTTCAGCATTTTGGTGACATTTCGTCAGCAAATATGTTTTTGTAATTTTTATTTGCTGTGCCTTGAACACATCTTTATACAAAACTAAAAAAAAAATTTTTTTTTTCTCTCACTTTTACTTATATTATTGCATCATATTTTATGTTTTATTGTATAAATATCAAATAGTTCTTCAAGTTATTGTGTTCTTTGATTACATCATGCTGTACAGTAATACATACAAGTTACCAGTATGTACAATTTCACTCACATCTTTACAATATTATTTTAAAGAACAAAAATTTAAAACAACTTTGCTGCCATGGCTATTCATTTACTTCTAGTGAGTTATCGATCAGTTTTGAGCACAAGGCCTAAGTTTGAGGTAGTGAAAGTAAATTATTTATTTGATGAAATTATACTAATTGAGTCACACTATTTGAAATAGCATTGTACTATAAATACTAACGATAGTTCTACGTTTTATAGTTGAAGTTTGAAAATACTCATGAGCATGATAACAATAATAAGCATTTTTTATTATAACAATTACATGCAACGATAAATATTAATTTATTTTCACTGTAGTTTTTAATGAGATATTTTAATGGGAATTTCGATAAAAAAAAATATTATGCTGGCTAGATAACTTAAGTCGTACGAATGTTAGCTGAATAACTAAAATTTAGTTAATAGTAAAACATCGAAGGTTTTGGTATCTATGCAACTACGAGAATCACAATTATTGGGCTCGGTTTTGTAGTTTATAAGTTAATTATTAGCAGGTAAAAATGTATCTGTCAATACCATAATAAAAACTAGTTGTGTAACTAAACTCTTTGTGCGCCGACGGCTTGGATGTTTCCTGATTTTATGGCCACGCTCACGCAACCGGATTTTATGTTTAAAAGTGGTCGTTAGAGGTTTTTCTGAGTTGTTTTCTCCTGTTTACGTTTACGCCACTTTTTTCCGCCTTTACGTTTACGCAGTTTACAAAAACCGCATGTTGTCATGTCTGTGATATGCAATAAATCAATCAACTATATAAAATATGTTAAATAAATTTTTGCCTAAACTGAGCTTTGCTTCTCTTAGTAATATTTTTCTTTTAAAAAAGTTTTGGCTATAACATGAAACTATGTAAAGCATTGACGGTCCTTTGAACATAATGTAGTACAAACTCTTCAAAGTATAATTATGTGTACATGCTAAAACACAGCTAAGCAGGCATGTGAGTAATTACATGTAACTAGCAGTGAAACTGGGCCACTGCAGAGTTGAAAGGTCAATTCAGCTATAAATTGCATGGCCATAACAGACAGGACAACAAATGATAATTGAGACTTAATCATAGTTGCTATTTCTGCATTGCCCAGCAACGGAAACCACAAAAATGCGTTCAAGCATATTTTAGGCAACATTTTTGCATGTTGGGAGGACACAACTCTTAATTTTAGCGGGACATTGGAGACCACTGAAAAGGGTCTTTTGAAACTTTTGAAAGAAAATTTTCAATTAGTTAGCAGAACATAACATATGCAAACAACCTTATTTATATGATCAATGTAGTTGGAGTTCATTGATAATAACTTTGCATATCACTGTAAAAAAGCACTTGTTTTTCTTAGTCAACAATAACAGCAAGCAATACCTGGCAAGGAAACCACCAGCATGTCCTGATGCTGCACACGCAATAGAAACACGCTCAACCAACGTACATGGAATGCCCATTTCTGTGAGATGATAAGCTATAGAACAGCCAATAATACCACCTCCAACAATAACAACTTTCTCTATTTCATTTGCCATGACTGGTAAATAACAGTTGAATCTAAAATTAAATTTGTTTCTTTTTTAAAATAGTATAAGGTGACAAAAATAAACCTGTAACAGAGAAGAATAAACAAAGCATTTCCTCAACTCTTTAAGGTAGCAAGTTTCAAATTGTAGTCAGTCTGTTAGAAAAAACATGGAAAATCTGGTTAATGTCAAAGAACTAAATGTGCCCTAGCAGTGCTACCTGCCTGTCATGGTTGAAAGATTGCAAATTTATATGAATGTGCAAAGGAATGTAGTAAGTAAGCAAATCTTACCAACATATTATATACAATAAAATAAATGTACTTTTATACAACTTTAAAGCCGACTGGAAATATAACATTACATAATTTCAGAAATAAGATCGCTTGTTGAGATACCTTTTTAGTTTATTAGAATGAGAAAATGGAATAAATTAAAACAAATGAGTTTGCATAACACATTGGATAGAATGCTTTTGGCTTATAACACTAAACAATCAAACAATTCTATTGTTTGTGTAACTTTACAGTTTAATGATGACTCAAAAGAAAAAATCCATTTCTTTAAAGCGTGATGAAGTTCTGTAGAAAGTAAACATTGAGGTACACTAAAGGAACATACACAAAATTTATTACCACAAAACATAGTTTCACATCTAGTGATTAATAACGGAGTATGGCTTAAACAATTTGTTTCTGTTGTTACAAAATAGACTGTAGGAAATCCTAACAACAGCCCAATAACAGTAGGGCCAGAAATAAAGACAGCACTGTGAAGCTCATACACATCATTTAGCATATCTGAGTGAAGGTTTTGCCAAGATTGCAATAGACCAACAAGTTCATCAATATAACTTGAACAATCTATAAACTGTGGGCTACTTAGTCCCACATCAATAAACCTAACCCTTGACTGTTGCAGATGTGTTAAAAGTGTTGAAATTTTTGCAAATATGATGTCCTGTGAGAATTCAATAATAAAAATATCTTTTAAAGCAGCCACACTTTTTGATAAATCTTGTCCTATTTTCAATGACAATGATGGTGAAATGCAGCTATGGTCATAGAGGAAAGCTGGACGAGCTTTAGTTACAAGGCACATGAAGTTTGAAGTAAGATTTAGTAAAATTCTAGTTCTCCCACCCATCCCAGTTTTTAAGTGGCATAAATACATCTTTCTGTGGTAGACATGTAATCCATAATCTAAAATAGGCAGATGGGTGTTAATAAGATATTCATATTGCCTCACTATTTCATTATAATCATTATCAAAACTTCACTAAACTTGCTTCAAGTGTCAGTAGTCGTAGAAAAAGTGCATCCCTGGCCCTTCCACTCACTCTTAGGTAAATATTATTTGCAGAAGTAGTATAACTATAAGACAATAATTTAAATTTTCATCATGTTTCTGATTGTTTTTGGAATTACTAATGTCAATGACTGATGTAAAACTAAATGAGTAATTAAATAATTAACATTTGTTCTATTCCTCATTCAGTCATTACTTATAGTTTAAGTTATTACTATTAGTATTAGTATTACCATAATGATGACAATTATGATTATCAATATTGATATATCATTATGAGTAATCATTATCATCATGATACTCAATTTCATATTGATATTGCTAGTTACTGTTAGGATGCCTAAATTGCAGTGGTTAAAAATGTAATACTAACTACCAACTAGTAGCTTTGGCGTGCTTTTGCGGATAGACGAACGATGCAAACTTGAGCAGTTAGAACAGTGCACTTTATTAATACTATCATAGTTGATGTTATTATCAGTTTTACATATAATTATGACGAGTCGAGCGCGGCAAAGGCCACGTGCTTCATCAACATAAACTTACCTTGCGCCTCGCGAGTCGCCAACACTATCACTACGAGTATCAGACATTACCTCTTGGACGGTTTTTTAATTGTGGATTCTGTTCAATCGCTGAGTCATCAACTCATTGTGCTGTAAAAGCATTGGGCTTTTTGTTGTTTTGCTTCAAATTATAAACTCTGAGTTGTTAATTTAATGGTGAGTCACATTCAAATTGAAATGTTATTGTTTATACATTTAGATTTACAATCACTGAATCAGTATCACTATGACTATGAGTATCACTATCAGTATGACTGTCAGTATCACTATGAGTATGACTATCACTATCAATATGAGTATGAGACTGACTGTACCACTATTAGTGTATGAGTAACTTAGTATGGGTATCACAATCTGAATGAACATCAATATGTTGGCACAATGTATATTAAAATAAAAATTGATATTTTATTTAAACTTCTACTGGCAACTTTTTCTGTTATATACTTAAATAATACAGTTTAACTGCAAGTTTTGTTTTATAAAAAGGAATGCTTATGCTCGTGCTGGTATCATCTTTTGAAAATTGCATGTTGGTATTGGTAGTGGTAGGTCAATTGTCTTGTGTTCCATTTGATTTTTGCATAAGTCTAAAGCAATAACCAGATTAGTCATTAATTAATTAATTAAAGAGTTAGTAGCATGCAAAAGGCAGTTAAATATTCTCAGTGTTTGTGAAATTTCCTAATCATCTAATGGCAATGCCTTGTAAATATACAAACACATATGGAGTGATAATTAATCACAACCAAAAGGCATGTGAAACTGAAAGTACAATTGATAACAATATAGTATTTTGATATTTACTACTTTATTGGCTACTGTAAAATAATTTTGCCCCACTGGGAAACGGACCCGAGACCTCCGGCTTGCAAGCAAGTGTGCTAACCATTACACCACCAGACCACTGGGTAAACTCAACACTACAGCTACAACTTCTAGATTATTTGAAGAATAAATTCTAAAAATAGCTTTTTATCCGGGCAACATTTTCTGATTCTTCTATGTAATTTCAGAATGTATAAAAGTTTTAAGTTTTTACATATTTCACAATAGATAACAAAACAATAAAAATTACAATATTGTGCAATGATATTAGGCATTTTCAAAGCTCTGTAAGTGAATAACTTTGATTTGTAGGATTATGCCTCGTCAGAAAAAGTTGAAAGATCCAAGTCTTGACCGTCCTCAATTACAAAACAAAAAGCGAAACAAAAAGCGAAACAAAAAGCGTAAAATTGAGCAAAATATTGCTGACATCGAATCAGTGTCCAACCAAAAGAAAATGAAACTCAGTGCTGTATTGAAAGCTCCGGTGGCTAAAGGCACTATGTTTGTCGGTGCTCATATCTCAGCTGCTGGTACAGAATTTAATTCATTGCTGGTAGCTCAAGATTTTAGCATCAAGTCTAGTGAAATATATAATTTCAAGCCTTTTCAAATCAGATATATTGCTTAATAGAATTCACTGTAAAACTGGGTTTAAACCTTAATGAGTTGGCATTGGTAATTATTTATGTCTAAGTCATCACTGGTAATATCTTTGTGCAGATTTTGTAAATATATTATACGAGTAGAAAATTTTACTTCTATAAATTATCTTGCGTTACTTTTGAGCAACTTTGAAAATCTGCTTGCCTATTTTCACCAGGTGGAGTTCATAATGCGGTGACCAACGCTGTGAATATTGGGTGTAAATCTTTTGCACTGTTTTTAAAATCTCAGAGGCAGTGGAATGCCAAACCATTGGACCCAGTCGTCATTGAAAAGTTTAAGACTCTTCTTAAAGTGAGTTATGTTATTTGTTAAATCATTGCATACTCAGCTATCTCACTATTTTTTAGTAATTAAAAAACAGTTTGATTAGTTTATCTGTTTTAGGCTGTTTGAATTTTTGTAGGAAAACAATTTTGAGCCACATTTAATAGTGCCTCATGGCTCGTATCTCATCAACTGCGGCTCCCCTAGCCCAGAGACTTTAACCAAAAGCAGAGAAGCACTAGTTGCAGAGCTGCAGCGATGTGAGCAGCTGGGACTCGCTAGATACAACTTCCACGCTGGCTCCACGTGTGGCAAGCAGTCTATTGAGCAGAGTATACAGCAGATAGCTAGCTGCATTAATGAAGCTCATTCTAAGACAAAGTTCGTCACTGCAGGTTTGCCTTTTTTTATAAATCCAGCCTTTTAAATGACACTCTGTCCTTCTATGTTATAACAGCATATAATAAGTAATTTTGGAGTTTTCTTCACAGTTTTTCATTAGATGAAATTTGATAAAACAAAGAATTAGCTATTTAATGCTAGTGCCCAAATATCTAGTAGTAGTATGAAGAAAGGTTTAGATGTAGAAGAATATATAATAACACATCATATACTGGACAATTTTTGTGAGTGTTTATTAGCTTCTTATAATCTGGAATTGTTGGCAAAACATGAAGAAAGTCTGAGTTTTGCAAACTAATGCCCCAGTAACATCTGCGTAGTCAAATTGTTTATTTCAGTCATAGAAATTATGAGTTGTCAAGGCAACACAATTGGAGGTGAATTTGAAGAGTTGGCAGCCATTATAGATCTGGTTAAGAATAAGTCCAGGATTGGTGTGTGTCTGGACACTTGCCATGCTTTTGCTGCTGGTGAGACAATAAGTTGTAATTATAACATTGGTTAAAAATAGGTATTTTATTTTAGAATAATTAATATAATTTTATTGCCTGCAATTCCAAGCAAAGATACTATTTGGGCAAGATTTTTTATACATACTTGTGTGTTAGAGTGTAGCTGTAATTTGAGGGTGATTTTAATAAATTACTTCAGGCTGTAAACAAAGCTATGATTTGTTCTTCAGAGTTATCTCCTCAGCTTGTGTACACTATTGCTAGTTTAAAGCTAAACACATAAAGCACGAATTTAACCCAACAGTAAACCTTGGCCTAACTGCATTTATTTCTCCCTGTAAAATGCACCAATGCGGGTCCAGTACTGTCCAAACTAGTGGGTTTCAGTCAGGTGATCACCGAATTATTTATTGGTCAGATTTGAAGATGACTTAATGTCCCTGATACTATCACAAGGCATGACTGTGCTACAAAGTGCCATCAGCTGCCTCGGTGCTGTGGTTAATAAAGTCACCAAAAATTTTGATCTTGTCAAAGACTGCTTCAAGAAATTACAGAGTAAGTACCAGTCACTTCATAGTTTTACTAACAGAAAATGTTGAAATGTCATTTTTTTTCTGATCCTGAAAGTCCAGATAATTTACTTTGCTTGCGTAGTTTAAAAATTTTGTCCTTCCGTGTTTTAGAGACTAAATTCTATTACATATAGAGTTATGTGCCCTTGTATTATAATAACTGCTGTGTTGCAGATATACTGTTCAATTGTCACAAGCAGCACAAAGTTAACCCCACAAATCCGGCATTGGTGAGCCGTAAAGGTGCCCTTCGCAGATCTCTCTTTACTGTTGGTGTGCTCTGCCGACACTTTGACTTTGATAGCCCTGAAATGAACATGAATATACAGAACGCAAGCTCCGTTGAGGACTTTGTGTTTGAGCAGCTCATGTATTTCCTGTGGCATGAAGATGAGACTATCAGACAGCAAGCGTTTACTGCCATTGGTAAGATTTCTCGGTATTCAGTTCAGATTGCAACTATTCCTGCCTTAAATAACTCAACTAACCTATGCGGGTTTCTGGCACCAAACTTGCTGCCCTAAAGCAACTGATGTGTAGATTTTTTAATAGAACTTTTGTTGAAAAAACTCACCCAGTTTTATAGCGTGTAGTCTAAATGCTGGCAATGTAAGGTCCCATCGTATCGTTTAGATAAATTTAATATGCCTTGAATATATTATATGGGCAGATAATACTGACTGTAGTATTGAGTAGTTGTGTTCTCTCTTCAAAAGAGAAATCAATTCATACAAGTTGCCTTTTCATATGCATAAATATGCATGCGTTTTTGTTCTGCTTATTTCTTTTTAATGTTTCAAGATTCTGTTTTTCAATCTTCACTATCACTTCTATTTATTGCTGCTTTTATGTCTACTTCCAAATTAAATTGTTACTGGCACTCTAATTTTAGTGAGACTTTTGGTCTGGTCTCCTCTCTGATTAATACACATCTTACACTAACTGCATCTTTTAGTTGAATTAAGTCATCACTGTCTCTATTAAAATAACTAGTGAACTGCAGTTTAGTTTTGTATATTACTTTTTCAATCAAAGAGATTATCACTTTTAACTGAGAATCTGGCAAGATTTGATATCATGTCTGTCAGTTTTTTTAAAAATATTTTATAATTTTTTAATTTGTTGTAGCATGTCATCTGAGCAATTTATATGAATAACTTGTAACTTTTTATAATTTGACATTGTGTGTATCAGAATAAGTTTACTGTTGGCTTTGTTAACTGACCAGTAAGCACCATGCCATTTCTGTTTGCCAGGATTCTTCTGTATCCGTTACTATGAGAAGATGATGAGCAACAGGGTGAAGGACTTGTATCACCGTCTGCTTATTGGTAAAGATGTGGCGGCAGAGATGAGGGTGCAAGTCCTGAATAATCTGGGGAAATACCTCCAGGAAGAGGAAGAAACTTGTGTCAAAGCTGAAGAGGAGTGGAAAAAGCAAGCTGAGGGGGAAGACTTGAAGGAGATGGGAGATGTACAATCTGGGTGTGTATCAATGCTTCGCTTGTGACGAGTTTGCAATCTCAGAAGTTGTAGTTATTTTAATAGACAGTTTTGTGATATGTGATAAGGCAAGTTGGATGTGCAAAGCTTGTTAACTGAGTTGGGGAGACAAAAAGTAAGTTTGTTTTTTTTATAACTGAAACTGAAATTTTAAGTTTATTATTATATTTGAGATCTAGTTAACTGTAAAATTTATTTCAATGCATCTGTTACCTCTAGAATGGCCAGTACAATAGTTCAAGTATTCCTAAAGCAAGTGCTAGAGTCGTACTTCAACAGTCAGACTCCTGTTAGAGTGGCAGCAGTAAGCGTGTTGCATCTCATTCTGAAGCAGGGACTTGTTCACCCAGTACAGGTAGGCACTCTCTTTAGCACGTATTACTTTCTATAGTTTGGGGCAGATGAATTTGCTATTCCTGTACGAAAGTAAGAATATTCACAGAAAATAGTGTTTATGTTGAATTTTAATGAACGATAAAATGTTGTGTACATAATCTCACTGCTAACATTTTTATGATTACTAATTTCAGTGCGTGCCGTACCTGATAGCCATGAGCACGGATTGTGAGAGTCAGATAACAATAAAAGCCGACCAACATTTGGTAGAAATTGACAAAAAATATGCCGGCTTTATTCACGTGAGTTTCCTTAGTAAACTATTTCTGAGTTGACGTGAAAGCACCACACTGCATTGTATAACGTAATCTTCATATCACATGGTTTATACTCCATAGCAGTAGAGTTTCTTCGCTCTTTCCTATTAGATATCATCAGCTAAAACTATGTACACACTTTAGCTTAAGTATTGTCTGTGTGTTAATTAGATGAAAGCGATGGCTGGTATGAAGATGTCCTACAGATTACACAGGCTAATACAGCAGGACATGTATCAGCCACTCAGAGGTATTCGTAATGATGACAACCCTCAGGCCCTGAACCATCACCTCTATTCCATCATCAGAACTCACCGGCCCCACAGACGCGCTCTAATCACCAACCTACTCAACTTGTTTGACGACACTGCAGTAAGTGTGTCTCGAACTGCAATTCTATATTATGGTTACTAAATATTCATGTTTTTTTGTAAAGCGTTGACCATTACATAAAGTTTCGTGTTTAATATTAATATTTAAATATGAGCCTCAGCTGTGGACTTGATGTCGGTTTGATGGAACTGAATTTTACTTCCTGTTGTTATGCCAACTATTCAACTTACCTGTCCATTGTTGTAGAAGACCCTGCTAGGAGAACTTGTGTATATGGCTGACAACATAGCCTTCTTCCCTTACTCTACAGCTGATGAGTCCCTGTATATCGTACATAATATTGATATAATTGTATCTGTTGCTGGTTCCAACATACTCCAGTCATTCAGAGAGGCGAGGCATCTAACTATTTAACGTATTCATTTCATAAACAGACCAGTAAGCTCTCGGAAAAAACACCACAATCGTATTGCTGACTTATAAATTTGAAATTGTAACAAAGTTTTTGGTCAATTAGTAAAGTAATTTTTTTGCAACATCGCCTGTTTTTTGCCAACAATTTATCTTAGAAAAATACCTTACTTAATGTTGAGGCAGTTGTAGCTTCTGGAAATTTTTGAAAATCTGCGGGACTTTTAACATTATAAACTAGTTTCTATTGCAAGATGCCTGAATTAAAATTTAGTTGAAAATTTGAAGTTTATCTGGTTTTTTAAGTTACTCTTCCCAATTAAAAAGTCCAACATCTTAATTTGTTGTTGTAACTCACCCTTCTCAGTGCCCTTGATTTTGTGGAAGTGCATGTTGGTGGATTCTCTGTTTTAAGGGTATTCTAACCAAAGATGGTGTGCCGTTTGAACCACCACAAGAAGTAGAGACCACGTATACAGACCCAGAAACTGGAGAGGTTAAAGTCACCAAGACAATGACTGGCGGTACAGCGTAAGTTATAATCATAGCTGTTTGGATCTTTAGATATTTAAATTTAGCAGGACTAATTCACAGATATTTTCACCTTATACAATAATAAGAGCAAATCATTTTTTCTGATAGTTACTCTAGTGGTGTTATGTGTGAAGGAAAAGTTTCGTGTTTATACTACAGGCTGGATGAAGATGACGACGATGATATTGAATCACTAATTGCCAGATTACCTGATGATTGTTCTCATCTCCAGGACCTCATTGTCACTTCACAGGGTTGCACTCTCCTACTCCAAGTAAAGCAGCATCTCAAGGAGATGTATAATATTAATGACAGGTAAACAAAAATAACTCCAGGCTGTTTATTTAGGTAGAGAAAGGTCTTGTGCAGGGTTATACAGTACGTAAATAAGACCTATTCTGGGTACTGTGGAATACATTTTTAAGGTATACAAAACTGATTAGAATCATATGATTTTCTAATGATACAAAAAAGGTCTGAAGGCAAAAAACCTTCAAAATGACATAAATACTTATACTTGATAAAATTAAGGCTGAATCAAAAATTGAGCATCTCAAAAGAAACATTTTCTTAAGAACTAACTGTGTGTCTGGTGTTACAAAATTATTGCCAACACAAGTTATATAAATAGAATAAGTCAACATATTAAAGCTCGGACCTTTCATAAAACACGAGTAGTTAGCCATGTGGGGATAATTCCAACAGTTTAATCAAAACTTCTAGTTTCATCTGAGCAAATACCTGAAGGTTGACAGCTTTGATAAAGGTCTTGTCTTCATTAGAAAACTCCACACCAACAACTTGGTCTATTATCACTTCACATCCTTTTTTCTGCGCTGCTTCAATAAAGCATTTAGATAACTTTTTCGGGTGAACCTAGAAAACGCATTTCACAAAGATGTGCATGCCATGTAGAGATGGAAACACTCTTATTGGCTACAAGCAGCAGACAGAAAGTGATGTACCTGAGCAGTGTTTGTCAAGTCACCAAGAACATCCGTGTGACCAATAGCTGACCCATCCACCCAATCAGGAACACTTGGTGAGCTCTCTGTTTTTTTGCTGTCTTCCTTTACCATTACCTGCAAAATTTCCAAATTATCATCTAGCTTGTGGCATTACTAATTTTTATTGCACTCAACTGCATTTATTCCTTCTAAAAACTATTTGATATAATTATTTGACAAAAATAATGCCAAACAATAAATTGTTACAACTTTCCAATTTTTCTCTGGAAAAGCAATACCTCAAGTGTATCAACTGCTCTATAATCGCTGTCAAACATGGCTCCATATTTTTTATGCAGATCAAAACTCTCTCTACTAAGAGGTCCAGTGGGGCTATGATCAGACCAGTTTCTGAAAATTATGTCACCGTACGTTAGCTATGAGCCCTAATTGAATCAATTAGATTCAAAATGATGGTACATTTTATTATTATGTGCTACCTGCGAAATTTTCATATAATAATACATCTTATAATACTTATGTGAATATGGCTAAGCAATTGAACAGATTTTTCATATTTTTAAAACATAATGGTAAAAAATTTTGTTAGAAACTTCTCTAATTTTATACAATAGACCCTTTTCAAATGTCCCTCTAGGGGCTTTTATAATTTGAAGTTGTCTCCTCCCACCCGGTATATGGGGGAGTCTATATGATATATAGAAAGTCATAAAATCAGGAGAAATTTAAGGTTTGTGTGAGGACTATTGCTAGCATGAGTTTTTTTTTTCTGAGATAAATATTTTGGCCTAAGCATACATAATAGCAGTTCCAGAAAATTTTTAAAAATTTTCTTTCTTGACAAATCTTGAGAAAAATAAACTTCAAAGCATGTTTGTGGTTTTGGTTACTGAGCTAGTTAAAATGGTAACTATGATACAAGTCTCATTAATTATTTGTTATACTGGCTGTCATGTTCAATTCATAGCTGTTGACCTTTCAACTTTTTGGTCAGAATCTGCTGTTAGCACAGTCTTAGAGCTCTGCTAGTGAATGAGACAGCAGATTAGCTGTTAGCATTTTCAATTAATTATATACTTATGCACTTATGTTATAAAAATAGCTAAACTACCTACCTCAATACCCATCATTTTCAAGAAGCATTCTCACAAAACTATAGATAAACGATATATTATTAAATAGACTGGTTAAATTTGTATCATCAAACGAATATGAAATGTGGATTAATACATGTCGTTTAATTTTCTAGCAGGTTAAATGCATCTATTGCACTTGCAACAATTGTGCTCAAATAAATATATCTAGATAAACCCCCGATAGCCTTTTAGCTGTTGGCATTCAGGTTTTTGTGTTACAGTTTTGTTATTTCTTAATATTATGCCTGTGGCTTGTAGTATAGGAACAGTAGTGAAGAAATTGAGATAGCCTAAGTTTTTTGAATTTCTTTATAAATTTTGGTGTTGCACATAACATAACTTCTTTTGCTACATTTCTAATCTAGAACAAAGGCTTTTCTCAATTTCTCCATTACTGCACCTACCCGTGTGTAGTAGTCATCTCTGTCAGCTGCAGTAGACTCAAGGTCCTAGTTAATGTAGGTGGTAGGTTAAAACATAGTTATATAATGAAATAGGTAAAAGGCCAACCTAAGCCAGCCATTACTGAAAACCCAAGTTTCTCAACTCATCAAATTGCAACATAGGTAAACTGAATTATCTGAAAACCGCTTCTGAAAGAATTTCTGGTTGAAAAGTATGAAGCAAATTCTGATAAAGGAAGCAGTGAAAGTATGTTGAAAATATTGAGTTATTAACTTTTTGCTTGGGTTTTCAGTGAAACCATTTAATGTTATAGCTTCTCAACTTCTCATGCTCTAAATATCTACATCAGCTAGTCTTATTGAAACTTAGCTGTAGTTTTACAGCTGGCTTGGCTGATTCTGGGTCACAAAATGTTATGCATAATCGAGGATAAGTTCACCCCAAGTATAACATATCGATCAATTAGAACTTTCAAATAAAACTATTAGACCTGTAAAACATGCAATAAAGATATAGGGCAGACAAAATATTTCAAGATGATATTGAATTAAAAGATGTCTGCCTCTTGTAAATACTTTAAATGAGCTTCTATTTTAAATATTCCTACAGAGTTTTGACTTTTTTTTCATTCATTTTTGTTCATGCCTACTTATATTATAGCCAGTATTTACACTGAATTTCGCAACATGTTGTCATGTCTGTGATATGCAATAAATCAATCAACTATATAAAATATGTTAAATAAATTTTTGCCTAAACTGAGCTTTGCTTTTCTTAGTAATATTTTTCTTTTAAAAAAGTTTTGGCTATAACATGAAACTATGTAAAGCATTGACGGTCCTTTGAACATAATGTAGTACAAACTCTTCAAAGTATAATTATGTGTACATGCTATAACATAGCTAAGCAGGCATGTGAGTAATTATATGTAACTAGCAGTGAAACTGGACCACTGCAGAGTTGAAAGGTCAATTCAGCTATAAATTGCATGGCCATAACAGACAGGACAACAAATGATAATTGAGACTTAATTATAGTTGCTATTTCTGCATTGCCCAGCAACGGAAACCACAAAAATGCGGTTCAAGCATATTTTAGGCAACATTTTTGCATGTTGGGAGGACACAACTCTTAATTTTAGCGGGACATTGGAGACCACTGAAAAGGGTCTTTTGAAACTTTTGAAAGAAAATTTTCAATTAGTTAGCAGAACACAACATATGCAGACAACCTTATTTATATGATCAATGTAGTTGGAGTTCATTGATAATAACTTTGCATATCACTGTAAAAAAGCACTTGTTTTTCTTAGTCAACAATAACAGCAAGCAATACCTGGCAAGGAAACCACCAGCATGTCCTGATGCTGCACACGCAATAGAAACACGCTCAACCAACGTACATGAAATGCCCATTTCTGTGAGATGATAAGCTATAGAACAGCCAATAATACCACCTCCAACAATAACACCTTTCTCTATTTCATTTGCCATGACTGGTAAATAACAGTTGAATCTAAAATTAAATTTGTTTCTTTTTTAAAATAGTATAAGGTGACAAAAATAAACCTGTAACAGAGAAGAATAAACAAAGCATTTCCTCAACTCTTTAAAGTAGCAAGTTTCAAATTGTAGTCAGTCTGTTAGAAAAAATATGGAAAATCTGGTTAATGTCAAAGAACTAAATGTGCCCTAGCAGTGCTACCTGCCTGTCATGGTTGAAAGATTGCAAATTTATATGAATGTGCAAAGGAATGTAGTAAGTAAGCAAATCTTACCAACATATTATATACAATAAAATAAATGTACTTTTATACAACTTTAAAGCCGACTGGAAATATAACATTACATAATTTCAGAAATAAGATCGCTTGTTGAGATACCTTTTTAGTTTATTAGAATGAGAAAATGGAATAAATTAAAACAAATGAGTTTGCATAACACATTGGATAGAATGCTTTTGGCTTATAACACTAAACAATCAAACAATTCTATTGTTTGTGTAACTTTACAGTTTAATGATGACTCAAAAGAAAAAATCCATTTCTTTAAAGCGTGATGAAGTTCTGTAGAAAGTAAACATTGAGGTACACTAAAGGAACATGCACAAAATTTATTACCACAAAACATAGTTTCACATCTAGTGATTAATAACGGAGTATGGCTTAAACAATTTGTTTCTGTTGTTACAAAATAGACTATAGGAAATCCTAACAACAGCCCAATGACAGTAGGACCAGAAATAAAGACAGCACTGTGAAGCTCATACACATCATTTAGCATATCTGAGTGACGGTTTTGCCAAGATTGCAATAGACCAACAAGTTCATCAACATAACTTGAACAATCTATAAACTGTGGGCTACTTAGTCCCACATCAATAAACCTAACCCTTGAGTGTTGCAGATGTGTTAAAAGTGTTGACATTTTTGCAAATATGATGTCCTGCGAGTATTCAATAATAAAAATATCTTTTAAAGCAGCCACACTTTTTGATAAATTTTGTCCTATTTTCAATGACAATGATGGTGAAATGCAGCTATGGTCATAGAGGAAAGCTGGACGAGCTTTAGTTACAAGGCACATGAAGTTTGAAGTAAGATTTAGTAAAATTCTAGTTCTCCCACCCATCCCAGTTTTTAAGTGGCAAGATAACACTTCATAAATACATCTTTCTGTGGTAGACATGTAATCCATGATCTAAAATAGGCAGATGGGTGTTAATAAGATATTCATATTGCCTCACTATTTCATTATAATTATTATCAAAACTTCACTAAACTTGCTTCAAGTGTCAGTAGTCGTAGAAAAAGTGCATCCCTGGCCCTTCCACTCACTCTTAGGTAAATATTATTTGCAGAAGTAGTATAACTATAAGACAATAATTTAAATTTTCATTATGTTTCTGATTGTTTTTGGAATTACTAATGTCAATGACTGATGTAAAACTAAATGAGTAATTAAATAATTAACATTTGTTCTATTCCTCATTCAGTCATTACTTATACTATAAGTTATAGTTTAAGTTATTACTATTAGTATTAGTATTAGTATTACCATAATGATGACAATTATGATTATCAATATTGATATATCATTATGAGTAATCATTATCATCATGATATTCAATTTCATATTGATATTGCTAGTTAGGATGCCTAAATTGCAGTGGTTAAAAATGTAATACTAACTACCAACTAGTAGCTTTGGCGTGCTTTTGCGGATAGACGAACGATGCAAACTTGAGCAGTTAGAACAGTGCACTTTATTAATATTATTATAGTTGATGTTATTATCAGTTTTACATATAATTATGACGAATCGAGCGCGGCAAAGGCCACGTGCTTCATCAACATAAACTCACCTTGCGCCTCGCGAGTCGCCAACACTATCACTACGAGTATCAGACATTACCTCTTGGACGGTTTTTTAATTGTGGATTCTGTTCAATCGCTGAGTCATCAACTCATTGTGCTGTAAAAGCATTGGGCTTTTTGTTGTTTTGCTTCAAATTATAAACTCTGAGTTGTTAATTTAATGGTGAGTCACATTCAAATTGAAATGTTATTGTTTATACATTTAGATTTACAATCACTGAATCAGTATCACTATGACTATGAGTATCACTATCAGTATGACTGTCAGTATCACTATGAGTATGACTATCACTATCAATATGAGTATGAGACTGACTGTACCACTATTAGTGTATGAGTAACTTAGTATGGGTATCACAATCTGAATGAACATCAATATGTTGGCACAATGTATATTAAAATAAAAATTGATATTTTATTTAAACTTCTACTGGCAACTTTTTCTGTTATATACTTAAATAATACAGTTTAACTGCAAGTTTTGTTTTATAAAAAGGAATGCTTATGCTCGTGCTGGTATCATCTTTTGAAAATTGCATGTTGGTATTGGTAGTGGTAGGTCAATTGCCTTGTGTTCCATTTAGTTTTGCATAAGTCTAAAGCAATAACCAGATTAGTCACTAATTAATTAATTGAAGAGTTAGTAGCATGCAAAAGGCAGTTAAATGTTCTCAGTGTTTGTGAAATTTCCTAATCATCTAATGGCAATGTCTTGTAAATATACAAACACACATGGAGTGATAATTAATCACAACCAAAAGGCATGTGAAACTGAAAGTGCAATTGATAACAATATAGTATTTTAATATTTACTACTTTATTGGCTACTGTAAAATTATTTTGCCCCACTGGGAAACGAACCCGAGACCTCCGGCTTGCAAGCAAGTATGCTAACCATTACACCACGGGGACCACTGGGTAAACTCAACACTACAGCTACAACTTCTAGATTATTTGAAGAATAACTTCTAAAAATAGCTTTTTATCCAGGCAACATTTTCTGATTCTCTTATGTAATTACAAAATGTATAAAAGTTTTAACTTGTTACATATTTCACAATATATAACAAAACAATAAAAATTACAATATTGTGCAATGATATTAGGCATTTCCAAAGCTCTGTAAGTGAATAACTTTGATTTGTAGGATTATGCCTCGTCAGAAAAAGTTGAAAGATCCAAGTCTTAACCGTCCTCAATTACAAAACAAAAAGCGAAACAAAAAGCGTAAAATTGAGCAAAATATTGCTGACATCGAATCAGTGTCCAACCAAAAGAAAATGAAACTCAGTGCTGTATTGAAAGCTCCGGTGGCTAAAGGCACTATGTTTGTCGGTGCTCATATCTCAGCTGCTGGTACAGAATTTAATTAATTACTGGTAGCTCAAGATTTTGGCATCAAGTTTAGTGAAATATATAATTTCAAGCCTTTTCAAATCAGATATATATTGTTTAATAGAATTCACTGTAAAACTGGATTTAAACCTTAATGAGTTGGCATTGGTAATTATTTATGTCTAAGTCATCACTGGTAATATCTTTGTGCAGATTTTGTAAATATATTATACGAGTAGAAAATTTTACTTCTATAAATTATCTTGCGTTACTTTTGAGCAACTTTGAAAATCTGCTTGCCTATTTTCACCAGGTGGAGTTCATAATGCGGTGACCAACGCTGTGAATATTGGGTGTAAATCTTTTGCACTGTTTTTAAAATCTCAGAGGCAGTGGAATGCCAAACCATTGGACCCAGTCGTCATTGAAAAGTTTAAGACTCTTCTTAAAGTGAGTTATGTTATTTGTTAAATCATTGCATACTCAGCTATCTCACTATTTTTTAGCAATTAAAAAACAGTTTGATTAGTTTATCTGTTTTAGGCTGTTTGAATTTTTGTAGGAAAACAATTTTGAGCCACATTTAATAGTGCCTCATGGCTCGTATCTCATCAACTGCGGCTCCCCTAATCCAGAGACTTTGACCAAAAGCAGAGAAGCACTAGTTGCAGAGCTGCAGCGGTGTGAGCAGCTGGGACTCACTAGGTACAACTTCCACCCTGGCTCCACGTGTGGCAAGCAGTCTATTGAGCAGAGTATACAGCAGACAGCTAGTTGCATTAATGAAGCTCATTCTAAGACAAAGTTCGTCACTGCAGGTTTGCCTTTTTTATAAATCCAGCCTTTTAAATGACACTCTGTCCTTCTATGTTATTACAGCATATAATGAAGTAAATTTGGAGTTTTCTTCACAATTTTTCATTAGATGAAATTTGATAAAACAAAGAATTAGCTATTTAATGCTAGTGCCCAAATATCAAATAGTAGTATGAAGAAAGGTTTAGATGTAGAAGAATATATAATAACACATCATATACTGAACAATTTTTGTGAGTGTTTATTTATTAGCTTCTTATAATCTAAAATTGTTGGCAAAGCATAAAGAAAATCTGAGTGTTGTAACTGCCCCAGTAACATCTGTGTAGTCAAATTGTTTATTTCAGTCATAGAAAACATGAGCTGTCAAGGCAACACAATTGGAGGTAAATTTGAAGAGTTGGCAGCCATTATAGATCTGGTTAAGAATAAGTCCAGGATTGGTGTGTGTCTGGACACTTGCCATGCTTTTGCTGCTGGTGAGACAATAAGTTGTAATTATAACATAAGTTAATCACAAAATCATAAGTATTTTATTGTAGAATAATTAAGATAATTTTACTGCCTGCAATTCTGAGCAAAGATAATCTTTGGGCAAGCTTTTTCATACATACTTGTGTGTTAGAGTGTAGCTGTGATTTGAGGGTGATTTTAATAAATTACTTTAGGCTGTAAACAAAACTATGATTTGTTCTTCAGAGTTATCTCCTCAGCTTGTGTACACTATTGCTAGTTTAACACTCAACACATAAAGCACGAATTTAACCCAACAGTAAACCTTGGCCCAACTGCATTTATTTCTCCCTGTCCAAACTGGTGGGTTTCAGTCAGATGATCACTGACTTACTTATTGGTCAGATTTGAATCCAGTTTGCTTTGACTTTTAGGTGTGATAATGAAATGTATCATCATTCACGACACATAGTACAATAAATTGTTACATCATATGCTAAACTTTTAAAATTTTTGTTATCAAGTTTATTATCAGTGTGATGCTTGATTGTTTGCTACTAAGAAGTTAGTCTGGGTGTCCACATAATTCATTTAAATTTAACTAATTCATATTTTATTTCTGAAGATTTTTTTCAACTGGAATCTATACAACTGTTGATCCTGAAATCTTGTTGTCTAAATGTAATAAAAGTTTTGCAGGCCTATAGTTATTCTTACAAAACTAACTCCTTGGGAATTTACTTGTTGGGCTAATTAAGAAATGCATGTATAACTCATAGGATTTGTTGTGTTTTCACTTAACTAGTCCCAATTCTCTAGTTTACAATTTCTAATGCCCAGCTTAGTAAGTGATAATTTGTTAATCTTTCTCTTTAGCATCTACCTATCTCTCCACTTATCAACTTAATCCATGGTAACTCGCTCTTGTCAGCATTGAAGATTTGGCCACTAAGTTGATCATGCATGTTGTTCATGTTTATTTCTTATTTTGCAGGATTTGACCTCAGAACTGAAGAAGGATATTATGACATGATGACCAAATTTGATAAGATTATCGGTTTCAAATATCTTAAGGCTTTGCACATCAATGACTCTAAAGGTGATACCAGCCACTAAACAGCTTGGGCAATCACTTTAGCACCTCAGTTTTTGTTAGGTTTAATAGAAGTAGGGTTTCTTTACAAACAGCTGATTCTTGGCAGTTGCCTTAATCTAGAAGTCTGTGGCTTAATTAAAGTAGAATATAAATAAGTGTTGGCTAAATTATATAGCAATTTCTGCCACCCTTCCTTATTATTAGCTAATTATATTCACTTATGTTCTATATAGTATTATTCACTTGTCATAAACCACCTCATACAATATAATTGATCTTTTCCGTATTAACCAACGCCTTTGTACATATCCATATATATCTGAAATAGCTGTACACATTCTTTGAGTGGGGTTGATAGGGCATCAACCTACCAATGAAAGACATTTAAACTGACTGTTTCCATGCACCTTACTGTTCTTAAATCTACTAGAAATCATGTTTTTCATACCTGCCAGCTCCTAAGACCTAAAACCTTATCGCAAGGCAATTGGGAAACTGTCCTTATTATGGTGTTGCTTGTAAGCATTTGACACTTGACATGAGCTTATTTCTACCTGACATGCACATATAAATTTATTTCTTTGTCAGGAATTCAGCTGCATTCTGTGTCATTTTAGGAGATTTGGGGTGTCACTTAGATCGGCACGAGCAGATTGGCAAAGGGAAGATTGGAATGAAAGCCTTTTCACTGATCATGAATGACAGCAGGCTAGGAAACATTCCATTGATTTTAGAGACACCAGATGAACACCGCTGGGAACAAGAAATTAAGACGCTGTATAGCTTAATAAAAACTTGATTTCCTACTCGAACTTCTTTTCCACTGAAAGATGTAGCTCTATTTTCATACTTTCATACTGCATAAACTAGTTGGAGTTCTTCTACTCGTTTTATTATGTTTTCTTTAGTATTGAGGTGTATATTTTAAAGTTATTCATTAACTGTGTACAAATTATGAATACTAATAAAGTTCTCTCGTTTCACTTGAGTGAAATATGTACATATAATATTTTTGGCATTGAATTGGCAAAATATCATGTGTGGGGGTTACAAAGTCTTTTTCCTCTATGTTGATTGATTCACACTTGATGGCACCAGAAGTCACTGTATCATTCTCCATTCTAATTACAAATTTAAATGTAGGGTTTAAAGTTAAAAATTTCATGTGGGTTTTTATACCATTCAGTGTAGATCCATAACCTCTGTGATAAATCCCCTTGTGCTGCCTGAAAGTTTTACATCTACTTTTGATTAGATACTTCAAGCACAGTTATTAGCTAGTCTTTGAATAATATAAGTTTGGACATCAAAAATGGATATCATTTTTGCATGCTCACCACTTTAAAAAAAGAATATAGTTGACAGATAGAATTGAATAACATCAGGCTTCAACAGTAACAGAATAGCTTTGCAGTGCGTCTCATTAGCATACTACCATACTAATACATGCTGTTAAGAAGAACTCATCAATCTGCCATCCAACTCTCTAAACGGATGCTAATTAACAATTTGCATTTATACAGGGCAGAGGTAAAGTCAGGTATAATTGTGTTAGAAGGTATGAGCCATACGCGGTGCACTGGAAGCTCGCGGCTTGTCAAGCATGACCAGATGTCGGAAAGATAATAACCTGCCGAGTTAGTAATACAGCATTATTCATATAGTGTATTGGAAGGGAAGCAGTAACACATGTGTCTTTGTGTGGTGTAACTGATTCAATAACATGGCTGCTGATACTATGCCCGCTATTCACTGGGATAGCTCAAACAGGGTAAGAAATTAAGATTTTTATATATCATGTATAACGTTTTTTTTGTTATTTGTTTTATGTATGCCAAATGCTACATTATTATACAAGATCACATGGAATTGACCATTATTGATGGTAGGTGCCGCATCATATGCAGATATTATTCTTAGATAAATCGGCCTCAAAATTAATGAACGAAAAAGTGAAGCTGTAATGAATTGTAGATCAATGTAGCAAGTATATTATTTACAGGGCAATTGTATAAATTATTGTTATCTGGTGAGGCATGTGGCTAATTGCCAATTGCAAGATAAAAATTTTAATTTGTATTATTTTTGGAGCCAAGCATTAAATTTATCTTTTTTACAAAGAAACAAACAATCAATGATACCATAAAGATGTCAATTATATTGACTGAGTGCTGGCAAATAAAGGATAGATAAAAAAGAGTGACATGCACTGTTTATGTCTTTACAGCAAATCTATTTGAAGAAGTATAAAGAATTGGGATCAAATCCAAACATTGTTCGAGTGGTGGACGCTCCTAACAACTCCCATCTACCAGCAAAGTTAGTTGACGAAGCACTGCTGCTACACTCCATAGTTCCCCACCGCAAGATTATTTGCCAGTGCGTGGACTTTGTCAGTAAAGATGGCCAACTTTACTTTTCAAACCAGAAGTTTTCTATACCCGTAGGTTACAATGGTTGGCTTGAGATTTTGTCTGAGGATGGAAAAGCTGTGAGCCCTAGTAGGACTATTGAACATATTGCATCAAAACTTGTGGAGAGATTTTTGGTGAGAAGTCGAACAAAAGCTTATTTAGGAAATGCCAACAGTGGACCTGACTATGATAGTCCAATCTTCATAGAAAAAGGAGTAGTAGTGAAAGTAGTAAGTCAACTAAGTGTAGTTCATGGATGGCGAAGACAAAAAAAGCATGTTTTACATTGCAATGATACGAATGGCTGCAGTATCTATTTTGATTTCAAGACAACAGGCCAATTCAGTCCTATAGCAGGACCTACCAATATACCAGGAGTACACTCTATTGAGAGCCTCATCAGCCAGTTTCGTCTTCCTCTCACTGTTCGAATCGTATCAGGTAAAATACCTAGAATTGCCAGTGATAATGACCGTCCAGGTGTATTCCGTCTCATTGAATCTCAGAAAGATAATACTGCCTTATTCCTTCCCACTAGAAGTCACCAAAAGCTTATTCCAGTTTCAATTCGAACCAATATTCAGCTAATTCAAGCAGCCAATATGATTGATATTAGCCAACATGAATACTACAGGAGACTACTTAGTCTGTGTAATAAAAAGGTAGACAAGTATTTCCGCACCATACAAGTATTGGTTAGTGCCAGGCAACAGCCTAAGATATACTCCTCCTGTACTCTACCAGTCCGGAAAAAGTCTAGTGAAAGTAGCATACAGGTTATAAAATCTCCATCTATGAATACAGAAGAGGATATCCTGTTTGCTGAAGTAGATGATCTGTATGCATATGTTAGGAGAGGTGGTGTGCCTCCCAAATCAAGACCTCGCTCTTGGGCTACTAATACCGACGGCTCTGCAATATTGATGTCAGCTGAAGGTAAAAGCAGTTCACAGCCAATGTTAGCCATGGGAAATGGCAAGCCTAGAGGTCTACTTGCTACGCTGACTGCTGGAAAGTTTCCTTCGAAATCTAGCACACTGGTTCGTCAGTATAAAGTCTCACAGACACCAACAACTCCAGATCAGACTCCATTGAAGACACTTGTGTTAGAAGCAGGCACTTTACCTGTTACAAAGAGAACCGACAAAACACGATCTTATATTGAAAAGTACCATGGGTCAATGGAGTCCCTCCAAACTGAAGTTGACCCTTATGTTGATGAATGGCAATACAAAGATTCTAATGAGAGTTTGAATTTTACAAGAAGAATTCCTCATCAGCAAAGCCAGAAAGGCCCGAAGTGGCAACGAATATTGAAACCAAGACCTTTCTCCACATCATTTGAGATTATTCAGACTAAGGCCGGTCATTCTCCTAATAAGGCAGACAACTCTCACTTACTCAGAAATGCTAATACTCGATTATTACTCTAACATATTTATTTAAAAAACAATCCAAAATGTCCATAATTTAAAAAATACTGTAATACTCTTTTATACAGACAAATGTTGTTATGTATACGTATTTATTTTCATAGTTGGTGTACATAGCTTTTTATACATTTAGGTTTAAAACCTCATTTTCTTTGCATACAGTTCTATAAGATTACTTCGAGACGACAAGCTAACTAAATTGAGCCAACTGTAGTGCAAACTATTCATTCCCTATTAGCAATGTCTATTAAAACACTGAACAATTGCCATGGTTACTAATGTTAACATTTATATTATTGCTAGCTCACATGATTAAAAAATGATGTTAGAAGCAGTTAAGATAACCGTCTCTGTTTGATGAAAATCAAAATACTTTCAAATCTCTGTCCAAACAACATATTTTAAAATATACTTTTTGTGTGATATAAAAATTCTTACATTGCTGCTAATACAGCATAGCACAATAATTAGGTTTTAGATAAACTTTTAGCGCATGTATAAATACATTAATAAGTCTCGGATTTAATAAATCTATAAATCAAGAGGATAATTATATAAATGACACTAAAATTACTGGAGAAATTATTGATGGTGTAAAAAGTTATTAAAGCTAGCATAGGCTGAGTCTAAGTCATGGAGAAGCTGTCTAATCTGCCCGTCATCCAGTTCATCTGAGGCTTGCATATTTCCCAAAGTTTGTAACCTAGTGCATACAGATTACAATATAACCCAGACAATAGTACTTGATTAACAACATAATACTGGCATGGGTTTAAGAAAAGCAAAGACAAAGAGCACTATCTAGCATTTCCAACATGTTTAATTATAACTACATAGGAAGCATTTGTAAAACTGTGATATTAATTTTACTAATATAGCACATAGAATATATACTCTAATTTAAATGTAAAACCGGAGGCTCTGTTAATTAAATAAGTGCTTGATTTGCTTCCAAAACTTAAAAACAACTAGAGAATCACTCATTTCCCAACTAAATGAAATTTCAGAGAATTTATGAAACTTCTGGGTTAGTAGTCTTATAGCATTTAGTAAGGCAACATGAGAACATAATACCCTGAATAGAGTTAGCAATAAAATTCTGAATCACTGAGAATGACGTATCCAGGCATTGGTAACAGTAGGTTGCCATAATAAATATAATAGAATAGATTAATGATAGGAATCAGCTGATATATGACATATAAACCGCAAACACATGACTGTGAGTCTAGCTAAACATAATCAATATGTTGCACAGTAAACAGAACTGGTTTCCCATCTCAGTTCCACTGCAGCCAGTTCAAGACATGGAAATGAGTCAACATTTAATTTCAGCTGCCCTGAGTCACTCCATCTGTTCAACTCAAACTCGGTTTGCTCTCATATCGATTTGCGCTGAGCAGCTCACACCACAAAGAGGTAGAGAAATTAGGCTGCCAGTAAAAACTTACACTGCAAATTACTAAATGACAATACAACATGTTGCTACTTACTCTTAAAAAAATTTCCCCTAATCCAAGTAGTATTTTCATTAAATAACCAAAATTATCATTCTCAAACCTTTGCAGAATAAAATGATGTGTTCACGTACATGTACACGTACATGGTTGACAGTTGAAGCAAACATAGTTATACTTATAGTGAGTAGTTGATGTAATAAAAACTTATTTTCACCCAAAATTAACCTTGACCATTATAGACAGATGACCTAAATGTACATAGCCAAGTTTCCTAACATGTCAGACTCACATCAAGAGAGGCAGCTACAACAGACCGTACTGACAAAGTAATGAAGTAGAAGTCGTACTGAACATGACTCCCTGACTGAACTGGCTGCTGGTGGGAAATCAGACTAACAACCAAGATACTTGCCAAGTGTTTATCTTCACTTTTCCTTCAAAGTCAGCTGGTAGTGTACTTAGTCTGTTCATCGTGTCATACAGCTCCCTCAAATATGGCTGCACCTGTATAGTCAGACATTGCAGCTGTATAAACTCTTGTAGCATATAAACAAATTAGGTTTTATATAACATTGCTGGTCATGGCCATAGCTTAGCAACTAGCTGCGTTAGTGGCAGGAAATTTTATGTTATTATTTATTGCATAATGCATAATCAGAATGCATCTTTCCAAACAATCCAATCATACAAATTAGTAACTATATAGGAATATATCATGATGAATGGCCTTATGCCAGACATAGCACCTACGCTCATCACTGCCAGTGACTGGGGAATTGTATAGACATAAATCTATGTGATTTCTGTGATGCACTTGAGCACCCCTGAGTGACAGATCACTGCAGGTAGCCGCAGGTATAGAAAGTGTGCTGGCAAATGTCAAAGAAATTCTCATCTTTGAATAAAGAGGAAAACCAGAAATATAATAGAAAAAAACGTAATTTCCTTGAAGTTCTTTGTACATAAGAGTCAGGAATCCTGTGTGAGAAAAATGCTAAGCTAAACCTCGCTCTAGACTCGCTGCCCTCCCTCTAGACACAGGAACTCGCTCTAAACCCAGTCTATATTAATCCCAGGGCACTTCAAATAGTTATTAAATAAAGTCCTGTCAAAAAGTGGAAAGAAATTTCAATGTACTGATTTCCCCACTCGTCTAAACCCCTTAATACATAATTCCTGTTAATTAAATTTTTCCCTTTTCCAATTCATACAGAACGGTTGGCTAAGAAATGCCTCAGTCTGGCAAGACAGACAAATATTAATAGTCTTACCTCATCCACCGACTTTTGATCTAGCTTAAGAGCGTCCATTGTGGTGATAAATCCCTACAACGGTAACAACCAGACATGATTTAATGCGAGAAGATAGAAACCAGCCGCAAGGAGAGCAAAGTGCCAACTCTGATTGGTCCAACAGCTGCAGTCTACTGAAGCAGATTACAAAGAAATATTAACATTATGCAAGCAAATCGGCCCAAATATAAAGTAAATATTCAATACACTATGTGTCCATCACACAGGAAGTATGGGTACCAAAGCAAGACAGGAACAAATGGTTTTATTCTATCACCTACTTGATATCCTGCATTTCTTGCAGCATTAGCTGTAATAATTTAAAGTTATTTGACCAATTCAGTCTAGTCATGGTGATCCAATATCAGTTGAACTGATGCAATATCTTGCAAGATTTAGATATATCACTGTGTGACAAAAATCTCGTAATATAATTGGAGAAAATAACTGCAAGTCAAAACTGGTCAGAAATTTCCAACACAACAATCAGTAAAAATACAGTCATTATTTATAATGGCAAAAATAACTTGACCGGTTTTTGTTCTAATATAGCAAAGTGGTAATGATTAGACTAAAATAGTTCGAGCTTCTGAAAATTGTGTACTGTTTTTTTTTCAGCTATCAACCATCTTAGTATACTTTTCGTGTGTTTCATATAGTGATATGTTAATAGACCATCCAAGTTATTAATATGGCCTGAAATGACCTCCCCCAACTAACTTTAGACATTGTTACAAGACTTTACCTCAAAAATTGAGGCACTTAATTTTTTTAAATCAAGTAAATGGCTAAAAATAATTTAATCAGTAGTTTAGGTTTACGTTATAAACACGAATTTGATTTCCTACGCAGAAATTAATGTCTATCAAAGATACCAGCAAATAATAGTATAATTAATCATCAGCACTTTCCTAGTCCCATGCCAACACAACCCTGCTGTGTGCACACCTAGCACATTGTGTGCGCACAAAAAATTAAAAAAAGATGACGACTAGCCAACTGTTGTTTATTTGTCATCAAAGTGCTAAGCTGGTGATCAATAATTGATGGAAGAGATGGTTAGGTGTATAATGCAGACTGGAAGATATGGCTAGGTGTATACTGACTCGACTATAAAATAAATATCTATCTATCCAAGACCTGCAGCACTGGAATCAGTAGAAAGTTTTAGCTATGTAAATTATTAGAGTTTACACACAGCTATTGGACTTGAACAGTTCCTGAATTCAAAAAATATTTAAATAAAAGCTGAAGGCAAAGGCTAATATGAGCCTCCATTACACTTACAGACACGATGTCAGCAACACATTTTGTGGTATTTCCAGCGTCATCTTTCACAGTGAGGGGCCGACCTTCCCTGATACGTTCCAACGCAGCGGAACAGTCCATCTAATACATAAACAAAGCACAGTGTTGGTAGACAGAATTTCTATTTATATATACAAATCAATAATTAATATTCCTTCAGTGGGTTTAACTCATGTCACACCTAATTATAAAATATCTACTGAACTTGATAAGTGCTCGACTCCTTTGCTTTTAATTGTACTGCCAGGTTACACCTTTGTATAGTTCAAGGTTGAACTATAGTCTATTCTATAAATAATGTTAAAATATACAGCCTCAGCCCCTGAAATGACTTGCATAGAAAATTGATAAAAATTATTGGGCAAGTCATATCGACTGATTCAAGTCCGAAATAATTAAAAAGAGTTAAACAATATTTGATAGAGTCCAAAATGGCTAAATTCAAAAGTAGTTTTAAAAAAGGCTTCATACTACATATATTTAGAGCCTACAATGCAGGTTGAAAAATGAAGCAAATAGTTAATCGGTCATTAGTAAACAAAATGTGCTGCAAAAGTGAAGGTTTCACGATGGCATAATGCTGAATAACAAGCATGCAGCAAATACCTAATACATAGTACATCAAACACAACTTTGGCTGCAACGGGTCTTCACATTTGATGGTGTTAAATTGACAGATTAAGATTATTTGGTCAAAACTTGTAGTCACTTGATGTGGGAATAACTCCCAAACTTTAAATTCAGAATCCAAATGACAAATAGACCAGCAACATAAATTGAACATTTTCCCTTTTCACTACCAAACCGAATCTAATGGTGTAGCTAACAGAGTGACTTTATACAATGCTACATCATTTCGTATCACCATCAAATAGAAAAAAAAATGCGTAGGAAGAAATAATAAGGAATAATAATAAGGATGTAATAAGGAAGAAATTTCCTTAACTGCTTTACTGCAGTTTATATATAACTAATACTAAACACACTGCATGGGTATGAGAATCATACTTATGCCAACCTGACAGAAGAAAAACAACGTGAGTAAACTATCTTCTACATTGGAACAATATTTTGCCAAGATAAAATCAGCTACTTCAGTTGTATGGCAAAAATATTTTACTCAATTTCCTTGTTATTTTTAGAAATTGTATTTATACGTTAATATTCAGTTATTTAGGATGACACTAATTGCATACATCTAACAATTATGCTGAGGGAAAAGTGAATACCTTTAATGAGATAAACTTAACTGAAAATGTATACTTGTGTAAAAAGAGGACAACTCAAGTATATGCACACCGTACCTTGTAGGCTTTCATGAAGTCTTCAACAGTGTTATACATTCCATGAACTAGCTTGAAGGCAGACTTGTACTGTGTCAGTAGGGTAGCGCAGGATTTCTGATAGCTATTAGCGAAACCAGCAGAATAAATATAAATATAAATATATATATATATATATATATATATATATATATATATATATATATATATATACTGTATTATATAGCCTAAGATCTTAGTAATGAGAACTAAAATATAGTCAAACCTTGAAACTAGAATTAATGTAACAGTCTAATACATCAACAAGGCACATAATAGATAAAAAAATATATAAATAATCATATAATTTCATCTGTAAGTACAACAAACACCCTTTGAAAAACTACCTATTTTTAGCATGAAGATATGGAGATCTATTTTATGTTGTTTTAAAATTTGTAAGTAGAAGAATTAATGCAATCTAATTCAACTTCTGTGTCAAAAATAGTAACATTTAGCTACTTCAACCACCACAATCTGGTGTATGCAAACATATAGATTTACAGGCCTTTGGATTTCACACTTGAAAACATAATATATTTTATCTATAAAATAAAATACTAACTCTTTTGCATTAACGGCATCTTTTATATATGCCTTCTCTAGACACTGTAGAGTGTTAATTACTGCGTAAAGGTCAGCCATTGTGTCATATCTACAAATATAAAACCAAAGGCATAGTGATTACCTTTTCATATTTGAACGGTTAGTCAAAATATCTGCAGTTAGGCCACAAAATATCTGCAGCTAGGCCACATAATATCTGCAGCTAGGCCACATAATATCTGCAGCTAGGCCACATAATATCTGCAGCTAGGCCACATAATATCTGCAGCTAGGCCACATAATATCTGCAGCTAGGCCACATAATATCTGCAGCTAGGCCACATAATATCTGCAGTTAGGCCACATAATATCTGCAGCTAGGCTACATAATATATCTGTACATATCATAGAAACAAGAAATATCCTTACTTTTCTCTTTCTCTAATATTCTTATACAGCTTCACCTCTTCATACAACTCTGGGCGATTTGCACCTGCTGAAAACAATATTACTTACTTACAGGATTTTAGAATTTAAATTATCAACACAAATTATATAGGCATTATCATTATCATTGTAGTAGTAGCACCTTTACCGACAAAATTATTTCAAGTACTAACAAAACTAGGAGTATCAACAAGTAATTGCTGCTGTAATAACTGTAAACAGTGACAACAAACGGCTAAAGAAAAAAGAGCTTTTAAAAAAACATAATATAAAATGACAGCCAGTTGGTTTCTGATGATAACACAACTGTGTTAAGTGTTGGTCTTCATCTCCTAAACTTTAGACACTTATTGAAACCTTTTAAAATATACACCAGCATCTATGAATATTCAAAGTACAAAAACACAAAAACTATCACATACATATAACCTACACCACTAGGAAGTACTACTTAGTAAATACTACTTTACCTGTAGCCATTGAGTTTCTGGTATCTGCCTAGTATTGGTAATTCAGCAATAGATTCTCTACAACTATACACACTTACTGGTTTATTACTGTACTACCACTAATTAGAAGTAACTTTTACTATTTTCCATAAATTAGACAATCATTTAAAAATACTTAATAGGTGTGCTAAGAAAAAAGCAGCAGTAAAATGTAATAAAACTATATCATTAGAAATGGGATGTATATTTGTTAACATGATTAGTAAATACTTTGACAGGCAAAGTCTAGCAATTACAAATACAATATAAGCCAACATAAATTAGTAATCATAATATAAAATAGGGCATAAATTCTATAATAGATCAAATAAACTTTGAAACCAACTGCAATTCAATAACTTATATAACATATTCATATCTATCAATGCATTTAAAAAGTATAATTATCATTATCAAAATTACTAAAACAAAAATTGTTCAAGTATGTAAAATAAAGTTGCTAATTAGTATTAACAAATATATTGAATATATTTTGTTTATCAAAAAAAATAATTACGGCTACACTAAAATATAGATAGGATAAACATAAGCTTACATTAAATACTAAGTAATAAGGATGTATATTAACATGTAATACTGGTAAATATATCGTCATAGAAGCAAATAGACTTGTGGTTCAGAAGTTAATAAGTACCAACATTTATATAAATATTTATTTTACAGTATTAACTGCAGCTTTCCAAGTGATTTAACATTTACAATGTGATTGCCACTATTTCGTATTGATTTATATTATTTTTCATAGGTAGAGAACCAAATAACAATTAAGAAGCATAAACTCTAAGTGATATAATAACAGTGACAAATATGAAAAATCTGATCAATTTAAGAGAATAGCACAATGCAAACAAATTTAAATAAGCGATTAGACACATAATCAACTTTGTAGTAGCTTTTTATCTAATCTATACTCGATTAGAAAGCAGATTAACTTGTAATGTGTTTCATTTTAAAAACAGTGTAACTTGCCTAATAGTCTAGTAACCAGTAACTATACAGGAATAGGTGTACATCTACCACCAATAGCAAATTATAGTAGCAGAGGTAAGCATAGTAGTAATAATAGTGCTGTGAACATTAGTAGTAACAAGTGCTTCAATTTCAAACTTTATGCCTTAACATATATAATGTTCACAAGTTAGTGATTTATACTTAAACTGATAGTGATACCCACTTTCACAATTACAATGACACATTTACCATACTGATAACTGATATGTTTACAGTGTTACTGATTGTAATATTGATACACTTACTGTATGAATAAGATATATTTATCAAAAGATTAAGTATTAATATTGGTATTAGTATTACTACTAGCAATAGTGATCAATCATAAACACTAAGCTTTGGCTATACTTGGTTTTATAGTAAATATGATACACATCTAATGAACTTATTACATTTACTACAAGTATCACTTATAAGTATAACTTTCACTTTAAATGAAAGTATAAGCTTGATTATCATTATGATTATCACTACGATTATAATAGTTATACTAGTACTAGTATACTAAGTTATACTAAGTAATAGTTATATTAGTATTTAGTACTATTACTTATAGTCTTCTATGAAAAGAGGACTGTAAGTAATAGTACTACTACTAGTATAACAATAAGGTTAAGTATTAGTATAACTCTACAAGTTGAGGTATCATTAAGATTATGATTATAACTATTGAATCTTAGTCTTAGGCTTAGTATAACTACAAAATTTAGATTTTAGATTAAGTATAAGTATAACTAATATTAATACTATGAGTCTATGACATTGATTATGGCTATGACTATGACTAAGAGATTAAGTGTGACTACTAAATTTAATAATAATTTAAATTACCATTATGATTATCATTATCACATACTCATAATTTATTATACTGATGCAGTTGTTTTTACTCTTAGTCTTAGGCTTAGTATAACTACAAAATTTAGATTTTAGATTAAGTATAAGTATAACTAATATTAATACTATTAGTATTACTATTAGTATTAGTATTACATTTAGTTTTACTTTTAGTTTTACTTTTATAATTAGATTTACTTTTAGTGAGCTCACTTGGACTTTCACTTTGACTTACTCTTATGAATAATAATATAAATATGATTATTGTTCTGGTAATAATACAGGTAAATATTGATTAAAACTAAGGTCCAAGAGTAATTCACTAAGACTAAGAGTAATAGTCAGAGTATTCATAATGTTGACTGATGCAAATATCATTAGCATTACTCATACTCATAGTCATGGTCATGAACACTGAAAATAATTTTATTTCAAGGAACATAGATCAAGATTGCCTCAGTTCTACAAACGCTACGAGATTTTCAGTACCGTCACATTTCAACATTAAAAAGCTAATTTACTATTAACTATGCATATCGACCTTGAAATAAAGTCCGATAAACAAACTCACAACTATTATCGTCATAACAGAGAAATAACTAATAAATTGGGGTAGCACAAACAGGTTATATTGATGTGTTGACCAATCTTTCATTATCAATTATTGTTCTTTTTTTGTGAGATCATTGGTGAAGATGCGCTCTTTGTTGTCGTGTTGCCATGTACTAAATTATAAGTGCCATTAGCATCTTATTTCTTAGAATAATTGTTAGTTTTTGGAAACTAATACTAGTCGCCTTTTTTGTGCAAAACAATTTTTGTTGAACTACCAGGTATAACTCTTATACATACTCATAGTTTGTTGTGCTACAATCATAGAAATCTATCAACAACCTTGAGACTTGCTCAAGAGACATGACTGTCAGTGGTACTGTTGCCATTGGTGTTACTCTTATAATCAGTGAGTGCTAAATATTTGTGTGCCTGTATTTATTCTCAAAATTTTAGATTATGTCTAAGCCACCACAAACTACTTCAACTTCTTTTGCTGATGAAATAGACGATGCTGTTCTGCAAGAGTTATACTCATGGGTTGATCAAATTCCACTCTCTAGACCAAAGAAAAATCTTACTCGAGATTTTTCTGATGGGGGCAAGTTTATCAGTATATAGCATCTAATTTAAATTTATTGCTTTGAAAAAATACCAAATATCAGTTCTTTAATAAGTCATATTCAAACTACTAAATTAAATTGATTGCCTAATATGTCCTCCGTTCATAGACATTACTCTGGTAATCTTATGCAATCTTGTAACATGCTAGTTGCTAAAGTTTTATTAATTTACAGTTTTAGTAGCTGAGACTATTTCACATTATTTCCCAAAGCTTGTAGAGCTTCACAATTATCCCCCAGCTACTGGAACTAAGCTCAAAATGGAAAACTGGAATGTACTCAACAGGTTAGTTTAATATTACTTGAGTTGTTTAATTAAAGATATAGAAATGCTACAGATTATTAATTAAAAATATTTATTCTAAAATGCTGGATTCTTATAAAATTGTAATCTTATTAATATAACTTGGTATTATGTCCTACATTTAAAAAAAACTTAGCTTAGAATCAATTACCCATTTTATTGAAAATCTTGCCTTGCTATGTATTTTTTTTATTTATTTTAAGAACTTTTCACCCATTGTAGGAAAGTGTTTAAAAAGTTGCATTTTGAGTTGGCTGAAGATGTCATTAAGCAGGTTGTGAACGCCAAACCATTTGTCATAGAGAGGGTTTTACTTATGCTGAGGACTAAGATCGATACTATTGTCTGGGAAAAGCATAAGCAGCAAAATGAACAGCCAGAAGCTGATCAATATAAGCAAGGTAACTCTTCTTTCTCAATACATTTATTAATATAATATAGTCGCACTCTAAATTAGGCTGGAAATTTACCGTAACTATTATTCACATTGTGAAAACATGCGGTATTGTAATTCCTCAGTAGCCCCTATGACATGTTGGCTTGAAAGTTGGAGAATTTTGGGTTTAATTCCTTGTAGGTGCTGCTATCTGATTCTATGTAAAAATTTGGTATCATTAGTATACAGCTTACAGAACACTCAAATATTTATTTTTAAACCTGATAACTTTATATACTGTGTTTCCAGACCCCACTCCTAGAGCTACAGGGGGGAAGAAAACATCAACAGTGTCCCCAGCTGTCAGGTAACTGAATTCTCAAATTTTGCTTCTATTAAATACAAATTTATATAAAATTTCTTTAATTTTCTTTTGAATTTTTAAGTAAATTTAGTTTCGTTGAACTAATCTTGCAATAAGCTTTTAAACTGAGAGTATCTTTAACATTTCTGTTAAATTAAATTACTTATTATTGACTACCGGTTGTCTTAGAGCTGGGGGTGGAGTACAGAAACCCCCATTCTCAGATGTCTCCTCAAGAAATGCAGGTGATGGTATAGTCCCTCCTGATTTTGTGCCTCGTGTGCAGTTGGAAGAAAAAGTCCAAGAATGTCTTTCTAAAGAGGAGACAATTCAGGTGGGTGATGCTAAACATGTAATTGGTTGACTGATTGACTAAGTTATTGATTGATTGATTGATTAGTTGATTGATTGATTGATTATTCTCAGTGCCAAATATTTGTCCAATGTGAAGGCTTTGCCTCCATTTGACAGAATTACTGGAAAGTGAGAAATAAAGAGTTTGAGTTTTAAAGATGTGTCTGTAGAATTAGCATAATAGAGATGAGTTGGAGTTGTTATTCCTTGAATATAAAAAGTATTTAGGTGCATAAAAAGCACTCGGTAACTGCAACATTTGTTCAATCTGCTTTGTGAGTAAAATGTAGATGGTAGGCTCCATTTAGCTATTTTTTAATATATATATTCCCAAAAAAATAATCCTAATTAGCAAGTACATATTTAGTTATATGAACATTATATCAATTTAGTTATAGTAAAATATAATAGTGCCTAAATTTATAGCAAGTTATAGCCTAATATTTCTAAATAAAATGTTTCTTATATAGCTGACAGTAAGCATACTGTCTGTTTGTCTGTCTGTCTGTCTGTCTGTCTAAAGTTGTGTGTAAACTTAATACAGATATTAGAAGCCAAGGTGCGAAGGTTGGAGCATCTTCTACATCTGAAAGACATCAGAATAAATGATCTACAAATAAGAGTAGATGGTATACGGCCTACTGGTCACCGTTAGATGATGAGTTCCATCCTCTAACTGAAGGTTATACGGCAGTCAAATCAAGCAGCTCTTAGCAATCCTAATGTTAGTATAAGTCTTACAACTAACTGTTTGGCTACACTGCAACAGCGCTAATTATTGTTCTGATTTTAATTGCAAGAAGTTCTTTTATTGGTAGTGATTTGTTTGTGAATTCATCAATGCTCAACTTGAAAAAAATTATCAAAAATTATAGATGTTTTTGTTTTTTGCCAACACTTTTCAAACTAAATTTTTGAAATTTATGATGTAAAATGTTAATCTCGGTATATTTTGGTAAATCAGATATTTGGTATTGTTGAGAAATGAAGTAATATCTACCAATAGCATTTTAACCAACTGCTATTTACTGCAAAGTATAACATGGAGCTAGATATGATATTTTTGCTTTTACCATTTAGTATTGCTATACTTATACTCATTCCTTACAGCTGATGCATATTGTACATGCTAGTTGTTCTTTACTTATATATATTACCATAGTTTATGTTATATTGCAATGAAAACTGCAACAGTCACTATTCGTTAATAGCTCTAGGGTTTGTCTTAGAATGGTGTTATTATAACAATCAAGTAACATAATATTGTAGAAGTTACAACCCTGGAAGCAGTATTTCATCGAAGTAATGTAATAATGTTCATATTTTTATTGGGTGCAATATTTTAGGCAACAGCTTGTGGTTTTTATATTTTGCTATCACTAGTCAAGTTTCTTTATTTAAATTAAGTCACCTAATATGTTTATAAATTTAAAAATACCACTACAATCCATGATTTTTATTTGATTTCTTTCATAAAAAAATTATTCAAACAATTTTTTTCTGATTTTGGGTAAATAAATTATTTCAAATCCAAACAAAAACGATGTGTATAGCCTATAAACCCAACACTGTGGTAGAGCTAATATCGTAGGTTTAGGTAGTGAAATTTATATATATATGTATACGTATAATAAAATAGATTTACAAAATAAAATAAAATAGAAAATAAAATATTTGAAAAGAACCTCACTTACTTTGATATTTAAAGAGAAATTTCTATGCTTGTACACATAAAAATACTGCTTAAATGAAAATTGAGCATAGTACATCTATGTAACTTTCTTACATCTCTAAAAATTATACTAGAATGAACCAACATAATAAAAGTTTCATTAACTCAATTTTGTGGACACCATCGTATTGCTTCGTGAATTTATTGATGGCAGACGAGGTTTTGGCCTTTTGTTGACCTTTTTCCTAGACTCGGTGTCATCTTCAATAATGATTGACAAGTCCATAGTCCTTAGCGTGGCTTCATCCAGACTGGAAGAGGTGTAGCCACGTTGAATCATTCGTTGAGTGACTGGAAGATGTTTAGGAAGCACATTGTTATTCATCTCTTGAGTAGCCAACACTTGGAATGGGCAGCAAAGCACTCCAAATCTGTTTGTTAGATCTTTGTCTACGTTGCCAAAATTTCCTCTGCGTTGTTGGCGACTTATTCTTGACCGCAACAACTCATTTTCAGCTTTTACACCCAGGCTGGTCTGAAATTAAATAAATACTAAATATACAAGTAATTGAAGTATTTTTTTATACTATTTGTTACTTTGGTGAAATACCCTACTGTGAGAATATAACTCCAATAAATTTTTAAAATTAGTCTATCAATGAAGTTACTGCACAGAAATTCAACCTGAAGTATTACAATATTGTCAGTTAAAATATCAAAAGTTACTCATATCATATTTTAAACTTTTTATGGGTAAATAAAAGCTGTGTTCTAAATTGCACAAGATAGGATATTTGCAAAACATTTGCAGCCATGCCTATTTTTAATTGGTACAACTGAGTGTCATCCGAAATACTTCTCTTCTTTCATATTTACAATTTGTGTGTAAAAGATCATTTCATATACCTTTGGCGTCTGCAGAGCCATGTTATGGAATGTTCTAGCTCGTTCTTTGATTTGTAAGTCAGACTCCAGCCATGTGCTCTTTATTGACTCTATCTCACTCAGCGTAGCTGCTCTGCTAGCTAGTTGTCTCTTACAGACTGGGACTTGAGCAACCTAAGTTAAACATATACAGTAAATAAAGATGACGAAGAAGTTAAAGTTCTCACATTAGAAGCTTGAAAAAATACATGCGTGGGAGTAGCTATTTGCTAAAAAAATGCATACCTATTATTGGTGTATATTTAGCACATTTTCATGAACAGAGATACTATTATTTGGATTTTACAGTATATTATTTGATACTACTATGGCTGCATAATATGTTATTAGGAGCCTTAAATTTTACATTGAGAGTAGTAAAGTTATTAGAATGAAAAATAATGTGCAGATTAAAAGATTGACAACATATGCCTATGCAATGTTTGTATCTTATTTTCTAATCTGCCTTGAAGTATTCATCTCACATATACTTACAGGTTATTTAATATTTTCAACAAAATGAATATGCAAATAACTTCATCAAAGTTAATTGATGCTTGCTAGTTAGAACAAAAACTGCAATCTTTCTTCTAATTTAACTCAGAATATATAAAAAAATTATTTCAATAATAAATTACTCCAAGAAGAAGTTTGCTAATTATAAATTGTAGCTATAAATAACTCAATCCCTTTTATGCAAAATTTAGAAAACAATTAACATGTTGAATACTGGGAGGCACTAACATTATTATTCTGCTTATAATTATTTTTTTTGACATTTCCTTTGATACCGGATCTTCGTAGTTTAAATTAAGATTTTACAACATGTAATAAATAATGTTTTATTATTAGACTTTAATAAGCCACACCTCCTTTGTTGGGTGCTGATCAATCTCCGGCAGAATGGAGCCATCCCCACTTTCAAAAACATCGTCCTCTCCTTCAACTTCTGAACTTTCAGTTTTCTCTTCCTCACCCACTTTCTTCTCAACACTATTTTCCAATTCTTTCAGCAAATATTCCTCAGAAAATGGGTTGAGAGGGTGAATCCAGGTGTTTTCATCAGCCAAGTTCCATTCTAGTTTCTAAATCATTCAACACAATATAATGCATATATAATGCAGCATATATCATAGCATATATATGAAAATATAACACTCGCTGCAACAGTGAAGCAGGCAGGGATATGTGAACTTAAGACTACCTCAGAAAATAAATTATATATCCTATGAGAATCCTTAATAGAAAAGGTTTTTTAATCGGGCTAAGGACTTATTTTCTACTATGTAAAGTATCAATTATGACTGAATGCCTTTCCTAGCACCACCAATGGTCTTGACTCGGGCTTGACCCACTGACTTTAGGTTTACTGGTCCAGTGTTCTAACCACTAGACCATGAAAGGCAATCTCAAAAAATACTTTGTAGTAAATATCAAGACTCCTCCAAAATTTTCCAAACTAATACATAACTAGCTTAAGTGTAAGCATGAGTCAGGGGCTACATAATATACAATTAGCAATGTGAATAGCATGTTGAAATTAAATAAAAGAACATTATATTAATCAAAGAGATGCCATAATAATGTAACATTATAATGCTTGTTAAGAGTTTTTGACTTACTTGACCAAATGTTCCAATAAACTTTCCATCACTACTCCAGAGTCTTGCCATTCTATCGGATGACGCTGACAGAATGAAGTCACCATCTTTATGCTCGATGTATTCCACACTAACAACAGCCTGCTCATGGCCTCTCCACAAATAGCGTATTGGAGGTCTCGATTTCTCTACCTTTAAAACCCAATTTGTTAAAATTACCTTCTCAAAACCGTATATTTCTACACATCATTAAAGTATTATTTTTATTTTTATTTATTTTATGGTTCTTGACTGCTATTATAGTTGAGCTGTAGTGTGAACATTGTGTAGAGACATGCTCAACTGTAGCTGTATATATATATATATATATATATATATACCTGCTGAGCTGGCTTGGTGCAGTAGTCTGTGATGTCCCAGGTGTAGATAAACCCCTGTGTGTCAGCAGTCACTAGAGTTGTGTTATCTTCATTACAAGACGTGGCCAACACAGATTCCGTCGGGAAATCCGTTCCTCTGTGTTCACCTACATATAGTGAAACTTATTCTAGAGTTTTTTTAGCAAGTGTAAGTCAATTTGTGCAAAAGAAGTGTTTTTCACAATATTGTGATCATATTTTACTTGTTCTATAGAATTCACATATATTTATTTCATAGATAGATTAAAACGAGTAAGCGATTGTATAACTTATTTAGTGATTTTTAGATGTTGAAAAAATTGTGAGGTCTTTTAAAAATATTCTGAAAAATATTCTACAGTGTATAAACTCTAGACTTTTTGTCTTTGTGAATTGCTATCATAATAGTAATTAATGTATCATTTTACTGTAATAATTAAATTTTAGATAAATAAATACTCTGTCACATATACAAATGTCTATATAAAATGCAAAGACGTCAGATATTCTATGATTCACATATAGTGTATATACTAATATATGTATGATAATATTAAACCCCTTCCTCACCTAATAAGTTCTTGTTACCAAATATACTCCACCACTTGGTTACTCCAGCCTGACACGAGACCAGAACAGCTGCTTCAGTTAACTTACTGTCAATTCTATGCTTCAAGAATAATATTTTATCTACTGGGATGACAGTTCTACAACAGATTATATTCACATGCTGTATACATTGTGTTGATGTGTTATTATTTAGGTCATCTATATTTGCACTGACATCATATTAATACGATAAATATTAAAATTCTTATTATGTTCATAGCTGTGCCTGTATGCTTAATTTCGATCTACAGTTATGTCTGGCAACCAATGCATCTTTTGCTGGAGCAGAATTTATTGCTACATATATCTATATATAGTAATCTATAATGTTAATATTAATATAGTATTCTATATTAGTGACATGTATATATAACTATATCAAAATACATGCATATCATTTTATAGTAATATGTATATAATATTCTACAGCAATAATACATATATATAATTATATAGCAATACACATATTGTATTATATAATAATAATGCGTATATAGTATTACATAATAATTACCCTTTAGGTGGGGGCTGATGACTCTGTCTATGTCTAGAGTTAGGTCTGCTGAGTCGTTCTCCATCCTCGACCTCTGACCTTCTTCTCCGATCATTCCCAGCATGCTTTGTGCCCGTGTTACTAAAATAGACACTTGACAGATGAGTTGGCAGTATAGAGTGTAGCAATTGTTTGTTGCCCACATCTAAATGTGGAAAGGGCGGGATTCTGAAAAGCCTCATTCTGTATTTTAAACCTTAGCTGGCAATTACTAGTTCAAGAATTTAGCCATTTAAAAAGCATTTACACTTAAAAACTTAATGCCCTACAAGTTATAATTCTCACATAATGTTATTAAATATCCTATATGAGTTGAAAGCTGACAAGCATATCAACTCAATGCTGATATACATGTGCTCTAGCTATGAATACACCAAGACTACACAACACCTAAGTAGGTCCGCCACTGTTTGGTACCTTGTACAATCTAGTCTGAGTATAAGCTTCTCCGTCTCCAACGTCCACACCAGAATCTCTCCATCAAAGCTAGCCGTAGCGAGTAGATTGGGTGAACAGTAAGCCAGGTCCAGTATATCATCTCTGTGCAGTGTACCACCTTTCCATGAGTCATCAGCCTCTATGTACAGGTTCTAAACACAGGAGTTTTCTTCTCAGTAACAACTACCTTATATATTGACTGTGTGGAAGCAGGCAATATTACTATCACTCTACTAGGCATTCATTATAATACATACACATTACAGGCATTACACGTATACGTATTCATATGTAATGTTTCACTGCTGCTTTCAAATTCAACTTGTTTATTGGAGTTTTTCCTTAAATGAATAAAATGCAAGGACTGGCAATAATATTTTATTAGCAACAAATTTTTTATAAAAACTCTATACCTATTTAGACTGTTGAGACTGAATCTGTTTTCAAGATTTGTTTATAGTAACTATAGATCATGTATGAACTATGAAGTAAATTAATGTTTAATTACACCTAATATAACTTGTTGTTAACCATTTGTGGATAAACTCTTGGTATATGAATTGCAAGTATAACATAGTAAGTAGTTTATGGCTAACTGTAGTAATATATTATATTCAATTCCTCTGATTTATACTTACATCTCCTTCGGAGTCATCATATTTTGTTATCTTTCTACTCCATCCGACTGTAAGCATGTATTCTTTCTCAACAAGGGAGAGAACTCCTGTAACTTCACTCTCATCCACTGGTTCCAGTTTGTGCAGGTTGTGACCATTTTGAAAATTCCACACCTAAAAGTATCACAAAAAATACAATTATCACAAGCATTTCTAGACTTTGATTAAAAAATTATACTGTGTTTGTTATAATTTTTTTGCTATCATATGTAATTAGCAATTCATATTTTGAAGTTGTTTCATGCGATTTTTACTGCTCAAAATTCTTTGAGTCTACCACAACTGTTTAACTTGAGTACAATAAGTAGTTAAATGAATGTCAATTTTAAAAGAGTTACCTTGACTGTGCCGTTTCGCGCTCCCGTTATTAACCTTCTCCAGTTTCCATCAAAAGCCATGGAAGTTATTTCCTCATCGCCGTGTGCGTTGGTAAACACCAGGTTCTTGTTTCCTGTTTCAAAATCCCAACACATGAGGCTCGAATCATCTGCTCCTGTTACAACCTATTTAACGCACAATATAAAAAGAAATAGCATAAACAAGCATACTATACTAACTAAAAGCAATAATAATATATTATGTAAAAAAATTATATAACGACCAGGTTTATGACATAAACTTGCAACCTATTATAATATAATTCTGGCACTGAAGGATGGGAGCCTTTTACAGATGTTTTTTGCGTTGGATGTTGTTAGTCGCAGGTAATTTACAGTATAGTGTAATCAAACTGAAGGTTTCTAGTCGTTATTTATTACTTAATTACAATAACTAAATTAATATTGGCAGCAGCTGCCGATAGAGCAGCGATATAGCAGGAGTGTGATTACAATCAATTCTCTCGCACTGAAAAGCTAAGTTCTCGGCAAGTGTTTATCAAAAAGATAAGAGTATAGGTTGTTTACTGATTTTCACATATTTTAATAAAATATCAGTTAATGTTTGTTTTAAATTTGCTACTCTACAACTTATTGTTTATTCCAGTGTAGCGATATAACAAATAAAAAATTCTATATCACACCCATATAAGGAAGTAAATGCTATTAATTTATACCATGCAGTGATGATTATTAGAAGTTATCTACCCAGTAAGTAAGAAGTTATAATGTCTCACCTCCCTAAAAAACTGGTTGTAGATGGCAGCGCATAGGGGAGCATAATGCGTTCGAGGAATGTCGTCGGCGGGTTTGTGGTATAGCCCAAGTTTCAACTTAGCTATGTAGTCGTTACAGGCAACTAGAAGGCAACTGTGGGGCGACCCGATAACAGCATTCAAATGTAGAGGAAACGAGCCATGGTCAGGAATGTGCCCGTGTAAAGATGTGGGAAACTTTAGTATTACTGTTTGCAGGCACGTGTAGTCCCGGATGTCCCACACCTTCAGCATCTGTGTGTACAAGTATGTTCATAGTCTAGGTATACAGTGCATAATGTGTAGTAGTATAGACTACAGAGCTACTGATTTTACTTTATATTGCTGTTCAACTATATTACGTATGTAAAGATCAATGTTGCCAAAATTATCATTATTCCACTAGCAATCAGTAGCTGCGATGCATGGAAACATGGAAACATATTCATACAGCAAATCTTTTTGTTTGTCAATTTCTTTTATAGTTAGATTTATCATTGTGATTATACTGTTTGTTAAATTAGAAGTTGCCTATTACAAGGACTTGACATATGAACACATAATTACTCAAATACATGATAATAATGGATAAGTATTTAGTTACTACAATAATGAACACACAAAAATATATTTAAAGAATTTGTAGCATTAGAAGATAATCTTTGAACAGAACAGCCTGGCATGGAGTAATACTGGTGTAAGTCTTACAGCATCGGCAGAGTAACTGAAGACTTGTTCGAGGTACTCATAAATGACTACATCAATCACTGCCGAGTAGTGCCCTTCCAGCACTGTAATGGGCTTATTCGGAACATATGGGTTCCACAAGCGCACCATGTGATCAGGCGCTCCAGTGGCAAGCAAGTTCAGCTTCTTACTGTGATCAAAGCAGTGAACACCCTGCAATATATAGTACACCACAATTTAATGAATATATGTTAAAGAAAAGCTTGTATAATTATACGAGTTGCTGTTGAAATGGATATAAGAATGATGTTGATGGGAACTGAAATGATATGCAAGTTATATACTGACTATGGTTTCTAATTTCTACCTGAAACTTATAACTTTCAAATATTTCCACGATGCTTTTTTAAAAGTTATCAGATGAATTATGGATTATAAAATGTATAGAAGCTGCAGTACATAATTATTCTAGACCAAGGTAAAATCATGCAAAGTAGCAAATATCGTATCAATATTGCTTCTAAAGCACAGACTATCATTATATTAAACAGGGATGACATCACATCTTATAACATAGAGTTGAAATGCTGTACATGACTATATAGCAGCTGTAAGCTTACTTTAGCCAACTTAAACACATATGGCTTTTTATTGCCTGCCCTGTCTATAATAACCACTGATGTCTTCGGACTAGCACTGCCAGTGATGATGAGGTCATTGTGAGAAACGTACTTTATTCTTTTGATTGGTTCACCTTTATGTATGCCATCAACTACCGTGTGCTGTACAAACCTGCTGTGCTTCAGTAAATCCTTCAATAGAAGAATGAAAAGAAATTCTATAATATCTAAATTTCTGCTTTATTAAGATAAACTATTTTTTTATTGAATCAAATTTATTTGCATAACACCAACACGTAAATGAACTCAAATCTTCAAACTAGAAATTTCTATGCTGTATCATTTATTTAAAATAATGATGTTATATTTATACTGACCTGCATATAGATTCTGTTTTTAGTTTGTTTTGTGGCTTGTTTAGTGAAAGCTTTCTCAAATAGCTGAGTCTGAGGTGCCAGAAATTCTAAGATATGAACATCTCCTGCATCGTCTCCCCACATCAACATCGCAGGCTCATTGCTGTCCTAGATTTTACAGAACATCAATTTAATCACTTTCTGTAACAGCTGCATTCATCCTGCACTTAGTATTACTAAAGAATTACACTACTGATTATATTGATTATTTTTAAAAATAATATTTTCTTTTGGTTGCGATACTGCATGCATACTGTATACTGTAATATACTCTAATAATGCTACAATAACTTATTGGAATTGTGCTCCCATTGAAATAGGTCTATTACTGTTATCTATCTATATTAAATTAACTTTGAAATACGCGGTAACAAACCTTGTTCTTATAGTAGTAGGCAAGACAGTGCGGCACATTGTTCAGTCCATACAGGTGGTAGATCTCAATCATCTGATTTCCAGCTATATCATAGAACCTTATGTCTCTCCTGGTACTAGCTATGGCTATTTTGTGACAGTTGGGCATGTATATAGCGTCTGTGACCCACATCTAACATTATTATCATGAGAAGAATTATTACAACATAAAAATGGCCAACTGCTGCTTAGTTATAATAAATTTATTGTAATTTAAAACCATCATTAAAATTCTTATTGATTTTATAGCATTTTTATTACTACACCTATTTCGTAACATTTACAGCTGCACAACTGTTAATTTTATTAACATAAAGTTGCTCATTATTTTAGGTAACTGGTTTAGAATTTGCAATGGTCAAGTCAAATGACTGTTCTACACCACCAACTCCTATTTTATTGGAAAAATATAGCAACCCTACTACGCAATATATTCTCAGTATGACAGTACTTAGGTTAAGCTAGTCTGACGCAAGTTTAGGAACTCGTCAACTTTAGAGACGGTAAAAAAGTACCTTGAATCTTCTTTTTTGGCCGTTGATGTCCTCCATTTCAGGATCAGTATACGTTGCTTTCTCTAAAACCATGGTAGACGACCATATGCATATGGCGCCATCTTTGTTGATAGTCAAGTACCGGGGTGGATTATCAAGGGCTACTATGCATACAGTACATTCTTGCTGTAAGAATTAATTCTGATACATTATACTCTTTTAATTACTATATAGATATGAATAGAAATAACGTTCTGTAAGCATTTTAGTTACACAAAAATAAAATGTATGTTGCCAACACTGATCGTTCTGTAAATGTACATATTATATCCGTTAATAAAATACTAAAGTGATAACTATATAACATGTATAATTGTATAACTCTGGTTTATAAGCAGCCTTAAACAGCCTTTAAATAGTTTATATAATATTCAAGTGATAGCAAAGCACTATATATATAATATATAATATATAATATATAATATATATATAATATATAATATATAATATATATATTATATAATATATTATATATAATATATAATATATATATAATATATATATATAATATATATAATATTCAAGCACTATATAGAACATGTAAAATATTGGTTTATCAGTAAGTTGAAAATACTTTTCACTCACTCTGTTGTGGACAACATGCTTTATCTTTGGATCGTTCACGAAAGGGATTTCCTTTTTAGTCCTCAAGTAATCATTTTCTCTGTAATGCAGCAGCATGTAAGTGGCGAACTCATTCCAGTCTACAAACCCATCCGCAGATGTGTCCAGCTGCAATAGCATATAATTGAGAGTCTCTATATTACAGTATCATAAATAGAAATTAATAAAAAAAACTTCTGTTTCTTGACACTATATAACCTATAATATTTATATATCGTGTATATGATATATTGTGTATATGATATATTGTGTATATGACAAAGCTTATATATATGCAATATAACAAGTTTATGATATATCATTTACAAGTTATCTATTGACTTATATTTGATATTCTTAATAAAATATTCAATTTCAAAGTTAACATTGCTTCTAATAGTGTTCATTATAAACTGCACAAAGTAATAGTTATTTATTACCCGGTGCTCTAAAAGTAGCACCTGGCGTTTCTCAGCGTACACACATGTATAAACAAACGGAACAGCTTTTGCTTATAACATATTCTGTTACTCAACCTTTGTGAACAGCTTATCCAGTTGGTCGTCATATCTTCGAGTCTGAAGAACCCCAGCTATGGTTTCCTTGAACTCTTCAGGATTAAGGGCCCCAGGCTCTCTGTGCTCGTATTTAGTGGCGGAGTACTTGCTCGTTCCCTCCAGTATTCTGGTCTCGGGCCGATGGTTGTCAAACAGTTCCATCAACTCATGGAGATGAGTCAACTCAATGTGTTCCTCTAGTCTCAGGTGCTCCGGTATCTTGTTGAAACTGAAAGGAAAGAGCTGAGCAAATTATAAAACAAACTTCAGGATATTCAGACAAATACTATTCTTACATGTCTGATTATAATATGATTATATGTGTAATTGTAAGTTAAATGTAAAGATTGCAACAAAGTGTATTATGGCACTGGTGCTTGTAAGATCTGTGAACCGTTATATAAAGCTGCATCATATCTGCAACAGTTTTATGTCACTAACCATAGAAAATAAGGAGAGGGAAAATTGCATTTAAAACTTGAGACATAAAAAGCTGTAATTTTTCAATAATTAATTTAGTAAATTATTGTTTGTGTCTCAACACATTTCTTATTCTGCTGACAATGCATGTAGTTGTGGAAAAGCATTTTCTGCCATATAAAATACATGGTTGATTATTTGTAAACATAAATTGTGGTAAATGATAATACGAGAACCATTAAATTTTATATTCTTACTTTGTTTTCTAACATAGAGAATTCTTTACTGCTGTACTACAGTGTGTATAAACAACAATATGTTCTAAAAAATATTTAAACTGATGTAAAATCAAAGTTTAATTCTAGATGCTGTGCTTTAAAGATTATAAACATATAACGGATATAACTTACATGGTTTAAAATTGATTTTGAACTTGGCATAAATTACACGCAAATACTATAAGCTACTGTATTCTAGTTAAAATATGAAACAGTAATTGCTTTCAACTGTTACTTACATGAGTTTTTCTGTCATAACTGCTATTTACTTTACATAAACTAGCTAGAGTTGAGCCAGATTTTAGGTTAGTAAAAATGTTTAAAGACAAGTTGCTTGCTCTCAAGTAAAGCAACTTTTTTTCAATTCCAAACCCCCACCCAACGGTTAGAAATCTGAGTTAGACACAAATAAGCATTTTGTATGTAGGTGAACTGACTGTAGACTGTAAATATATGTTATGTGTTAATTAACTTCAGCTAGGTGTTGTAAAATCTATACTAGCCACTTATGATGAATAGAAACTTTAACTGACGCAAGAAATGTACGTAACTTGAAATTGATTTAAAATAGTAGTCTCATAATATAGACGTAAACAATCTGCTGACAAATATATAACTTTTATAAAGGGCTGTTTGTCTAAATCTGATTTATTAATGAGAAGCTCAGACTTGCTTAACTAGATCAGTTAACTATTATCTAACACAACTTTGATTATCGGAAAAGAAATATTATGATAGCGATTTTACTTGAATTATGCTTATGAGTTATGATGGGTATACACTGGTGTGATTCTAGCACCCATACAGATAATATTAACGGCAACTTTAACTTCTACTAATTGAAACTATATAAAAATATTTTAAGCTCAAACCCACTTTTATAAAAATGAGTACTTTTACAAAAGGAATGTTGGTTTATATGATTTATGATAAACTTACTTTATTTACAACTGGTATATAACGTTGCAGCAAGACATATTATTTAGCTGATACAAGTTCCTATAACAACTGATGAAGTTTAAAAAGCTTCATAATACGTTCAAAGGATGGCAGCTTAAATTAGCTTTAAAATAAAAGCTTAAACAGCAACTTTACAAAATTAAAGCTGTAAGTAAATTGCTATAAAACCTTTGTTTTGATTAAATTCACTTTTTTCAAAATTGACCCAATTTTTCATTTCTAGTTACTTGGCTGTATTTTAATTACAAGTAAACAACTTTTTTGCAACTTTCATAAGCTATCATCTCATCTATAACAAAGCCATTTTTTACTTTTGACTATCATTAGTTTTTCAAAAATAATTTTAGCATGAATGTTTATAGTACCATTTGAATAGCTTACCAAGTCCAATTAGACGACAACAGTCTATTATATATCATATCAAGAACTTTATACAGTCGTTCCAAGTCGCAATGTTTGTGCTCCACAGCACTTTTAGCAGCACCAGGTTTCCAGTGAGTTGTGACATGCTGCCTACGTTGAGTTCTATTTCTGTGCATTATTTGTCACAGCGGAGGGCCTCTTAATAACAAGTTTATGCCCTTTTGAAGTACAGTCTTTAGTACTAGTGACAGTGTTTTGCTGAATTCTTGGGAAAGTTTACAGACACAATTTAATGGTCGTGGGTTAATAACCTAGAACTCTTTATTATACTCTGGAGACAGGATACTGTATAATTATCTTTTATAGTATACCACCATTTGTATTGATTCTTTAGATTTCATAATTGAGTATTTAGTCATGACAGTTTAAGTTGAGCAAATATTATTATTAGTTCATAAAATTGCTGCCGTGTCAAGCTCTTTGAAATGTGCCAGACTACAGCTCCTTAAATTACTTCATAAACTTATCAGTTATAATTGTTATTGAAATTAAAAGAACTGAAGTCCAACTGGAGAGAAACTAGCAATTTTCACAGAGATAAACCAGATAAGGCATATTTAGGTGCGTCAAATGTATGGTTTTAATCGTAAAAGATTTTGTACCTGATGAGTATTTATCATGACTACAATTCTGTGTTTACATACATATATATTTATATTTCCTTTTTGTAAGATTAAAAATTTTTACGCAGAAATATTTTTGCTACCGGCTTGTCTCAGCTTTTATTACCATAAAAAGTTTGAACTCATACTCTTAGTTTAAGATGAATATATATCGTAAGCAAATAGTTGGAGTAAATGAGGTATTAGTTTCAATTGTAATAAAACAACAGCATACTATAGTAAGTAATATACACTCACCGAAAGAAATCAATAGGTTCTGCCATATTTTAATACAGACTAGGCTAGCTACTGGACTTATTACATAGCCGTTATAGTATCATCCAACACACCTACGGCTTTCAGTGTCAGACTAATATGATATATTATAGTAGATCTACTTATTAAATGTTGTTCTGTTGATACAGACTTAAGATTCTGGTTGCTATTCATCATGAATTTATATGTTTATTGAAATTCCTATCTTATCATTAAGTCAACTGCGAGTGTTTAGTCAACTTCTATATGCTGCAGTACAGTTCTACCTATAACAGCAATGCTATATCAGCTGAGATAAAATATTAAACAAAATAATGCTTGAAGTCAGTTATATTATGTATTAATTTAAAATGATGCTAGAGTGAGATTCTTCTATGCCTAACAGCATGCTTGTCCAGTAGTAAATAATGCTGCCAGGTCAGCACTATATGCTACCTACTAACTTCTGTAGTATAGAGAAGAGTAGCACATGATCAGCCATATGGCTGGGTTTTAAAGTCAATCAGCTTGTATGAAATTTATATTCAAAACCGCTATGAAATAACCAAGGAAATTATATATATGAACTAGTTAAAATAGCAGGTTAAATACAAACGTATATAATATTTTATATTGATAGTAGTGATCAACGTATGAATAATTGGCAGCAGTTTTAATGCTAATAAAAAAGGGAGCATAACTCTGATGTGGTAATAGAGCAAAATACCTACTAGATAATCATTATTATAGTTCAATATATTGCTTTATACAAAGTTTCAAATTTATGGTGATACATCATATGTATACAATGGATGTGCATTTATAATGCATTGTATCAGCTTATCAGGTTCAGTGAGTGAGTTAGAGAAAGAACACTTTTGTAAATTTTGAGATTGCTAAATCTGCTTAGAAAAAATTTATGTGTATCATAAAAATAAATGTTGCTATGGAAGGGTGACAGTATGCCACAAGGAAAATTTTCTAACTTTTTTATTTTCCTAGCTATATTTTCACAATTTACAAAACACCATTTTGCATATAGTTATGAAATTAGCAAATCACAAATTTTCAAATGCCACAAAAGCATAACCAGAAGATGCAGTAAATCTTCGAGATTGTGAAATATTAAAGTAATATATTGTAGAATAAAGTGTAAATTTTTGAAAAGCAAAAGAATATTTAAAGTTAGTATTATGAGACACTTGCCTTTGAAAGCCATAATCTGTATCTTCAACAGCATTATCAAGTTCAGCTAATGTTTTATGTTGTGAAGACATGAGCTACAAATCTAATCACAGTTGATAGAAATATGGAACTTAGGTTTACTTAGCTTTCGTGTTACTTTTTGTGCTCATACCACTTTCACCATTCAACAGAGTATAGCTCTATCCAAGTTTTTAACACATTTAAAATAAATCTAATATAATGCATTCTTTTAATAGCATATATTAACATAGTTTGTTGTTTTAATAATGGACAGTTGAAAAACACATAATGGCTGCTGATGTAACGCAGCATAATACCCACTAATTGATGCTTTCACTAATGCACTCTCCTTTTGTACTCAGAAATTTATGCTTATAGCAGTGATGCCCAAAGCATACTATAGATTTATGACTATCATAACATACATAGTGTATTATTCCACTCGCTATTATATGAAATTATATAACCGCAATAGTATTATAATGTTATTGATATACTTTACAAAACTACTCTTGCATGATAATAGTTTTAGTACCAGAAAGTATTTTAAGGCTTTTAAAAAATATGTTTATTAATATCACCTCTTCCCCATAGTCCTAATTTGTGACAAAACTTCATAGCCTGTTATTTGTAAATTAAGACTTTTCAAAATTTTTAAATTGAATCAAAGTTCAGGCATCAAAGTTATTTTTATAAATAGCAGCACTTTGTTTACTTGAGCTCTAGTTTCCTTTTACTCTATCTCTACACTAATATTGTTATAACATTAGGCAGGTTACTTTTAGAGCAGGAGAATTTATCTGTCCATGCAATGGAAGAAGATACTGATAACTTAAATATCTATATTATATTTTGAATTCCCATGCTCAGCAAAAACCGTTATTTTTATAACCTTCATCAGGTCACATCACTCATTATTTAACATGTGTATGTCACATGTGTATGTCACATGTGTATGTCACATGTGTATGTCACATGTGTATGTCACATGTGTATGTCACATGTGTATGTCACATGTGTATGTCACATGTGTATGTCACATGTTTATGTCACATGTTTATGTCACATGTTTATGTCACATGTGTATGTAACATGTTTATGTCACATGTTTATGTCACATGTGTATGTAACATGTTTATGTCACATGTTTATGTCACATGTGTATGTAACATGTTTATGTCACATGTTTATGTCACATGTTTATGTCACATGTGTATGTAACATGTTTATGTCACATGTTTATGTCACATGTTTATGTCACATGTTTATGTCACATGTTTATGTCACATGTGACATAAACATGTATTATGCTGCATGTATCAGACCACATTTATTATGTAAGCAGATACAATTGATGCTCTGTAAAAATGCTAACAATAGTAAAATAGTTGAACAGTGGTTTTTCCTACTTTAGTATAAAATAGAATGTTCAGTGCAAAGAATCTTATAGCTGTAACAATTATTATAATGTTATCTAGATATGAGCAATAATAAGGAATCCTCTACTATTATGTAAAAACTACTTATTTGCAGCCTTAGAGATCTGTTTATAGGATGAGTTACATATTTGAACTAATCATATAAATGTAGAAATTGATAAATCATTAAAACTGGTGAAGTGACCAAGGAGTGTTTTTAATTGTTATAAAATTGTATACAACCAATAATTCTTAATTAAATTAGTCATGTTAAAATATTATATAATTCATCATATTAAGAGTTATCATACCTTTGAAACGTTTCCAAGTTTTCAAAGCTCAAGCTTCTCTCCAACTTATTCGATCTCATTCGCTAAAACAGTTGATAAGCCTGATGAGTCATAAGAAAAATACTGTGTTATTTATTATTATATAATAATAATGTGTTCAATAGATACTAGACCTATATTCATTATAAGTATGAATAATTTTAACTGGTACAAGAAAACTCTGATAAGCCATAAGGTCTGTTGTGAACAATACTAATTTGTGGAAAATATTTATTGAAATACTGGTCATACTGTTGATACAATTTACAAGAAAATGTAACTTTGCTTAAATCGTAATATAGAGCATATAATATATTATGATATACAGTATGGCACCATATTTGATTTAAATTTGTATTTTTATAATAGAAAGTCCTGTTTCAAGCATCAACTTAGAAACTCTTTGCTTCGTAATAATCATGAAAGTATGAGTCAGTTAAAAATTCTTTATTATTTACACATTCAAACGCTTAAACACTGAGTAAAATAAGTACAAAGAGGGATGCATATTTTTACACTTCCTGAAATTATTAGCTTTATCGTACAGGTGAATAGGGGATGAAACTGCATAGGTTCTATGATCTATCAGATATTTGTAGTTTGTAAAATAAAGTAAACATGATTCCAATCTAGATGTCAAGTCAAAATAATAAATCTGTACTAAAAGGAAGCTCATATCTTTGCACCTTAAAAGATGTTTTAAGTTACTTTACGTTGTTCAGTAAAAGTCAAAACTGCTAACAGATATTGTAGATATCCTTTTAACATTTATCTAAAAGCTTACTTACTTCTAAAAGATCTACAAGAGCTCTCTTCCATTTCTGCCTGTGCTGAATTTCTTTAGGGATTTGAACGTTAGACTCCATTTCAGATGTCAATGAGTATTGAAACAGATCAGCACATCTTAGGACTTATAGCACTGGGAGAGCCAACTTTCTTTGTCATATAATGTATTTAAATCTCAAACTTTGTATAATATTTACTACATTATGGTCACCTAAAGCCTTTAAACTAAAGTTGTGTTCAAATAATAAAGGCTCCAGAACTTCAACACTGTCAGTGCTTGTTAAGTTGTAATAAGATTCGAATTTTTAAGTTCTAAATACATAACAACCAGAGAAAACGAGAGTTAACAAACATAGCACTCCATATTTACTTGTCAAACAGTTTAATTTACACTTGGCTAGCTTTACATAAATTATATATGAGAATATTTTGCTGTTACAAAATAATTACACCAGAGGTAAGGATTTCATCTAACCTATTGTTGTATGGAATGTTTGCTAGTTATTGATTTTATATTTATTTTTACATGCTTGCTTGCAGTGCTAGTGAAGCTATAGATGGTTGCATTATGTAACTAGCTAGGAATTCATAATATGAGAGTGTGAAATAGTTGCATTCGCATATTCTGAATAAAATTAATTTATACCCAAGTTTACCCAGTTTTTGTTAAAAAATAGCTTAATGGAAGTTGATGGAGCTAGTGTCTTTATTTGGCAATAACACACCTGATATCAAAGAAAACGTGATATTGAGTGATACTAATTTGTGTTGCTAACTTTGTCTAAGGGCAACAAGTAAATGATCTAACAGCCAGCACCCTGCTGTTATAAATAGATGATTAGCAAAAATAATTATTGCTGTGTACACAGGCCGACTATTGGGCATAAACTCCGATGATTGCTAAATAAATATTATATGTACCAGAAATAAATCAGCTCAAAGTAATGAATAATATAATAACTGAATATGATAGCCTCATGTCTAATAGCCTTGGGAACAAATGAACATCATGGAAAAATAAACTTAGTTTATAACATAACACCTTCTCAATCACTGATTATCAAAATAGACAGACGACCTAATGCTATAGTCTCTACTGATTGACCTCTTTTAGGATATTCTGCTGCCTCGAAAATATTCTTAAAATTTACGTAAAATAAGGCTAAAAATCAGAACTGGGTATTGGTTCATCAACTTCTTCTTTATAAGCTTTAAGAGGCACCATTCCTGGTCCATATTCATGCGCTTTTCTATAAAACTGCACGTCTGCTTTGTGTCCAGTCTTAGCTTTCACTTCATCTTCTCGAAGTACATACCGTAAGGTTGGGGAATCGACAATATCACCCTTAGCTTCTCCTCCTTGATATGCACTTAGTCTAAAAAGTTATAAGAGATAATAACTTTGCAGTTGACTTGAGATAGGGAGCAGCCGTTTGCCTGGTAAACACAGAGTCATGGGTTCGAACCCGAATAAAGGCTATTGGTAATATTAGGAAGAACATCCAGTCATAATTGCTCCTGTGTCCCATCTGAATAAGTCCTTAGCCCACTTTAAAAAACCCTTTCCGTCAGGGGTTGTTAAACCTTGAATAGCAGCATCTTAAATCAGACAAGCACTTTTTAGAGTTATCTTATCATGAGCAACTGCATATAACAAGGAAGGAAAACTTCTGTAATACTACTAATTGCTAAATATTTACTACATCTAGGAGAGTCATGCAATGCAATAATTATATTGTTCAAACAAGCTATCTAGCAGCAGTGAAAACACAAAATGCTTCAATGTATGCTAATCGAATCAACATGGCTAAACAGAAGTTTCTTTGAAATAAATTACGCAATAATATACTCTGTAGGCCATTTAAAAATGTTATTTGCAGCAAAACCGCTGCTCTAATATATTGTATGAAACCTGTACAGTTGATTAATTTCGAACCGTTATTGTATATACAGAGATTAATGTCAAAATTTTTCCAACCTTAATAACATACTTGGCTTAAAACCAAGAATGGGGCTGAGTAAAATATTCTACTTTTAGCTTTATTTCTAACATTCCCCCCCTCCCCCCCCCCCCTATACTTTATTTATTTTTTCGAGGTTAATAAACTAACAGTTAGTGTCAAAATATTAGTAGCACACTTGTTGGCAGCTCTAAACAGCTACATCTAGTTATATGTAGCTGTCATATTCTATGTGGTGTCACACCGTAACTGTTACCTAGGTTTCTGGGATTTATTGATGTCTGCTGGGGCGGAACCAAGATTCCCCCTAGCAGCAGCCTTTTGGTTTATCTGCTCTCTGCAGATAATCAATGTGTTATATATAGAAGGTACATTCATGTTTAGCATAAATAAATTGGTTGAAAAACTTACTCTTTCCATCTCACAATTTTGTTCAACAAACAGGGATATATGAGTTGTTACCAATGTGCATAAATATCAACAGCTAATGAAGATTGAGGAAATATGTATCATTGAGGGGATTAAATCTCTACACTCAAGTCTCAAGCAAAATTGTTTTGGTTATATAATGTAGGCTTTTATTTGTTTTTTTATCTAAATTTATTATAGTATAGTAAAGTGTAGAAAACTTACTTGATTGTTTGACCTGCAGAGGAGTCTCCTGGTACAGAGATGTTGAGAGCATTCTGTGCATTTCTCTTAGAGTAGAGCGGGAGAGGAGAGTTATACTGTAGGTGTGCTGCAGAAGCTGTTGAGCTAGAGAGATGCAGTTAGAAGACATGAATTATATAAGTAATGTCTCTGTATTTATATAGGGCAGCTGCTATAATTTAAGATAAATTTATAGTAAATTTTTAAAAGAACTTGGAAAGAAAATTCTTCAAAATTAAAAAAAAACTTTTATCCCACCACCATCGCACTCCTTGCCTGCTTACCAAGTATAGAGTATATGTAGCACCACCTTTGACTAATCATAGTAATTTGATTTAATGTTATTACATTCTGCTTTACTTGTATGGAACTACCTTTGTATATTTGTATATTTATATAAACTATTCTTCAAGGTCTTCTATATAGATTTGTTATAATAGTATTTACATTATGTATTTCTATACAGTAGAATATTCCACTAATCTGCTATAAATAGAATAGCATTATTACTTCTTTGAATAAATAACTGATCAAGCTTTTACTAAAACCAGGTGTTACTCATATTAATTTTCCAAATAAATGTATAAATTTCTTACAGCACCAGCCTGACTTACCCATTTACTCTTACTTACTCACTTACCTGTAGGAATTATGACTAACTTACCTGTAGGGATTATGACTAACTTACCTGTAGGAATTATGACTGACTTACTTGTAGGGATTATGACTGGGTTTATAGGAGAGGGGACCTGGAGTTGGTCTGTTGAAGTTGTGTGGCTGGTAGAACTTCCTGCCTTGACTAGCCCCAGATCCTTGAGCTGGCACCCAACCGTAATGATGTTGGTTGTTTGGTTCACTATATGGCCCTAACAAGTTGCATAACTAGTTTTTAACATTTCAAGCAATAGTATTTATTCCACAAATTCTCAAAAGCTCTTTAAATTTAGGAAAACAATAATTTATCGACAGAAAAACACAAATTTTATATAAAATTAAAACAGCAGAGGATAGCAAATGACTTGCAAGGGTATGGAAACTCAACATTTATGTAAGAGTTGTGGGTGGTTATAAGCCGAGCAACAGAATAGCTACAAGTTGAAGCTGACTAAACACAGACACACGCTTAGACCATAAGCAAGCAGCACCGACACTTCTGCTATACCCTTGTAACATCAATTGCATCGTTTAACCTTTCAAAGACAACCTTAGAAGGTAAGACTTGTTCAATCATAAAATTATACTATAAATTGTCAATTTGTCTTAAGCAGTTTTTAAAAAAAAACATTTTTATTGTGGTAAACTTTAATGAAGACAATGGAAGGCCTCAGCTACACAAGGTCAGACTTTTTGGTAACTTGAAGGCATTCTAATCATACTGGAGCAAATGCAAATGAATTTAATAGAAAAGATTTATTTCAATTTAGTGTTGCACATTTTGAAAATTCAAATTCGAAGCTCTGCAGTATATAAGCCTATATAGTTGTGTAAACTTGATTTGGTATATACATGTGCATTGAACAGATAGTCATTGGTTGCACCAAAACTTTTTTATTCCCTTCTTTTCTACTATTTGTTAATAGCATTTACTTATGTATCAACAGTCAATACTCACACTCAGTATTTTCTTTCCTAGTTTTTGCTAAGTTCAGTTGCAGTATAATAATTGTTGTTCACTGGCTTGTCAAAACTCACCCACCCAAATCTTAACTAAGTTTTGTAATTATTTAATGCTAGACCACCAGTTTATGTTTATGTCTAGTAAAATGTCTAGTAGCTGGTAAGAAGATACCGAAATTTCATTTAAACTTTGTGTTGCGGAAAATATTTGCAAGTTATTAATGTGACTTTGAATAACTAATTTTCAGAAGAATTCCTGCTTTCAAGCACTACAAACCCCTTTGCTGATGCTGTGGAGGTGAGTTGGCAGGACGCAAGGGTTTGCTGGCAAGACTGTGGGAGACAAGGTTTAGCATAGCTTGGTCCTGAGGTGTTAACATACTACCTTGGGGTGTGTCGTTCCAATAATGTGAACCAACTGTGTAGCCTCCGTTCTGACTATACATTGTCTGTAAAGCAGCAGATACAGATTAACACCCATAAGGGATAGTTTAGGGTTGTTCTAATTTTGTAAGAATATAAAATATCTTCAAGCTTGATTACCTTATATACACTGTTTTTGGCTTATGCCAGGTGGTTCCTGTGCAAAAAACTGTTTTCCTTTGATCAGCACAAAACTCTGTTTTATTTGTATATATTCAAATAATGCTAATACATAGTTAGATTTATATAAGCATGTTTGAGCGAATTGTTGGTGGTATAAATAAGGAACCAAGAATTCTTTCATAAGACAACCTCTTTTTCTTTGAGGATAACTGGACCCATTAGTTTTTATTATATAATAGCAAACTAAAAAATGATTCAATTAAATATAAAATAGCAATTTCAGTTTTTTGTTAGTAGTAAATTATAAATTATCCTTGTACAAAAAATATAACAAACAATTGTCATTTAATAAACTATCATATATATTTTTGAATGAAAAGTCATAATTATTTTCAATTAATTATTTCATATTTTTCCAATTATCATAATTATTGTTGCCACTATATTCAGTGAGAGATTCAATTCCTAAACCCATCTCATCATTTAGATACAAAGTACAAACTATCAGCAAGGACCTGTATAAAATGGAGCTCACGTCATAGAAATTAAGTTGATTTATTAATTATTTCATTGTTCACAAGTATTCAGTCTCTGTTAGTCTGACAATTAATTAAGCAATAAACTCCACTTCCAAAAGCAAACATCCTTTTTAGACCACATATTTGAAAAAACCTGCATCAAAATATGCATATGTGAGTAGGTGTAATACTAGATAGTGTACGCACTACGCTCTACTTATGAATGATGCTATAAGCTGGATAATATGCTGCAAGTGCAATACATATTTCTGCATTCTTGTTAATCAACTTCTTGTTCGGTTCAACATGAAAACCAGACAACAGACTAGCATTTTCAGCACTTGTTGCTGCCAAGTGGGTAAAAGTTCATACAGTAAACCAAACAAGTATCATTCTCAATATCTACATATAATACCTAATAATTAATACTCAATGTTAAAAAGCTGAACTTTACTGGTAATAACTTTTAAGCAAATCTTCATTAGGGGATAAATATTTCTTAAAGTAATGAGAAATCAGTATAAAAATAAAATACAAGTATATTTATTATACTAGATTATATCGTACCTGATTGTTAGGATTGTTGTCAAACGAAGTGTAGGGTAAAGCTTGGTTCGGACCAGTTCTGAAATGTGCAAATAGACAGACTAATAGACAGGGAAGGAATGAGATAATATTATCTGCTTTGATGAGCTGAGTACCCTTCAACTGATGTACAATTAGTGCGATTACAGTATTTATCTGTGAGACGGTGTCACGGATGAGTCATGACTCACCATTCTGATGACCTTCTTTGGTGGAATTAAGTCATTAGGGAAATGCTTGAAAATTGATTGCAATGCTTAGGCTTAGTCTAAGAATGAAAAATATGGGCCAGACTATGTTATTGTGATTCATAACATACTAAATACACAGGGCTGTAGCCACAAACATGATGTCATCTTTTACTAAATTTGCCTGAACTGTTGGGAAAAGATTTTAGTTTCTGATTTTCTGTTAAAAATAATTCCACTCCTCATGTATCTCTCCTTTAGATATTCTAATACTGATAGAATTATGCTTTGATATAAAAATCAACCAAACAATTTTTCACGAACAAACAAACAGAAATTTGCAAAGTATGCTGACCTTCTGACTCTGAGGACAAGCTCGCCACCTGCTGACTTTATAGCTTGCTCAGCGGCAGCGTGTGACAAAGAGGAAGTATCTCTGTTGTCAATAGCTACCAGTACGTCCCCTCTTTGCAGCTCTCCTTCTGCTGGGCTGCCTGAAAATACCTACAAGATGAGGCAGCAGTGTTAGTGGTGAGACTGCTTGTTTGTCATAACATTATGCAGCACTAAGTTAACAAAGAATTTTTGGTAATTTTTTATTATCTATGCATTTTTTCCCATGAAATAATTTTATTGTTTCTACTGAGATGTTATTTCAGTTATATGCAGATTAGGGTTGAGAAAATTATGATACCTTGAATATTTATTGCCTTTGGTGCTCAACCTAAATAGAGGTTAAACCAGTGTAGCAGTGCAATTAAATATTGACAACAATATAAGCTAATAGGAAAGGTTTTTAAACTGAAATGTGCGGCCAATTGCCCACACTTCCTAATTTAAAATGCAAAAATGCAAAACAAAATTTACAAAAACAATTATAGAACCATAATCATAGGATTATATTGTATAAGAAAAATGTTACAATAAAATACAAGTGTTTTGCATAGTGCAATATATTTATAAGATACACAATTTGTGAAACACTTACTTTAATGCTACATGCAGTCCCAGCTACTCTATGCTAAACTATGTAGTCCCGTTATATTAAAATGTAGACTAATTACTATAAATGAATCAACCTATAAGATCCATACTGCTTTGTGTCTGAGACATTCTTTCTTTTATGTAGTATATACCAGTAATATATTTACAATAAAAGAGTTGAGACACATTAATAATATTGACAACTAGCTTCACACCTGGGTACACAGCTGGAATTTAGTCACTATAGACGTAATGTACCATATAATATAAGTCAAATTAATCAAAGAGAATAATTGATCAAATCCATTGTAGAGATCAATAACATTATGTAACAGTCAGTGACTCACAGAGCTATGGAATAAATTAACATTAATTATGAAATCATTAAATTTCACAGCATGATCCTTTTAGCACCACAAAGTGCAGTAAGTAACTGGAATGCGTATTACTTACAATCTGCAAGATCTCCTTGCGCTCAGCGCAGCTTGTTATACAAGAGGTTAAGGTATTCTGATAGCAGTCAGCAAACTAAATGATTGTGCAGCAGCTAATGAGCAGCAGAGTTCTGTGCGCTAATCACAGACACCGAGATAACAGATGTACTTCCATAAAACCATCTACTAGGGTTATACTTTGTATACAGTATATGTGGTATTGATATTCCCATCTTTCCTATGAAATATTGAGGATGGTGCTTAGCTTCATCGTTTAGTAATAACCCTAATCATTGAGGCTATACCAATACTTGTTTATAAGTTAGGTAATGATGGCTGAAGCATGCTGAATGAATTGCAGCTATAGAAAATACGTAATGCAATAACACAATAAAACTGGCATACTAATATTTCACACTCTTTTCAGGATAGCTGTACAGCTAATGGTTAATTGTCAACGGAAAGGTGGTGTTTAGACATCAAATTCTCAAATATCATCAATATATCCATGAGCTGATAACTTCTTGTGTAACTGCTCTGCAGTTTACAAGCTATAAATTTATAGGAAAGTTATCAGAATAAGCCTAGGGCCACACGGCGCGTATTTTCGCATGCGAAAATTGAAATCACCAGTAGCAAAGGCGTCCACTGTAGCATCAGTGATGCGTGATAAATAAAGCTTTCATTTTTAAATCGCACTCGCTTTCAATAAAACGCAATTTACGGGAATGTAGCACTAAAATAAAGAAATTGGGCTCGCTGAATAACTACCAGTCAATTAGGTGATGACGACAGAGACGATTCGCACTTGCGTTGAGAATGCAGAGCGACAAGTGCGAACGTTTTCTCAACGCGTACAGTGGACACCTTTGCTACTCGTGATTTCAATTTTCGCATGTGAAAATACGCACCGTGTGGCCCTAGGCTAAAAGTATTAGATTTAATTGACTATACACACGCACCCACACATACGTATGTATGTATTGTATAGATGTCGGATATAGTTTGTGTGTTATCACATTTATTTTTCAAAGTTGCACAGCTTCATGTGCGTAATTAAAGTATTTTTCATGCAGCTCTGAACACAAAGTGTGTTATGCCTAGCTTAGAATGTGCATATGAAATGGGCTTCTTGTAGTTCTCTTACAGAGTATAGGCTATAATTGTACTCAAGAAGAAATATTTTATAGAGAAGTGACTTCAACTCCGTTTATTACTTCTGATATACAGTATTTAATGATTATCATGAATTGTTCCTTACTTTGGCAGTCAACTTCGAAATTAAAAAAAAATTATGACCAGCTCAATAACTTAGTTTTTTGCTGATTACAAGGTTTGGATTGACCAACAATTTTTAACAACACATGATTCTAACTAAACCGCACGCCATGGTGATGGTATAGCATGTAATGTTTACAAAGGCATTACATCAATTGTGTTATGACTTTATTCTTTTTCAAAATTTCAAAATTTTTGAATTTTAAAGAACATTTGAGATTATACTGTTTGCTATGAAAGAAAGTAGACTGAAGCAGCCTGACTCAGTATACCTCCACAAAGTTCAGAGGTTACCAGCACTGCATGCTCTCCAGACACACTAATATTATCCAACATTGTATATTCAATATAAAACTGTTGGCTATTTTAATTTTATTTTCTCTTTATTGCCTATGTAGTTAACTAAGCAAAATTAATAGTAATCAATAATAATTTGGGGCAATTTAGAAAAGGCTAAATTAAACTGAAGTTAAACAGACTTTTTTAACCAACCATTTTTGCTAACTATTACGCAGTCCAGTGCACAAATGACTTAGGGTCTTTAGCTCCATGAGGGTATTTTAGCCTTAAAAAGCTTTTTATTGCTATTAGCCAAAATGTGTTTCCCATAGCGTGTAATGGATGTATTCAACTATTTATAATACCACCAGGTAAACAGGCTGAAAGTTTTTCTAAGACAATATAAAACTAACTGCAAGCATTCACTTGGTGTTTAGCCAGGCCCTTATGATCAGGGCTTGCTTTTAAAAAAATTTACTCTGAAAAATTACAAGTTCTGTTTGAGGACTGATTATTGTAGCTAGTACCAGTTACAGTTACAGTTACATGACTATTTATATAGATTCATTAACAAGATAGCCTTTGTTACTGTAGCTAGTATTAATAGCTCTGCTGATCAACTTTTATCTTAGTACTACAAAGTTTACAAAGTACTACAGCTGCTGCAACAATAACTAGTTGCAGCTAAACAAATGTAGGGCATAGCTAATAATATACACATTTGATACATGCATCAGACTGTTAACCTGCATATAACATACTGGGTTATGTTTATTGCATTAATTAATGAACTTTAACTATTTTCACCAAACTTAGATGCCATATAATTATTAGCATTATTATTGGTCTATTATGATAGATTGGGGCAAGTAATAAGGAGGTATTGTAACTTTATTTATAGCTATTTATAATTCTAATGACCTTTGATAAATCTTTAACCGGTATGAAAAAGAGAAAAGCTGTTGCAACAACTTAAAAAAAACTCTTTAAAAATGATATGAATCAAGCATATTCATGTAAAGGACCATTTAAAAAAGCTTAAACAAGAGAGTGACCTAGAAGGAATTAGGACGACTATAGGAAAAGAAGAATTAGATCTATTAGAAAATACGGTAGTGGATATCATAGCTGATGGAGCAAGTAGAAGAAAATCTTTCAGATTCAACTAAACAATCTTGCACTTGACTCTATAGAACTGATATTCAGTGCTGTCATACTCATGCAATATGCATGTAACTTAAATTAAGTAGAATAAAGCCATTGCATTAATGGGCCATTATGTTAGACTATTTATAACTAGCAATTTTCAGTTCTATACTTTTACTACTTTCAACTCGTTTTATAAAAACACAGTTCTTTTAGTATACTTGAAGATATACAAATACTGTATTAAGTTTAAATTTTTTCATTAAAAAAACTTCAATCTTTTGATTTTAAAACTTTTCATGAAATTATGGGATTAACAACAGGCTGGCATGTTGTATTGCATTGAATTAACATACTTTATTGTATTGCATTTTATTGTATTTTATTGTGTATTGCATTGCAATATATTGCATTTTATTGTATTCTGTTGTGCTGTGTTGCAGTATTTTAATTATTAACAAGATTATGCAGGTCTATAATTGCAAATATTAGATTATTTTGTTAGTATTCTGGTTTGTTTAATTATGTAAAAATAGGCACCTTATCAGCTGGTAATTCGCTTCAATTTTTGAAAATAATTTAAAAAATACACATTGCATGTAGCAAAATAGCAAATTAGAAACTAAAGTATATTTTGAACATACTAATTTCACACAGCTGCTTATGTAATTGAATTAATAGAATAATTACAATATCCAATATATTTTTATTGCATTATTTAGCATGCAATTCAGTTCCCTAATTCCTGGCCAAGAATGGCTTTCGATGCTTTAATTTTGTTACAATAATTGCTGTGAATGTACAACTATTTTCTTGAGTCAACACAAATATAACTTTGCTCCAAGCAGGGGAGCTTGATTTCTACCCCAGGCTCTATAAAGGATTACCCATGCATTGCTATGCAGAAGTAATTCATAGTGCAATGTGCTATTTTAGTAATTAGCACATTTTTATATAGAATTATTATAGCATACATAGAATTTTTGATGCCGTAAGACAGTAATAATATTACACCATAACATAATAATCTTTAATCTATTGCTCGTATAATTACATATTTGCTGTAATCTCTTAGAATGGTATGTACAAGAAGTATGCCTGTACATTGGGTAATTTATACTTACTCTTTGTATACTGAGGTTAGAGTTTAAATCAGCTCCCCCTTGCAAACGAAAGCCCCATGGAGAAAGCAAAGAATCTCTGTATAGCTTAACTGTGTACTCCATTTTGCATTTGATTCAAAGCAATTTGATAACTAACAAGGTAGATTGCTTGCGTTACGTCAGAATGTTTATATTGCAACTGGAAAGTTATAGCGAACTTAGCGGATATATTTAGCTCTTGCACATATTACTGGCAATTTGCTGCCTGTACGTTAGAAACAGCAGTTAGCAGGAAAAGGTGGCTATTTATTGCTGCTAGGGTCAGCCTTGCATGCACAGAGGCAGGAAGCTGGGAATGATAAATATGATATATACATTATGCCTAATCATATACTAGATAGACGATATATAGTTAGTTTGTACATGTATTACTGTAGGAATATTATCTGTATTGATTACATTGAGCTTTAGCCGACAGCAAACAGCTGTCGACTTCTGCAATATTATTCTCACATTAAATGCTTACATGGAATACCTGGAGAGTTATCTTCACCATCCATTTTATTATTTTATATGTAAAGCAAAGGACGTGTTTAAAATTTATTTATTTAGATTATATTTTGTTCTCCAAACTTGATTGATTAACTGCTGTAAATAAAAGCTGCCTAAGTTTCACATTATACCTGCAGTGTTAAAAACCATCATTCCTCTTGATAATAGCAGCCAACCAATACAGAGTTATCTTCCCAATGCAGAAATTAACATGGAATGTAATGGTAAGTAATACGATAAAACTGAAGTTCTAATAGATTTTTAGCTAGCAATAATCTTTTGGAGTTATGGGACTAACATAGATTTTCAAAATAAAACTAAATGGATGTGCCAATCAAGGGAAAGATAGATGGTATATAAAGTACTTACTACTCTCTATATAAATAATACGATCAGACAGTTTACACAGCATACTATTTAACTAAAGATGCATAGCTGGTATTATAAGCCAAAATCTAGCTTTTCAGTATTGAAATTTGCTAAACAAATTAGCAATTTTAGCTAATAAGGTTATTTATATATCATCTATTAAAGTGATTTAGCTGGAGACATTTTGTTAGCCTAAGTCTTCATACGTCCCTCTAGTCTGCATCTTAGAATAATAGCAGTAGTACCCCTACTCTTGAAAAGGCAGGGACGCATATATAATTTTGTAATAAAGCTCATAGATAAATAATAGCTAAGCATTGCTACACCAACATAAAGAAGATAACTTTATATGAAGGCTTAGCGCTAATAGAAACCTGCCTATATGAGATTTTTATACTAAAAGATGCATTCAAGTTCAACATAGAAGGATGTTCCTTTAGTATTTGCTGTAGTATTGTTTTCAAATTTGATTAGCAACATTCTGTGCTTGAATATCTATTTAAACACACAATTTTATTTGTTTATTTTACTAGCCAAAAAGAATTCTATAAACAGCATGCAGAATGCTTTAAATGAAACAAATACTATACAAGTTACAGCTACTGCATTTCTTAGCACTTATACATCCCGTATTACACATTCCACTGTCTAATGTTTCAACTATTAAATGTGTACATTTACAGACTAAGAATACTGTCAAAAGAAAAAGCTTCCATTATAATATTGATGTGCAAAAGGCGTTCAATTTGATACTTATTTGGTGAAGTGCAAAGTGTCTGCTGCATTACATAACGTCGGCCTGTGAGAGATAGACATCTGACCAGCAACCTATCACTTTCCATTTGAACAGAACATAATAGAAGTTTGTAAAATTCTTTGTCAATATAGACATAAAGTATTATCATGGTACTCAAATATCAATTCTGGTCAAATATTTAACCAACTGTAATATTTAATAACATTTGGAGAGCTGAATACAACCTGCCAATCAGTCAGGTTGTTGCAGATGGCTCAAGGCTATAAGAGTTCAGCAGATGTCAAGTAGAAGCAGGTAAGTGTAATACTAATATAGTTATATAATTCATAACCACAACACGCTGTATTGAAGTGTAGTGAATGCATGTAGCTACAGCTACTACAGTTACTACAGCTACTACAATTACTACATTGATAACTACAACTAATATAGATTTATTGAAGTTACAATTCTTAGAATAATGTAGCAGTAAAAAGTAATTAAGTATTAAAGCCTTTTTTTTATAGAAATCTAAATGTATATAGCAGAAACACAGCAGAATAACGATAAGTTACTCAGCATTGGTTGAAAATGTAGTAAAGTTTGTCATCCTCCATCATTTTCTTACTTAACAAGTTTTAGTAACTTCTTCAATTTATGTTGCAGCCAAGGCTCCAATAAAACCCTTTATCTATACTATCCAATGCGTTGTGTGCATGTGAGCTAAAATATCTTTCTACTGTTACAATAATTGTAGTGATATTGTAGTTGAGAAGGTAAATCATAGTTATATAAAAAGCAAAGATAACAGATATTTTAGCAGAAAAAAGCTATGCACAAGCCTGTCGTCTGTCATGCAAACTAGAAAATACTTTATTTATGCTCCATGCAGTAACAATCCTAAGATCATCTTATCTTAAAGTTTAAACTACATGTAACTTTTAGTTTGTTTGATTTAGGCTTTTAGCTAACTTTAGCTAATTTCAATTATGGTCTCCTTTGGAAAGTTTTAGCAAATTTTCGTCTCAACTAAAAATGATTAAATGATAGAATTTGAATGCTGCAACTAACTTTCAGCTGTGTAGTAATATTCCATGCATACACAACCTCACGATTTAGCAAGAGGAGAAAACTACTGCAGTTTCTTCCAAATCTCGAAACAATTAAGTACCAACAACTGATAGCTCATAAGCTCTAAATAATTGTTTTGCTTTAAAAATTTCTAATTGCATGGCTGGTCAGAATGCCTTTTAAAATGATTTTAATAATAATTGTTATTTAAAAGTTCCATTTAAAAGAATATGATTTCTCCACTACTTGTTTGTGAGCTAAACTTTAAAGATGTATGAGATAGAAAATGCTGTTTTGCACACTCTAGATGACTGATTATGACAATATTAAAAAATAATAATTACCTGAATACTAATAGCATATTGCATTGTGTTGTATAGCATGTCAATAAAAGGTATAATCCCCACGCTGTGTTGTTTAGTTTATAATAGTTTACTACGTTGGCAGGGACGATATAGGTTGTGATACTCACTTTTTAATCAAATTAAACAACTAAAATTTGATTGCATTGCTTACATATCTTGAGTCAACATATTGTGTTACACATCAAACCTCTTCCAGGGAGGTGACAGCATTAATAAAGTATTCATTGCACAAGTCTTCAGTCTAGTATTTACCTCATCTTATAACCAGAAGGAAAATATTTCCTAATGAGACTGAGAGAATATCAACATGTAAAGTAAACAGTAGAGAATCATGCCTGGAGTGGTATGCATAGCAAATAGTGAGGTAATCAAAGCAACGCCTATACAGTGTAGAGTGCAATATTGCTTAATGAGTTTTTAAACAGTCTTTAAAGCAAACTGAGAACTGTGGGTGTCACGTCATTTCATAGAACTGACCAACCAATTAGACATGTGAATGGTATTTCTTAGCTATGTCAAATATGTCAAAAGAAAACAAGAAAACTGACAGGTGCTGACAGGTGCCGAGTTGCCAGCAATCATGTAATGTATCCATGCAGTCGGTTATACCAGTCTTTTCACTCACTGACCAAAGTCATCATATTATTTAGTCTCTATTCTAAGGATGGAAGAGACTATTTTGATGAGCAGAAGAGAGAACATTCCGTGGGGCTTCAGGTTACAAGGAGGATCTGACTGCAATCAACCCCTTTCTGTGAAGTTGGTGAGTGGAATTATGTAGCGACATACAAAATATGTACCCCTCCCCCTGTATAACCACCTGTTAGATTCCCCAGTAGCCCATGTAGTATAGCGTTTAGTAGCTGGCTTGCAAGTTAGAAGACTGAGGTTTGATTCCTAAGAGGGGGGTGGGAGGGGCAAATATTTTCATTTAGAAGCAGTAGTGGAGAAATTGAGAAAGCCTAAGTTCTTTAATTTTATAGTCAAATTTTGGTTTGGGGCGTGCGTTAAAATTCTCGTGAGAACATAACTTCTTATGCTACATTTCAAATCTAGAACACAGGCTTTTCTCAATTTCTCCATTACTGCACCCACCTCAATATTTTACAGCCACCTGTATTGTATGGCTATACACTCAAGTTTCACGATGCAAATCCATGAGTCAAAGTCAAATACGGAAATCAGTTTATTAAATATGATCTAAAATACGATTTGAAGTCAAAATAGTGGGAATAAATATCTTTCAAGGATGAAATCTCTACTGAGAATTTCAGAATGAAGTTGGTTGTTAGTACTGAGTCTGATTATTGCGATGGAATCCGTCTGGTGTTGGATACATGATTATTGATGTAAAGAAAAGGCAACCCAGCTATTAGAAAACGTGTGTCCATGTGCTATAATTGAGTTGAGTTAATTGGTCACAAGAATTAAGTTGAAAATTTGTTGGAATAGTTGCAAATTAACACTTTCTTGCAATAGTTTCGATTGTGCATTGCTGATTATTTCATAACTAGTCAAGCTCTAGACCCTAGACTCTAGAGTGTGTGTGGGCCTAGCAGATTGATTAGTTGCTATTAACTTTTGCAATTTTCTATCCGATTGAAGTGTGAGCTATTACGCTACAGATATATTGTCTTCGGCTGGGGTTTATGCAAACTTCTGCCTACTCAGCTTTCTCATTGTACACATGTTTCGCAAAGCACAATACAACAATATATAACAGCATAATTGCTTCAACTCTGATTATCCAATCTGCAGGGAGTGTGTAGGCTGTCTATTAGAGGCCTCGTCTATTAGCTGTAAGAGATAATACATAATAGTATAATTAGAAGCAAGCTATTCATTATCTCTTAGCTACTTACTGTACTAATTTAACTGGTGCTCCTTACTTAAGCTAGTGTAGATGCTGCCAAATGTTTTCTTCCAACAATAAACATCACTAGTGAACTGGGTGTCTGCATTGCTGCTGTTGCTGCTGTTGCTGCCGCTGCTAGGCAGGAGTTGCTGACTTATAACCAGGTAATAAACAAGTTATTAGTACAACTCATGAAATACTCGGATCTGATCAGTGCTTGTGTAGCTCTAGCAAAATAGTTTTGAAAATTTAAAAAAATGCTACTTCAAGTTAAAAAGTTTATTTAATGTTTTTAGTGGTTACTGCTTTTGTTAAGAATTGCTGTGAAATTGTTTCTTATTCATTTTCATTGCAAACCAACACAAATTTTCCATAAACTATTTTTTGTCTCTGGTTTAACTGGAATCTCCACTAGTTGTAATTTAACTTAGTATTGATGTTGAAGCCTCACACAGTCAAGATTGACGTATAAAATTGTGTTAGAGATCAAGGAAGGATGTGTGAAGCTGTTAGCCATTATATAACATCCCTTTGTTCAACACTTAGCATAGAAGCTCTATTCTGCCTGTCGTCTTTGTAAAAAGCAAAAGGCTTTCACACAGATTATTTTACATGTTAAAAAAGAGAAAAAAGCAGTAATTTAATGAGACGCTTAATAAAATCCTCCCTTCAAATAAGAATTATTTTATTGACATTCTAAATGTTGCCTACCTTAGGTAAACAGGAAATAGTTAATACAGAAGTTCATGCATAGCTTCAGATAACATTCAATATTAATATTAGCTGCCTAACGAATTCTATGCAAGAGCTGTTGTTGATGCTGAGTTATATTGAGTTTTTGCAGGTGGCGAATGTCCATTTTATATCTTAACTGCATTCACAGCAGCAGAGGCAGCATTAACATCTTCTTTTCAGATCTTTATTATTCTATATCAATTGTATATCCTATTTTTCACAGCAACTAAACAAAGCCACAGTTTTATAAGCATGGAATAGTAACTTCACCTGCTGAAACACAGTTATGCAATGCTCCATTAGCGTCACCTTGAACTTGTGTGTATGATGGCCTGCAATAGTAGGTCAACTGCACCACTTACTACATGGACAGTGTCTTTCATTTGTTTTCTATTTGATTCAAAAGAAATTTGTTACTGAGACAATGGTTCTTTATACTAATGAAATATATACCACAACTAATATATTATGTTGTATCACTTCTATGGTTAAATTAGGATGTATATTGTTTAATAATAATAAAATGTAGATCTTCAAAACTCAACGGTTCTTTATATTATTTAGTTATGTAAGTTCTAAACCAGGACCAACATGTTATACTCGTTATGTTTAGTTGTTGGCTAATCAGGCATATTTTGTAGTTATATAGTGTTTAAAATTTGGGTAGAACATTTTTTCTATCTTGAGTACCTCTATATTTGTCAATATCAAAAGTTTGGATAGAAGTATTGGTGTGGGAGGCAACTCTCCTATGACTGGCATTCTGTCGACAGCTATTTTATCATAAAACAGAAGAGAGATGCAAGATAAATCATTGTACTTAATGTGCTGCACATGCTGCTCAAAGTATTGTGACAATGCTGACAATGCACTGTTGCATAATATCTTCAGCGCATTGGCAGCCCCTTTGTCTTTTGGCAGAAACAGCTTATTTTGACTACAATTACTTATCACAACATTAAGTTAATTAATCACTAAAATGTAAATGGTAGTTAACATTTACCCTGCAAACGGAAATGGTTGATCTCTGAGTACAAGGCAGCATAAATTACATGAATTCATTAGAGCTGTTTACAGGATGTGCTCTGTATTAGCATACACTGGCTGCAGATCTGATGTCAGGAAAGGGCAGTATACGTTCCAGTCGGCCATCTTTTAAATTGCCAAATGAACCTGTTGCTTAAATATTGAATATAGAGTTTCATCGCTGAGCAGTTCTGCTAGCATAGAGATGTAAGAAACTGTCAGAAATAAGGTGCTGTTCAGAATAATTGTAGGATCGATATTATAGTTGTTCACATTGTCACCATAATACAGGGTCATTGATGTTATTGGGTAAAGACTAAAGTCTAAACGGTCAATTCTAATTCAAGTTTCATTGCAGATCTCTTCAAACTCTTTAGCTGACATATCTGGGCTCAAAAAGGAAGATTGCATAATAGCAGTTAATGGCCTTAGAGTTGATGGTCTAACACATATACAAGTCCTTGAGCACATTAAATCTTGCGGCAATAGTCTTATTCTATCTATAAAAAGGTAACTTGCTATTCTTATAACTAATGTATATATTGGGCTATATAATTACAACTGCTAAGAATTTCCGAGCCAAAAAAGTTATTCTATTAACTGCAACTCATTTACATCACACAGCAAACGTTTCTTCAGAGAGTACTTTTTTAGTGTAAAAATGAGTTTTTATTTTGTTAAAAAGTTAGAAATAATTCATTATAGCTAACTTCATAGTTTGACAACTTGAAATAATTTTTACACAGCAGCAGCAGATGTAGCCTATTGTTGTCTGTAACCCAGCAAACTTTCTTTAAGCCAGTCATAGTTTCCATAATAATAACTATTCTACTAATATTTTGTTTAGTTTTGAGGAATATTTCTCTTGCTATAAGCTACGACTTCTCTGTTGTAGGTGTAATCTATCTCCTAGTAGCTCTAACAAACGGTCAGTGTTGGAGTTATCTTTACTACAACCAGAAGCTGTTCTACTCAAGAGTCCCAGCTCAGCCTCTCGAAGCAGGAAATTCTCTCCTTGTAGTCCAGTGATTCACAATACAGCCAAAGGCTGGGAGTCATCATCACCTGACAGCAGATTGCCTGCTTCCAGTCCACTAAAGCCGAATCTCCGAGTCTTCCAAACTTCTTTTTCCAACAAAGTAACGCAGGACTCCACTACACATCCTGACATCGCTGCTTCCAGGCCTCACTTTTACACCTCAACTTCAGGATTTCGGGGCAAATATTCGACTCAAGCAAATATGAATGGTGCCAGTCATTCAGTGCAGGTAAGAATAACATGCAAATTACAACACACTTTACTAAATGCTTAAGTCATGATACCAAGTGAGCCTAATGTGCAGTGACAGCAACTGAGAGTTTTCCGAGTTCTACCTGTAACAGATGACACTTATATTTCATTACCATGTGGCCATGAGTTTTGAAACTAGCTATTTCAAAGTCAAGGGTTAAATGAATTACTGAAAATATTAAAATGGTCATGATATCTGGCGAGTTTGGGTATTGCGCAGTATTGTCAAGTTATTTCAACACGCGTTTGGCATGGTTGAGAAAAATAAGGAACTCTCGAGAGTTGAGATTATGATTGAGTGAATGTCAAAAACATGAAATTTGCTTTTAACCCACCTTAACAAATTTAAAATTGTTGTGACAATTCGCATGATGAAATAGCCACTGTTTGTGACAAGCGTTGCTGTACATAAGATTGGGTGGAAGTACTGCTCCGTGGGGGGATGATTACATGTCACATGATGTACTTTATATCTTCCCTGTTTCAGAATGAAGTTCCAGACCAGATTTTAAATCAGTTTGCAACAAATAAGAGGCCTGAAGATAAACCCTTCTCTTATATTCCAACTGGAGGAATAGAGGAACTGCAACACAAGTGAGTGTTTAGTATGTATGTATGTATGTACTTACATGAATGTCTATAAATGTACTTACATGCAAGCATGTATTTACACATATATGTTGTATTGACATTTTAAACAGACATATATTAATCTCATGTTTATATCTTGTCTGTGTTATGGTTATACAGAGCTCTGTATTTATATGCATATGCTTGTACTAAAATACGGAACTAAATTGGAGGTACATGCTGAGTAGTGAGTGAGAAGTGAGCTGCTTAGCCATCATTTCAGAGTTGGCCTAGTAATGCAGTTGACATAAAAGCTCACTCTACACTGCTGCAGGAATTGGTTCAAACTCCAATAGTGGCACGTTGTATTCTTCAACATACATACATTATGTTTGTTCATCCTATACTTATGAATCTACTGCTTCTTTGGGTTGCAAAATAGCAGTATTTTTCTCAGTCAAGCAGGAATGCTTAAAAAATTAAAAGACAGTTTTTGTTGTAATAGTCTGTCCCACATATTCCTACTCTTACAGTAAAGGATATACGTATTATTCCTCTGCCCATACCTAGTTTTGTAAAATTGCATCATAATATGTACACAAAAACATCATTACTTAAAACAGTCCGATAGCAACTACTGTTAACTATATTTATTCAACTTTCTATAACATTTATGTTTGTAGGAGCGCTAATTCAGTCAGGTATAGAAAGTATTGTTATAATTGTCTAAACTCTAGCACAATAAATACTGTACAGCAACAAGCTGAGCATGAGTAGAGCCCAAAATCAATTTGTTCTCTTTTGGTATTAGTTTGTGTTTAGATTCCCATGCATGCAGTTTAATGCAAGTGAGCATAACTCTAAATTTTACTTACAACTTTTCGTTTAGAAGTTAGATAACTACCTATTAATGGGCGAAAATATTTGTTAGCAACATTTTTAAATGAATCCCTGTGATAACAGTTTGCACTGTGTTGACTAATACTTATACTTTTCAAATTGCATTTTACCTTTTACATTTGATTATATTTGACCTCTTTTAAAACAAACCCTCACTAACATAAATTATACTTACTTGTTTGTAGAAGTTTATTATTTTAAAGTTATATTAATAGTGCTTTTTGATTTACATATTATGAATATTTTAATTTATTGTTTCTTCATAAAATAATTGTCTTACTTATTTCTGTCAAAACTCAAGACAGTTTGTTTCTATAATATACAGACAAAGAGAAGTAAAGGCTCCACCTGTGAAACCAAAACCTCGTGTTGTAAACAAACAGACAAGTCAAACAGGCAGTGCAAATCCTCAGAACAATTATGACCCATCATCACTGTTTACCCCGGCTTACCTAGAGATGCTGAAGGTGTGTGATTTAAAGCATGTTAGTTATAATATCTTAATTTATCAAATGGTTGAATCAATAAGTGCTGTATGTAGTTATCACTAGTTTTTATAAAATATCATAAAATATGAGTCCGTGGTGATACTTAATGATATACTTTACTAGCACAAAGTTCAGAATATATATATATATATATATATATATATATATATATATATATATATATATATATATATATATATATATATATATATATATATATATATATATATATATACCTCAATCTGTGGACAGCAGCTGTTTCGGGGTTTGTCCCCTCATCAGCACAGAACAGAGTACCATGGCCCACACCTTGGCAATAGTAGAAACTTATGTTTCTACTAAAGCATATTTAAAAGGTGTGTAAACTCAAGCCAGAGAGCTCAAGTGACTCTAGGGGTCACCTAGGAGTCACGAGCCTTGCAAAATGCTAGCAGCTTGAGTTTGTGACCATGGTGAGAGAGCTCAATCACTGAATGTCATATATATATATATATATATATATATATATATATATATATATATATATATATATATATATATATATATATATATATATATATATATATACACACATATATATAATACATGCACCAAAAGGTGTGGTTGTATGACTTTCTATATTTTCAGAATCAACAAGAACAGCTTATTCAACCCTCTGAAATGTTTCCAGCTGAAAAGGTGGGCTTCGGTCCAGATAAAGTGCCCCATGATGATGTAGCAGCATATATTCTGCAACCAGATGGCACAATGGCAGCTCTCAGGTACAGCTCTAACCAATCAAATTGCAGCATCTTTCTTCATCACTGTTTGTAGGAAGTAGGATGTGTAATACATGTGGCAGACATTGTTCTGTTGGTTATTTATGCAAATGTTTATTACAAACTGTTTACTATACAATTATAATCATATCTAATTTAACTTGTTTTATAGACCCAATCAGATGCAGAGTAACAGGTACTGAGTTGTGTTCCATCACTATGTGCTTTTGAAAACAGAATTAATTGCAAACAAATTAAAAATTAAACAGCTTTCTTCAACATCTTACTAATTTTATTCAAAATTAAGAGGTTTCACTTTTTTGAATCAATAATGTCAGTTTGCTGACTGCAACTTATTCTGTTTTCAGAGCACATGTTTTATAACATTAGAAGCTTGACTGACTGCTCTGCACATATTATTATCAAATGTAATTATAACAGTAATTTTCCCGGAACAATATGCACAATATGCGGCCAGTGATTGCCTTGTGCCTAATTTATAAAGCTATCAAACAGATAGTCATCTTATAGTCTAACTTTATTGGCTGATTGATTGGATTGTATTTCACAGAACTAGTAGTAGCTGCTGCAACAGTTTCATGATTATAATTTGCTATACTTTTTTTCTATTAACAATGTTCTTATTGGGTGTTTCAAGCAATAATCAGGTCTTATTTGAAACTGCAAAATTAAAGAAATTTATTTCTCAAATTTGATGTATTGCACTAACAAACATTTGCTTTTTTTTAGACGCTGTAAAACATGCGTCTTTAGAATTATCTCCTTTCTGGTTAATAGTTTCACAGTTGCATTCTGCAACTGCAAATATACTTTCAGCATCAACTCCAAAGGCTATTAACATAAATTCGCATAAGTTGTAACTATTGTTAGTTAGTGAGATACATCAAAATTCAGGTGTAGATATGCTATACACTCTTAGCACATAACTATACAGTGGAGTGACTATATACTGTTATATATTAATGCATTATGCCCACTACATACAGTATTTCATCATTATTTTCAGACTTTTTGTGAGTTGTCAGGAAAATAAAAAATGGCGCTATTTTTCAAACGCTGCAATTAAATTAGTTTTCAACCATCTACTTTGAAAAATCAAGTAACTTATTACCCAAGCAGTAAATTTATAGAACATTTATTTTGTAAGTAACATTATTCAAATGGCTGATTTTATTATTAAACACTTTAATTAACCATGCATTGCAATTTGGAAAGATGGTTTTGGAGTAAAAGCATAAATAGATGAGTATGTATTGGGCATAGCTGAACTGCACAGAAAAAGAAAAATAATTTCTCCTATCATAATAATTATGCATGTTTGGTTTTTTTTTCTACTTCTTCCTCTTGCATTGCAGAATCCCTAATTTTAATCTTTTTTCTATGAACATTTTGGGTGAACCCAAATTATAGTGTTTACATTCAGTGAAAATAATTACCGTATTATTATTTAAGATAATTGAGTCCAAATAAGATAATCTGTAAGTGTATAAATAAACTTACATTTGTTTAAAGTTTCCACCCCTATGGTGACAAGGGCTTTTTTAAATAGGCTAAGGATTGTGCCTCTCACCATACTGGCAACATAGCTTAAGGTCTTTCAAATTAAACCACAGGCAAGGGTGGCCATATGCCTTTCTTGCCATCACCAAATAATCTGTTGGGATTCAAACCTACTTGATTAAAACTTTCCCTTTCATGCTAGGCTAGACTAAGGCTGTTCCTGTCTTAAGTAACTTATAAATAACTTGAAAACAATATAGTATACTGATATTGGCTTAATATAATATTTCTATTTATAATTGATAATATATTTAGCCAAACTGCAAGCACTTTGATAAGTTATCTTTTTTTATCTCTCAAGGTCACTTGGAAATTCCACTTATCATTTTAACAATTCCTATTTATTTCAAACTGGATGGCCAGAGCAATGTATACTACATGTATCTAACATGTAGTATACAGTAACTATATAATGCTATAGTATGCTAAAACTATATAACATAATGCAGCTACATAATATAATACAGTATAACTATACAATGTAATATAGCCATATATTATAGTATAATATAACTTTATAACAAAACATAGCTATACAATATAATGTAACTATAAAATATAACTATTATATAATTCAATGCCTATTCAAATGCTTCATTACAATGTAGTATACAAAACTATCTTACAGCTATTTTGTAGTTATAGGCCTGATATTCAAACAAAAACTTATTGATCTGAATTTATTAAAATCTAACCCAGAAGCTGAATTATTTTCTTCTTTTCAAGAACAAGATTTGAGTTAAATATTTCAATAGCTAGCTTAGCAATTTACTACAAGAGTACAAATACAGTACTGAGCCTACAATCAAAGCTGTGTTAGATAGGTGCAGGGCTGTATTTTACAGATGGAATGACAGACCTGGACCAGACCTCCAGAACTCTGCTGTCATGGCAGCACTAGTAGAAGAGCAGAATGCTCAAGAGCGAGGACGTAGTAGCGGCAAAATCCACAATGCCAACTCTGGCAGCAAACAAGGTCTATCATTTAAAGTGCTTCAGTGGCTCACGGGAACTGACAGCGAGGATGGCTCTGAGACTACATCAAACTGTAAGCAAAGTTTTTGTAGTATTTGTATATAACTCTTGTCTTATGGCTGTGGTACACGCAACTTTATCTAGTATCTCTCATCCATGTAATATAGCTTTGTGTAGTATTATATACATAATGACTGTATATACACAAATCTTATGCCGAATGCATGTGGTTTATGTCTGTGTTGAAGATTCAGGAAGTCATGACGGCCATTCTTCTATGGGACAAAGATTACGGCACCAAAGCTTTGACTCAACTAAATTTCCAGAACAAATACGAGAAGGTAGGATAACTACCAATTTAAGAACAGTCTGCTAGCTGTGAGCAATGGGGTTATAACATAAAGAGACAAACAACTACTATAAACATAGTATATATTCACAGTTTTAGGAACTGTTTCCTGTTTGTCTTATTTGGCTGCTTTGTGTCTTGTAATGTTTGTTACTTACTAATCAACTAATATCTTGGCATGTTCGAAGCAGTACCAATCTTGCTCAACTTGTTGACTCAGAGTGTTTGTGTGCATTGTTTGTTCACTTACATGTAATAATTCACAAGTGCAAATTCTATCATTAGAATTCAGCATTTACTATGTGAAGTTTGCCTGCTAAACACTTAGTGTGGTGTCTTGTGAGTTTAGATGACAATGGTGGCGACTTCAATTGCTTGTATAACGGGAGTAATCTTCCCTCTAAGTCATTTCGGCGCCTGTTGAGATCCATGAGTAGCACGGCAAGTACCGAAGAGCTCAGCAGTCTCCCCTCTCCACAGCAAGGTTAGGCTATGGAGAATAGCTAGAAACAGCACAAAGTTGGGGGTGACTGAGTACAGTATTATCATACACATTGTCTTCCAAACTTTAAACCTTCAACTTCAAACTCGAGACTCCAACCACTACACTCAACGTGACTTCCAACTTTGCGTTGCCTCAAATAATTCCTTATGTATATGATGACAGGTGGAATATTTTGTAATAACTGATGGCTTTAGTGAGTCATTCCACTCAGCATGTGTTTTAGGCAGCATGTGTTCTAGGCAGTATTATATATAATATGGCATGTATTTCTGTGTAGTGCGTGTCATTTTGATCTAGACCCTGTTATCTTTTGAGAAACATTTTTTACGCTTTGTCAATTTTCAGCAATGCTCAAAATATGTTTGCATGTTATGTTGTTACTGGAACCTTTCAATAGCATGAAGTGGTGCATGCAAATAATATATTATATAACTCTATACTAAACAAGTAATATGCACTTACACTAGGTATGCTTTTAATAAATTAAGAGCTTCATTTCAGTTATATAAGGCAAATCACAAAATCGGGATTAATCTGGGGCTCAGTATTTATTGGTTAATTGTTCACCAAATAGTTATCAATGATCTAAAATTATTTTAAATTGAATTTTTTTCATTATGAAAATCTGGGAATTTTTTATACCTGCTGACCCAGTTTTAATTGTAGCAATTACAATGTTTTATCATATATTTATTAAATTTTAGAATTGAGTTAATTATAATAAGTATAGTGTTATAGACTTATAATATAATAGTTATTTTGAGAGTTTCAACATCTTTGACCTGTTGATTCACAGTGGTGGACATACAATCTTTCTAATAGAAATAAATGAACATTTGGGTTCACATTATGTTAGCTATTAAGTTCGATAATTTACCTAAATTTGCAATTTCTCAAGTAGCCTTTATAAGTAACCTATGTATTAGAATTTTAAAATGAACCTATACAAAATTTAGAAAAATGATCCTAATAAAGACGCGTTCAACATTTTTAAAAGGCTTGGATCTTCCGAGTCAGTCTGTACAGATTCATGTTACTCAGAACTTGTTTTGTACATGACTGTTGTTATTCAGACTATATTTGACAAACAAGTTGGCAAGAGAGAAACTGCAAGTTTTGTTCTTATCTTGATATAAACTGATGATGTGAATGCAGTATATGAATTAGTATCTTATAGTGAACAGCTACATATTATGTTCTGATTTTATTTTATGATCACAGAAAGTCCATTTGACTCGGAAGAAAAGCAGCCAAGACACAGCATTAAGCAAATGGGTAGAGGCAGCAGTCATGAGAACGTAAGCAGACCACCTGCACCAATACCAGAGCGAGTCGCCTATTGTGATTTCTAAACTCGTATTTATTATACCACTTTATTTTAATTCATACCATTCTAATAACATGTTTAAGAATATATATATATATATATATATATATATATATACACATATATATATATATATATATATATATATATATATATATATATATATATATATATATATATATATATACACATATATATATATATATATATATATATATATATATATATATATATATATATATATATATATATATATATATATATATATATATATATATAATTGTTTTTTATTAGTACAGCATTCAAATGAAGTCTGTAATCTAAAATAAATTATCTTATGAACTATTTTTGTTTAAATTTGTTCAATGAGTTATTATATATGTAGGATATTTTCTAATAATTTGCTGCTGTGCTTAACATACCTTTACCACATTATATTTTGCAAGCTATGAAAAGGTGTACTTTTATGATTTGAATTAATTATGTCATGAGAATAAATGGTGCAATGGTAATGCTATTTACCAACAATCTTGTTTTCATCTTGCCACAAGTGTATATAGTCATGTTGAAATATATGTATATAGTCAATGTGTAAAGTGATATATAATCAAGTTCTGGAGCTATAAGAAATATATTATCATAAGAGTGATGTAAATTAGCAATTTTAAGCTTGACAAGCCATACAAACAAGTTTATATAGATATGAGTATTTAAGATGTCCAAATATCTCTAATAATAGTGTTTGCAGCATTACATGTGTTGTACACCAAATAAGAGAGCTGCCAAGGCTTATTGGTTATAGAGTAGTGAGTATTAGGGATTTTCATGGAGATGGAGACTTTGAGCAAACCCCAACTGATTAGTTTTATATGTTGCATAAAAGTTTATAAATACAATATTATAATTGAGATATAATACATATTAATAATATATACAATTTATGCCTTTATTACATCTATATGAACAGCAGTAATAGTATACCTATACATACTCTGTATAATTTTGAAAATGTGTAACATTTTTTAAACAAGTGAAAAATCATGTTTTGTTTAAAGAAATTATACAAGTTCAGTTTCTCATAAACTTTAAGAAATACGATTAAGTCAAGCTAACTTATTATTTTACAAAGCTACATATAATATATTTATTTATTTGTTTATATGTCAATCTCTTACTTTGTTTATCAGCTAATTTACTGTAATATCCAAATGTTAAACAGTAATGTTAATCAACTTTCAAATGAATGTAATATTCATTAAATATCTAAAACTTTCAGTTGACCCAATAAAATATGCTACTCATTATATGAAAATTATGAGGAAAAGTCACTTAAACTGAGGAGAAATTTATGTAATACTTATCATGCAATTATTAACATGCAGTAAGTATAACAATTCTTCTCTAAAATGTATTAAATATTAAGGCATAGCCAAGAATTTGTTTATCTAAATAATAATAACAAGACTGTAGTTTTATTTTCTACACAACTACATTAAAATGAAACTTGTATCAGCGCGTTTGTATCAGAGCTACATTTCCATTTCTTTTAGTCCCAGCATCATGCTGTTAAAATGTACAAGTATTGAAATCGTGATTCATGAAATCTAACGACCTGTTGGATGCACACCTGCATACAAATGAAGATTTTGGCAAACTTCTATGATAAAATTGTTGCCTCATGATAATGTGCCACTAGCATATCTCTGCGAATAAGATTTTGGTTCCTATCATACAAATATGGTGTGTGGCACTGATGCGGATAATGTGTTATATCGATTGTTGCTTTGTAATTTGATGTCTGCACAAACATATCATGACACTTCTTGTTTAGTAACAAGTTTTCAATGTTTTGCTGTAATTTACAGATTTTTAGGTATATGGTCATGATTTCAAGCCATCTAACCTCCTAACACTATCAGATAAAGTAGCCTGGTAATGAATGTTTCATGAAAACAAAATACATTTGTATTGTTTTCACAAATGATTTTAGAGGCTGTATACACTACGATTTCAGCTGATTGCTGCAGAGGTGTCTTTAGACATATTGCTTTTCATTAAGCATTATTGCATATAACTAACTGTATTTAGTTGTGTAGCCTTGCACCAACAGACAGAGTAAATTTAAAGTAATATATCTTATTATTCAGGTTAATTTCTCATTTGGTGTACATTTAATTAATTACTAGAATTTAATTAACCTGCTGTTATACCCTGTAAAAACGCATCTAAAAGCTGGTTGTGGCTTTCGTTTTCTTAGATTTAATTAGCACCATGTTATTAATTCACTAAGTATAAATTTGCTACTCTTCCACAGTTCAACGAGGCAGTACTTTTTGAGAGTCATCTCATTTGTGATTGTATATGCAGAGTGAAGATCTATCTGTTATATCATGTTAAATGATTCTAATGCCAGCTTGTATAGTAATCAGCTGTAAATATCTGACCAGATGACTTTCAACACAGTCAGTTATGCCCTCAGGATGGGAATAACTCTAAAATGACTAGTTGAATTCCTTTACAACTCACCTACATAATATTTTTGTACACAGTATTGCAGATTTATCACACAGCACATGCATGCAGATAAATGAAGAGTCCAAAATTCTGCATGATATAATAATGATTTTTACCATAACAATAACACAGAAAATTTAATTTAAAACAATAAATTTATTTCTGAAAGTTAACCACTTAAAGTTTGTTCAAAATGCTGCTAAGGCCAAATTAAGCAGTTTTTTATGGTGGACACCGAATACTTAAAATTTGTAAAAAAGCATTAAAGATTTACGTCCCTTACTACTATGTATTTACAATAAAAATAAAAAACAATAATTAGTTTATACAAAAATATCTGTACAAAATACAAAATGTGTTTTGAACACGCTAGGGAGAAGAAGTGAGCATCCGCCACTTTAAAATCGCTTAAGCATCGGCCAATAAAATCACACAAAGTAAAAATTGCCACAGTGGAAACTTCTTGCACAAAGAAATGGGTGAAGTATACCAGTGACCCATAAACAAAATGCTATTCTATAAATACATGAGTAACCTAGAACTAAGAAAATGGAGATTGCCTTTTTGTATTGTAAACGAAATGTTGAAAATATTAGACTGCTACCAAGTTATAAAAATCTGGAGGTTAGCTATTCCACTTTTTTGACATAACCTACAACTTTGGACTCCCACTTGGGAAGAATGTGATTATCGTTTGTAACCTCTTCTAATACTGTACCAAACTCATCATCTGTAGCCTTCTTGAAGAAGTATCTAAAGATAAATAAATGGAGAGATGTCACATGTGGTCACAGGAGGGTTAAAACAACAGAGCTTTTACTCTCAACTATACACAACTTTATGCTACAAAAATTCTTCCAATTACTGTTTTTATGCAAATGAGTGTCAATCAATTGATTGATTAGACCATCAAAGCAAAGCTTGCACAAATAATACAAAAAACAGATTCAGCCCAGCTAGCTGTCATGGACAATTGGTAGTGCAGGAAAAACTTTACTCTAACATCTTGCTATATGTAGAATATGCTCTAATCTCGTATCTAAAAGTTGTTTGTGTTTAGAAAACTCTGCCAAACTAACAGCAGATATTTAAATTAGAAACCAGATAAAATTGCAAATTAATCTGTGCTATAATATATCAACATACTAAGAATTTTTCAGGCCTCGTAAAACTGAATAGCTACCAGGAAATAAAATAACAGTAAATATTGATTGTGTTGAAAAAATAAATATAGGAATTATTTCTTCTTTAGAAATAGTAACCACTGAATACACTAGCTTAGAATTTATTTTGGTAGAAGAACGGGAATAAGTTAAATGCCTACTACTAAACTTATATTACCTGTAGTTTCCCTTCTTGGTTATGAGTTCCTTGAACTTGGCCAGTGTGATTTGATTGACTGGCACAGTGACACTATAGGGTATGGGTTCATCCAGCAGAAAGAAAGCTACTTTAATCTGAGGTGGTGCCGGAACTCCTTTACGCTGTGTGAGAGTCTGCTGACTGGATGCTGTTGGTGTCGTTGAGTCACCAGCAGATCTGGACATGGCTCTCCTCTCTCTGCTACTCGAACCAGATGATCTGTAATGGACACAGAGCATGGCTGTGAGACTGTATCAGTCTACATCATCAATAATTAATAGTATATTTGATTACTGACTTGGCTAACACAAACAATGTCACCAACAATAACAGTATTAGCGTGCCATTGGCATGGATACATCTGCATTCAGGTTAGGGAAGGCATACTAGAGTCACCCTGGACAGTGTGAAACTCAGTGTTGGGCGTGATGCCTGCTAGTGGAGCAGTTCCCAGGCTTTGATATACAGGCTCCTGGGTAATACACAGGAGAAAGAATGGATTGCGTGGCTGGGCTTTGATGTTGAGTGTGTTATGTTGCAAGCTACTAATATATCTAAGGAGCCATCAGTTTGATTGATGATGCAGTAGATGAGTATGGAGATGAGAGAGTTCTGGACAGAGAACAGCTGCCAACATTTGAAATGTACAGGTTACAGCCTCAACAATCCACACAGCACAGCGTGCGTAGTAAGTGTGCCAGGAAGGAAGAAAACAAAGGGAAAAACTTTTCAACTCACCAAAAGTCAATGAAATTCAAAGCCAGCGAAGGCATATCACACACAAAAGAGGAACGAGATAACAATGGACAATAAAGCAATGAGCATAGTCAGCCTTGCCATAGAAATTGCTTATCATCGCAGCTAATTCAATATATTATTTTTACACATGAGCCAAGCTGTAAATATGTAAGGGTTGCTGAACAAGCTATTCTGTGCTGCAGCATCAAAGACATGCCGTCCTTTTATCTTGTTAGTTACTCAATGGCTTGCAAACATTATCAAAGGCATTAGACAATTCAGCATACACAGGCACACAATAACCTTCTCTCTTTAGTTAAAGAATCAAAGTGTAGACTCTATTTGATCCAAAAGATAGAACATTCAACAAGAGTGACTCCTATACAACTGGTATGCTTCACAGCCCTCACTCCGGATATTCACAACTCAATGGTGAAAATATCAAACAGTTGACTCTAGCAGAAAAAAGGTTATTAACTCACTTTGAATTAGACTTGTAGGAATGTTTATCGTCAGAAGGGAGACGCTTTGAGTCGGAAGACAGAGCACCACCTTTGCCATACACCCTGCAATTTAGTTGTTATATAACATTGAGTTTTAGAGGGAATCGAGACGAAAGTGAGAGAAAATAATCAAACTGATACTTGAAAATATAAATTCTACACATGAATGACTCACTTGCTTCTGACAGCAACTCTGGGTGAAGCCGAAGTGCTGCCAGACCTTTGAGATTTCTTCTGAGATGACTTTTCGCTGTCGGGCTGGCCGTGAAGGTTAGCGTGATGCATTATCTCCTCATTCTTACTGATCCACTCGGCCACCCTGAGTAGGTTAAAACAACATTCATTCACAAGGCTAAATACTGTGCGTTATTTATTAAGATATTACATGTCTACTAGGGCTATAGTAACTGGCTAAACAGGGACTAGGTTTGTCTTGCGGTGTGTCAGCTAGATTCATTACCTGCCCACAAAGTAATAAAAAGCCTACTTGAGTGTTTCATCTCCCAATTAATAGGTTACAGAAAGACACCTCAACAAATGCTGAATTATTGAGACTACTATTCAACTAGGGATAAGCATGAGTTAAGATATAAAATGGAGAGTAGTTAGTCAGGAACTGCAGCAAATAACATCCTACCTAAGTTATGATACACACAATACTGTAGTCATTCTCCGCATTGTAGCACTTCTCACAACTTTATCAAACTGATTACAATTTATTAAACCACTTGACTTTTAAAAGTTTTAAAGGGCAACATAAATAAAGCTACTGTAGCCATGAACTTTACACCCTATTGAAGTATGAGCCAGACAACTGCTCTACATGGTATAAGCAACTACCGCCTATCCAACAACAGGTGTTAAGGTGTACAGTTACATTGGAAAGTTTCCTTTGGCCATCTACACACTTTTGATAACAAAGAGCAGTTTTTAACACAGCCTAACAGTTAGAAACAAGAATACTTACTTTTGATTGTTGGCCGAGACACCAGGAGGGAATTTAAATATCGACTGTTGCTCAGCTCGGGAGCTAAAAGTTGCCATGCCATGCCTGCTATTGGACTTGTTACTGTAGGGCAGGTTGGGTGCAGTGGCAAAGGGGTAGCTGTTATCCATTGAACTGTACTGGAGCAGTGCAGGGTTTGATAGGGGTTTAGTGGATGGAGTGATAGTGCTTGGCTTGTTATACGACAAAGGAAGTGCTGCATGTGTGGCCGATGGCTTCTGCATAGTGTACATTCTCTTGGCTTGCTACAACCAACCACAACTTATTATATAATCCTGTAGAGACACAGCTAATTCTCATTGTATACAGGTAGATGTTTTTTACATAATCTTAGTAGATTAATGGCCCAGAAAGTTGAGCTGCCAAGTGTTATGTAAAAGCCCTAACGGAGTAAGAGGGAGAGTATGTAGTAAGAGAGAGAGAATGTAGTAAGGGAGAGAGTATGTAGTAAGAGAGAGAGTATGTAGTAAGAGAGAGTATGTAGTAAGAGAGAGAGTATGTAGTAAGAGAGAGAGTATGTAGTAAGAGAGAGTATGTAGTAAGAGAGAGTATGTAGTAAGAGAGAGTATGTAGTAAGAGAGAGTGTGTATGTAGTAAGGGAGTGTGGACTTACAGAGGCATACATCGAATGGAGTGGGTCGGGTGACTTGGCCCTGGATGGTGATTTAGCTGGTGTGTGTTGCCCTGACGGCTCCCATATCCTTTTGCAATGCATGTCCAGAATATGCTGAGCTTCATCGAAGTGGTCATTAGTTTGAATAGTTACCAAGAGTTGATTGAGGGTGGCGTTGGTAGTGCCCGTACCACCACCGGTGGTGCTGGACAGTACACTGTGACTATCATCTGTCGTAGCGTCATCCTGCAATAAAGACATGAAAACATCAGCAGTGCACAACAGACCCAGGGGTAAGCTGGCCTTCCAGCAGGTCTGCACTGTACATACAATACACATAGCATACGTGCTTATCTCTAATGTGCAAACAATCAACTGGAAGAGAAACACAAAATTAATGGTACTTGTAACACCACAGACTTGACCAAATATTGAGTTGGCATATAAATAGAGGTAAATGTGGGATATTTTTAAGTAAACTAATCTATTAATAGAAGGAAAAACAAACAATATGGGCTCACGTAGAATTCACTAAACCCATAACACCACATGCTGGTTGCCGGAAGGAGACTTGAGATTAAAATAAATTCATAATTTGACGTGGAGAGTTGGCTGCAAGAGGCCCTCGGTGCCAATTCATACACTCCTGGGGTTATTGGTAGAAGGATTCATGCTTACTTTTTCTTCATTGTAAAGTAATTTATGCAAAATGTGAGAATAACTGAATATTTTAATAATAATTTATTTTCTTCAGGAATTTCGTACTCTGTGAGCTATGATGACAAAACACAGGGCAACAGATAATCAAACCAACTACAGAATTTCCATAAAATCCAAACAATTAATCCCCTGGAGTGTGACTGACATGCTAATAAATTTAAATCATGGCCTCAAAGCTGAAATAAAGCTGCAGTTGACTATCAGTCAAAATCTGTTTAAGTAATTCACCAGTCTGAGTGCAGGCTATGAACACAGTGTGTGTTAGTAGAGGTCTACAATGGTGCATGTATGGGCTGGGGAGGTTAGCTAATGAGCTATAACTAGCAACTGGTAATTACAATAAATATTAATCACCCAAGACCCTGCTTACACACCAGCTCCTGCTACAAGCTGCAGACACAAGCTCCACACTTAGCCCACAGCACACTAGGAGTAAGTTAGGGGCAGGCCAGCACCGCCACCCGACCCGACCCTTACCTCGCTCATTGCACTAAGCTTAGATCTCATAATCTCGTTGTGGTTCTGTTCATCCAGAACTCTCTGCAGCTTCTCCGTCAGAAGTTTAGCAAACTCCATGGGGCTGGTCTCGGCTACGTTAGACACCTTCGACAGTCGATTTTTCTGCAAAATCAAATTTTAGTCAACACATGTGACATAAATACAAGTGACATAAATAAATGTGACATAAATACATGTGACATAAACACATGCAACATAATAAACGAACTTCGTGAGCGATCTATATGATATAATACAGTGGATAAGACTTACAGGAGGTACGATGTTACAGCTCACTGAGCTGTGAGCTTCAAGATTCCTTTGAGCACTAGACTTTATTTTCCTGTAGTAATTGCGAACACTTCGTCTATTAGTATACTGAGGGTATCCGTCACTGTAACCAAAGAGAGAAAATTACCTGCTACTGAGTTATTAGCTGACAACAGCAGAGTTGAACTCATATGTCTGTGTCTAATGGTGAAAAAGGTTCAACTAAAAGCATCTTCAACACCATTTCGAAGACAGCCATTCATTTTTAACTCAATACAAACGGAAACAAAAAGAATCTGTTTATTGAAAAGCAGCTCTAAACCAACAGACCACAATTAGCACAACTTAGTGTAGTAAATATCTGTTCTGCTCAACAAGTAGTGTTAGCAGGCAAAGCACTGGGTATAAACTATTAACTATGCATGTACTTACACACTACTACCTAACTATTAACTATGCATGTACTTACACACTACTACCTAACTATTAACTATGCATGTACTTACACACTACTGTCTAACTACTAACTATGAATGTACTTACACACTACTGTCTAACTACTAACTATGAATGTACTTACACACTACTATCTGTGATGGAGTGAGTATCATCAGTGAGAGCTTCGCTAGACAGAGACTGACGCTCTGAGTCGATAGCTGATATAGGTAAGTATGAGGTATTGTAAGTATGATATGGGTGGGGTGGTAAGGCACAGTCGTCCCGGCTAGCCTTCTGAAGGTAGTAGCTGCAACAGAATAACCAGCATACTAACAGCTACTTCCAGTCCCTTACATGACACACCTCTTACTTCCACATCACTCATACCAAGAAGATAAAAGGCAGCGCTTTGGCTGCCTATATAATATTTTGTTTCTAATGAAAGGCAAAGAGAATATATTGCACTATATAGTCTAACATCATAAGAGCTTAAATACTTTCATCTTGATTTCATCCATTTACAAAGAGAATCTACAAGTATGACCATTGATCAAAACTATGAGAAATCTTTTGATTTCAAAGCTCTTCTACTCAACCCATATGTATCTTAATCAAGCAGGTTTGAAAGAGAAGGTAGAAACCTATCAATACAAAACAAAATTCGGATAGGTTTAATGATTGGCTGCTTACTGGCTTTCATCTGCTGAAGCCTTTATTTTCTACATCAAATAAAGAATTGTTAATTAAGAGTTATACAAAATGCTAATCAGTACAATTTAAGTTAACTTTCCGAATTAGGAAGTCTCTAGCTAGGTGTCTCTCCACCTAACTAGCCCTATACCATGTTTATTACAATACAAATGTAAGATAAGAACACAATAACCAGATAACGCTAAGCAAACATTCCAAACAGAAAATACAAACAACTATAGCAATAAATATCAAATAACATTCAACTTAATGGAAGCATTTGTACGAGTACTAGAGGATATGAATGTTGAAGGTAGATAACTGCAGAGGATATTACTTCGCAACCTGGCCAGACATAGTGCATGTATAAGCTGTGTATATGCTTACCCTGCCTGGTCTTCAGGCTTTATCTTAGATTCCTGCCGCAATCTCTCTGTCATCTTCATATTCTTTGCAGTTAAAGAGAGAACCGGGGCATCTGAAGTGAAATTGTCAATGTTAGAAGAGACTGGGTGGAGATCTAGCTCTGAGTCTTCATGCACAGTTGGTAATGCTGTGCTCAATGGACGGGCACTGGTAGAGCCACTGGAATTCACAGAATCCTTTGGACTCTCTTCTAATGACTGAATATATTGCAGATAGATATTTGATTTAAAAAATGGTAAATAGAATTCTCTCCGTAAAATCTCCAAGACCTGGTCCTTGACAGGATCAAATATAGACTTAGAATACTGTTTAGAAGCCACTTGGCTTGCAATAGCCTCCTCGGACTCTTTGGCTATCATGGTTAGCTTTTTATCCTTTTTATCACCTTTTATATAAACTCTATTCATTGTTTTTACTAAATAACCAATATCTTTCACAGCTTCGCTATCGAGAGCTTGAAGATATTTCCAAGCAAAATAAAATTCAAACAAGTTTACATTGTTCTCCTCTGTTAAGTATTTTTTAAATAAGTTTACGCCTTCAGCATCGTCAAGCAAATAGTCCAGGTCCTCAGACCATTTAGCATATATAGGGCTGCCGCTCTCCGTGAACTCCAACTTTCCATCCACGCTGCCTTCAGGTTCAAATCCCAGCGGAGCCTCGTGCTCCCCAGCATGCTGAGCTGTGGCTGGTGGTTGTGAAACAGCGGCAGCTGTGGGTGGCAGTTTTGCTGGTTTCTGAACCTTTCTAGGAGTAGCTCCTCCAGCTCCAGAACTGTTACTCCGATTTGAATTAAGTGACTTGTGAGATCCTGAACTCTTATTGGAATGGCCACCGGTGGACTGTTGCTCATTTTCTTCCCCTGGACCAACAGGTGGACGCGGTGTGTTTTCTGTGAAATTGCTTCCCCCTGAGTTATCCAAGTATCGGTGAACATCCACACTCATAACTCATTAGCATAGCTATACTCCACTTGCAACCATTTGACAGCTTCGACTTTCTAAAATCACAGCAAGTTTGAATATGTACATGATCATAGCAATAGCCAATAGCAACTAAAACAGGACAGGCTTAATGATAGTGAGACAAACATAACAGCTGAGGCCATCCTATTAATCTCAAGAGCAATTGGAACATTCCCAATAACACAATCTGCACAAAATTCTCTTTGATCATTGAAATCAATTTCAAAGGATTTCCCTTTGAAGTCTGCACTCGAATGACTAATTAAAGGAAGATGATACAATTGAAAAAGAGGCTATATGTAACTAAAGCTGTTACGACTGATTCTCCATCAGTCATGGTCCCAAGGAAATAACTTATTCTAGAAATAGGTTCAGATGGAGGGCAGTTGTGCAAGTTTTAAAACTCAAAACATCAAAGGTTTACAACCAATATTATAAAAAACTGCAGATCTGAATTGTTGAAGCCTACATAGAACTGGCAAGACTTAAAACTGACATCTAAGATTAAAGATGTTGGCATGACTGCCCCCTCCCTTGTGAAGATTAATAGAAGCCTTACATAGTTTTGGGTGCACAAGTGTTCAACACATTTAGATGTATGGCATATTTTAAATAAGTTGAAATACTAAACAAAAAAGATTAATGGCTCCCTTTGTGACTAGAGACAGGCAAACAATGGCCTTTCTCAACAGTAAGTAGATTATTATCATCTGGTGTTCGAATGGAAGATTAGTAATTCCCATGCCTTGTATGAATTAAATACTTTTTAAAGTTTCAGCAGTAATGTATGCAGGCCACTGCTGTATAACAATTGGCACTTCTAGGTGTGAGGTGAGGTTTTCAATTTCTTTTCAAATCTGGCAGTAGTTGAACATAATATAATATATGAAACCAAAATATATAAAACTTTAATTACATAGTGGCCCAAAAAAGTCTTTCTTCAAAATAAAACAGAGTAGGTAGTAGCTTTGTAGGAAATGCAGACTGAGTCCACCAATATCATATATACACCACTGGTGCATGTAATCAACACCTTGAATATAAATTATATTAATTATAGATCCATTAGACAGTGTGGATAAAAAAAGTTAGTTAGAGGGCAACTTTAATACCTAAAACTGCAGTCTAAACCACTCACCAAAAGAAGCATATTTAAGAAGCTCTGATGCCTATTTATAATAATTACATTTGTCTATATAGCAGTTTATGCATGTCATATACAACTGTTTTAGACCACCCAAGAAACTTGGTCAACAGCTTTACATTATTAAAATGTATCTACAACTTTCAAGAATGCAGATGAAACACAGAGTTTATTTACGTGCAAGTTATATCTATTTAGTCATAATTCAGCAGAAAGTGCAACTTACCAGGCTAAAAAATATATACTTCAAAATAGCTCCTAAAACTGGAGATGTGAATTGCAAATTCACAATTTTCAATAAAAAATTTTAAATTAGTTTCTCTCGATTTTAGCTTTTATATAACTTCTTATTTTGTTGACAGTAAAGAATTTACAGAAGTCATAATTACAAATAACATAACTATTTAAATAAACACTAAATTCATTCAATAATTAAAAATATACACATTTGAGAGTAATTATTGTTGTAATTTATATTTACATATTGGACATATATTATTATAAGCTTCTGGCCACTTTAAGTTGATCCTTATTAGAATTCTAACCGTGCTAAATAATTCATATTGATTGTTTTTTCCACAATTACCATTCATATGATATTAATTAAATAGAATATCAATATAAATCATAAGTTTAATTACAATTCAATAAGCACCTACTAGTACTACTATTGAAATACTAGGAGTATCTACTCATATACTTAAATCACTAACACTATTAGTAATAGTAAAACCTACGATGGCTTATGATTATTATACCTATTAAATACAGTAGTTTTCATAGTTATACTTGTACTAATTCTAAAATATTTGTACTAATATGCATTTAGTCATTCCACTTCAACCTTTACTTTTAAAAAACTGTGTTAATTACATTAACCTTACATGATAAGGCTTTTACTTTCAGTTCCACCAAGTTTAAAACTTTGGTGATTCACCAACAGTACACCTGGTGACTCACAAAAACACTGACATCTGACAATCAAGCTGAGAATCACTAAGAGTAACTGTAAGTTAGAGGCTGGGAAGTCCAAAATGGAAACCAAAACAGACACAATAAGATTGAGTGTAACTTGAATGGAATAAATTTAATCATCATTCATTCTGTTGGACATTTTTGATTTTACAATTTATATTTCGATTTTAATTTTCTATGCTAGTGTTACCAAGTAAGAGTAAGAGTAGTTGTAAGAAAAAGATGAAGATAAAATGTAACTAGTAGTACCAGTAGTAGCAGGTAGTAATTAGTGGAAATAGTATTACTAATAGTAATAGAGTATTAAATCTAATAAGTAATTGCAACTCGGTAGTAGTACTACTAGATCTAATAAACAATACCTACTCAATAGTAACTCAAACTGCAATTCATATCAGCATCAGTAATAGGTAATGATTATCATTATCATTATGATCATCACTTCATGAGTTCATCATCATTTATTTCTTATCATCGTGATAATACTTATAGTTATAATTATTATAATTTGAATATCATAATGATATTGACTATCAACTTCAAGTAATTACTAATAGTAATTCAAATTGACATTGTGATTTAAATTGTGATCGTCAGTATCAATCTATCACTGTCGCTATCGGTATGACTATGAGTATCACTTTATCAGTATGAGAATCAGTATAACTATGACTATGAGTATGACTAATACTACAATTATCAAAATGATAATCATAATGACTATGAGTATCAGTATGAGTATAGACTATCACTATGACTATGTCTATAGTATACTCTAACTCTAAGTCTATACTTATACTATAACTTATAGTCTATACTATAGCCATAGTCATAGTGATAGTGACAGTCTTAGTCTAAGAGTAAGTATCAGTATCACTATGGCACTGACAGCATCACTATTAGTATTACTATTACTATTAGTATTACAGTATTAGTATTAGTATCAGTATGAGTATGACATTGAGTTTGACTATTAGTATTACTATTACTTAGTATTACACTAACACTAACACTAACAGTAACACTATAAGTATTAGTATGACTATGAGATTGAGTATCACTATGACTATCACTATCAGTATGACTATGTTTAAGGCTATCAGTATCATACTAATACTAATAGTAAACAGCTAAACTATGTAATTTAAATTGAAATTCAAATTGTATTTCAATTTGTATGACCAAATCCAATCGCCAACGGCAACTCCAAGTCAAACACCAACGGCAACAGACCTACAGTAACTACAAAGCGTAATTAAGAAATTGGATTAGCTCACACATTATAATAATAGATACATGTATATTGTATATGACTTATACTTACAAACTTTAATCAAAGATTACAGGCTCGTGCACTTATTTGTGATGACCGTGCCAAGTTCATGGTTCAAGTTCACGGTGGAATAATTAGAAGAAAATTTTAGGATGCAACTAGCTAAAAGTTTATCGGCATTGAAGATACTAGAAATATGTCATTTTTTTATTCACTGTTTTTTAGTTTAAACAATTTTTTTTCATTAGTTTTCAACCTAAATAAATATTTTTGTAATGAAGAAAACAAATTGAAAAAAACACAAAGTAAGAACTTAAGATACAGAGTTATTCTCCCTTGAGCTCCGTGGTTATAATTCCAAACATACGCAGGAGGAACCTGTAAAAAGCATCTACATGACTCGAGCCAATCTGAAGTACAGATTCAAACTTCAGTGGTTGAAGATATCGTATAGCTGTTTGATGAGAATGTGATAGAACTTCAACTTCAGACAGAAGAAAAGTAATTTGCTGTAGTGTTAAACTAGCAGAGTTTTATCAAATTGGCGACCGTGCCTTTCATCAATTAGAATAGGTATAAGTATTGATGAGTTATGGACTAATAGTAATACTATTAGTATTAGTATTAGTATTACTATTACAGTATTAGTATTACTGTATTACTATTACTATTAGTAATACTATTACTATTAGTATTAGTATTACTCTATTACTATTAGTATTAGTAATACTAATACTAATAGTAATAGTAATACATTTATACTAATAGTAATACTAACGTCTAATAGTAATACCAATAGTAATACTAATACTAATACTATTAGTATTACTATTAGTATTAGTAATAGTAATACTAATAGTAATACTATTACTATTAGAGTATTAGTATTACTATTAGTATTACTGTATTAGTATTACTATTGGTATTACTATTAGACGTTAGTATTACTATTAGTATAAATGTATTACTATTACTATTAGTATAAGTATTACTATTAGTATTACTATTAGTATTATTATTATTACTATTAGAGTATTACTATTAGTATTACTATTAGTACTACTAGTACTACTACTACTAGTAGTAGTACTAGTAGTACTAATACTAATAGTTATAGTTAAACTTAAAGTTAATGTTTTACTTAAAGTTATGATTTTAGTAATACTCTAATACTAATAGCTATAGGAATACTAATGCTAATAGTAATGCTAATAGTATAACTATAACTGACTTTGAGTGTCAAATTGATTTTGATTTTCAGTGTTCATAATGATAATGAAATTATTTTTGTTACTGTCACACTAAATCAGTAAATGATAAGTAAATGTTGCATCAACATTTTGAAAAGTAAACTATAACTATAAATTTGACTTTAAATTTCTATTTTACTTTTAGTTTTACTTTTAGGATAAGCATAAAACTAAAAGTAAAGTTGATTTACTAAATTATTAAATATATCATTGTGATTATGATAATAATCATAATCATAATGATAATCATGTAATAATAGTGACTATGAATTGAAATATGTCAAAAACTAAAAGCAATCATGACATAATTTAAATTAGTGATAGTTATTAATTTATTAGGTTATTCTTGTAGTTTTAAACTTTTTGTTCAGCTTTTAACTTTGTTTTTTTATACCCTCTTAGTCATAACCAGAATGAATCCTGGAACTTGATAGAATGATTCATTGATCATAGCAAAATTTAAATTATAAAATTGTGAATATTCTGATATCCAAATTATTGTTGATACAGTACTGATGGCCCATATTTTAATAGCAACCAGCTATATTGTGCTGCTACTTTCAATATTAGATTCAGTTCTCAAGTTTAGCAGAAACATTAGTTGTAAGGTTGAGTAACTTATACTTAGTAATAGTATCTTTCATCTGTTGTTGATATAATAGTTGAAATTAGTGCTGTTGTAAGTGAAAGTAAAGAGTTTAATTAATAGACTGAGTTACTTACCGCTTAGCTAGTATTCTTATTAAGGTAAATTTACATAAACTGTAACTAAAAAATAAATCTAATTGAGTTGCTTATTCAGTATTAAGTTACTGCAACTGCTACTCTACAGTCTACAACTACTTTTTAGAGTTTAAAGTATCAACTAGCTATAGTGCAACTTTTAATGGGTCAGCCGCTAAACAATAGCTATCAAAACCACTGCTGGGTTACAGATCTTCATTTGAAAAGTAGATAGTGTTTTTATATTTCAGAACGTGGTTTTAAAAGATTTTTGATGGCCTCACTTGAGCATCTAATATCTGAAGCTAGACTTCTTGGTAACAGACTAAGGGAAAATGAATCTTTTGCGGACACACTGATTAGCCAGTCTAGCAACATTCAAGAAAGACTTACTGCAATGAAAGAGGTATATTTTTTCATATTAAATTTCATTTGATTGTAATGTTAGCGCTATTATATAATTTTTGCCGACGCTAGCATTCTTCCTGTCCCATTTTCTTTTAATGACCATACAACTAGTTGCTACATACATGAAATTTCTTTAAAGGGATGTAATTGAATACAACCATTTATTTGTCAGCATGCTATACTGTATAGGTTAATGTATGGCAATAAACAGAGAGTTTTCAGTTAATCATTGTCTTAGCAATTTCTCTTATATAAAGTTGAAATCCATTCTTGTATTCTAAATATGAAAACTCTGAGCACATGTCTTATTGTAGTATGAAGAAGATTTAAATAAACTAAATGACATTCCTAAAAGAAAACCAAGACAGAAACTTATAATGGAAATTGCCCAGGAGAGTAAGCAAATCCGTGATTTGAAAACAGAAAATTTAGAATTGAAGGCATGCTTAGATGAACACCAGACTACTCTAGAGTTAGTAATGAATAAGTACAGGGAGCAAATCAGACAGTTTATGATGACCAAAAAGTTAGAAGACAACATATTGCAGGTGTTGCAAGAAAATAATGTAAGCAAATTAAAACATTATTTCTTAACTGTACAGATTGCCTAAGTTTATGTGCTTCATGAACATTTTTCAGGCTTCTGTGAGATTCTGACTGTTTTGAAAAGTTCCTCAAGTTAATATTAGTTTAGTTTGCATTTTTTCCAAAATGCTTTTTGGCCGTACATATAATATACACAGATAATATTTCCAAATATAATATATAATATATATATATATATATATATATATATATATATATATATATATATATATATATATATAATCTTGTCAGTATGGCAACCAGAATTTCTGCATTTCTATCTAGGAGCTATTTTGTGCCAAAATGGCATGAAATTGTAACAATACCTAAAAATTCAGGCAAGCTTGTGAAGCTTTATTTTTTATATAAATAAAGATTGTTATTTAGCTGTGTTTTGTTACTGTTAGGAGCTGCAAAAATTGCACTATTTTTATTTGTTCTCTTACCATCATATTTTTCAAACACCTCACTCTCGTCCCTAATTATGTTTCAGTGTTCAGAAGGAAAAATGAGAGAGAAGATATGTGAGATGGTTTCCGTTATGCGTAAAGCAGCCACTGTGGATGACGAATGTGCTGACCAAGAACAGGAGAAGGTTACTCAGTTACAAATTGAGAACGATGGTCTCAAGGAAATGTTGAGAATTCATAAAAAGATTGGTGTTGGATTTCATTCAGATGTAGTGACATGTGACCAAGCAATGCAAACAGAGGGAGTTGAAGCTGACAATCAAACACAGGAAGAGGAAGCACCAGCTGCCTCATCTGATGGGAACACAACTCCTACATACCATGACCTTGACATTGATAGAGAAAGGATGAAAAAGGCAGTTGTAGCAGTAGAAAAAGAATTTAGGAAAACTAATGTTTAGTAACTCGCATGTTGGTGCTAGCATTATGACTGTTACCAAATATTTTGCTTTCACTTTTTTTATTTTGATGCACAAAAACAAAACAGGTTGTAATTAGACTCAGTTATAGTTTGTTTGTATATTTTAAAATTTTCTATCTGTGAGAAATGCAGAACATAAAAATATAAACACTATTTTTTAAAAAAATAAAAAAGTTACAAAATTTACAATTGTACAGCTTTATTCATATTAGGTGTACACTACCATTCATTAGTAAATTCTGGATTGTTTTATATGGCAAGAGCTGTTGATCATCTTCATCAAAATCTACTACTTCATCTTCTATTCCACCAGGCTCACTTACTGTCACGCCTGTTATTGGTTTCTCGACTTTTATGAAGACGTATTTGTAGTATTCTGGCTTGATCACTGCAACAAGCAAAATATTAAAATTAGTATGTAATTATCAATTTATATATATATATATATATATATATACCATACTTCACTAAAAATTTGCCCGTTCATGAGTTAAGACACTGAATGTATACACAATGCTGATGAATTGAAAGATGTTTGCACTAACTTACAAATCATTAAATAAAGCAGACAAACTGGAACTAATTTCTGTCACTAATTGTTAATCAACTATGAAGTTATCTTTTCATAACAGCTTTAAACTATTTACTGAGTTCAACATGTAATAATCTTAAGCAAAAGCTTTCGGCTGTTTATGAATAAATAATATGTGTAGGTAATATTCCCTAACCTCAGCTATTATACAAGTATAATAGCTGGGCAGAGTAGGGGGGGGGGGGTAAAATACCAATTAGGGTAAATTTGCTTGCAGTTGAATATTTCCTTTTAGCATGTATATTTAAATGCCACTGATGAACTTACATGACTACATTTAATGTTAAATTACAAGATGTTAGTATACTTATTTTAGGCGCTAGAAAAATTGTTTGACAACAATGGCTTTACAGTATATGCATTAGTAATGAGTCAAGAACTCTAAAAATTCTGAATCCATAAGACTAGAAGCTCATAAACCATAATAGTGGAACTTACTCATTTTATCCATGTTGATTTTTCGAACATTTTCAGGCATATTTTTTCCAGCACTTTCTTCCAGATGTGTTTTCATGTTAGACCAAAATCTACAAGATGAAACATGATGGGTGCAAAAAACTCAGACACACAATAGTGGAATAGCAAATTGGTATTGTTTAGCTAAAAGCCAATATATGAATAAGAAACTTATTTGAGAGTTGTCCATCCATAACATAAGATCTTGTACAGTTTTCCACTAAGAAAAATCGGCACAGCTTTTTGGGGATGCAGCTGATTGGTTCACAAAAACAATATTTTATATATAAAATGTATTATAATTAAAAATAGTCAGCACATGATGTGCATTATATAAAAGTAGAAAGAACCATCATTTACCCGGTAACAAAAGTTAGCTCGTCATCCGTTAGTTTAGTTTGTTCAATTGGATCTGAGGCAATTAATTGCGCAAATTCTTCCAGCTACAATTTTAGGAGTAAAATAAAATACAGAATATAAATATGTGCAGGAATACAGCCAGCTCCAAAGTCTAGCAATGAGTAAAACAGCAATCAACTCAATCACTGAGACCTGACGGTGTGATTCCCAACACAAGAAATAGAGCATTAGTTATCAACACAAGCTGTTGGCAAAAAACTACTAACATATATAGATATATGATCATATGGTTATATGTATATGAACATATATAGATACTGTAAATCAGTATATGTATACATATTATTGTACAATATAAATTTTACCTTTTTAAGTCGGCATCTAAGATAATCTGAAATAATGAATTTTATTCTGTCCATCTCCATAACATGTGCAGCCACTCGGATGTCTGCCTTAGAAGTTGCCTGACTAATCATCACCTCCAGCTCTTTCAGCTGCTCCAACATCACATCAACAAACTCCATATGGTGTTCCAGCAGCTCTGGGCACATCTTCTCATCCATCCATGCCTAAAACAGATATGTGGACTGTTTGAAGCATAGTCAGCAATGTGTTGTAGCGTTCAAAGATAACTCTTTTAAATAAATAAATTTTCAACACTTCTGAAAGCATAGCATAAGCACACATCAAATTCTTTTCAAGAAAAGTATTTGCTAGGGCAGGTTTTTCAGGAAATATCAACTGTACATCTATGAATGTGAAATAGTTTAAGTTAATTTCCCTTACAGTAAAATCCTACTAACTATCGAAAAACCAGTGTTGGGTCATTTTCAAGGCAACAGTGAAGCAAAGAGTAATTGTGCAGCAAAAGATCATAAACGTTCTATGTAAATACCTCAATAACAAATATAAGTTGTGTTCTTTAATAATGGATTATAAACAAGTTTCACTATAATCTACAAGTTATGTTTTTTCTCTTCCACGCACGAGAGAGAAAAAGTGTGCGCGCGCGCGCGTGTGTGTGTGTTGGTGTGTGCGTGTGTTATAATTCTAACAGAAATTTATTAGGTTACTATTATGTCAATAAACAAATGTAAAAATTCTTACTCTCTCCAGTTTATCCAACACCTGCGCTGCTGAATAACTTTCAGTCTGGCTCTCTTCACGTGTTTCAGACAAAATCTCTTTGTCTAAAAAGCTGCTGTCTTTTTGAATTCCAGAAAGTGAAATATCAATGTCCATTATAGAAAGATAGACAAGTCATTAGTGAACCTGGAAGTATAAATTTGTGTCCTTTAAAGGATTGCTCTATCTTGTCTAATAAATGGCCATTTAGGTCAAACACACATAATATTGTGTTTTTCTAAGCATGCATTGACAAAAAGCATTTGACCAAAGGTAGAAAAAGTTAGTTGAAGTTGAGGGTGTAGATTGGTAACAGCCAAAACGCCGATTTTGAAATGAGCTGGGAAATGTGACGTAACAGCGCCAGCATTCCTGCTGGTCACGTGACTATACAAATGAATAACTATAGAAATATGACTGTGAGATGTGATCTTTCAGCTCGTAATTTGTATATTTACAGAAGTGCAAATGTGAATTATCTCAATCTATAGTTTTTTGACATGTTAAATAAAATGTATGTGATAACATTAGGCTATATTTTGCTTGTAAACATAGAAAAAAGCATTGCAAAAACATGCATTCTTTAGGATGAATGCCTGCGATCGATCTAAACTAGGTCAGATTGTGCAATATTACGGGCGCACCAAAGCTGACCTATATAGCGCACTGTAACTGCTTGAGCGTTATTGGTTAATGTTGCGCTCAGCAACCTTGAATACTAGCGTTATAGTTAGCACGTGCAGCATAGTTACTGGCGTTCACACGTCACGTATTAGGCTATTCTTTTTCATGGCTGAAAATTTTACCTCCCTCAAAATTGGAATTTTGAAAAGCTGTTTTCTAGGCATATATCCCTTTGCAAAGTCACAATTGTTTGCATACACATTAGATTATAGTTCATAATTATAATGTGATTGTAATAAACTAAGATAGAGCAATCCTTTAAAACTATTCACGAGAATTACTGAATATCAAATATTCAGTAACAGACAGTATAACAGTGTTAAATAGCATTTTGCATTCAAGTGACCAGGTATAAAGTCATTATAGGTCTCCCTGAAGAGCTTTTTTTGTACTTTGTTCTCAGCCTCAGATTATATTATTATGTCATCTGCATAGAGACTGACTTTGAATGTCTTAGATTTGGGAGATCAATGATTTAATTGAATTATTGCGTAAATATAACAAATAATTTAAAAATTAAGTTCTACAATCAAAGCCATTAGAACAATAATTATTCTTATAAAATTAGATATACCAATTTTAAAACTAAATAATTATAAATACACGTAAATATCACTATTATCATAATAACATTTTTATTAATCATAATATTAGCTAAAGCTAAGTTTGAGCCTAAACTAAAAGTTAATATAAGTTATACTAAGGCCTAAGACTAATGAGTAAAAAGCAATGACTGTGTGTGAGATGACTGAGACTAATCAGTGAAAATGAAAGACTACAACTTATATTCATATTGGCATTGATAATTGTATACAATATGTAAGACTATAAGTATCAGTATACTCCTACTGTATAGGATTAAGTATAATTAAACTATATAATAATTGTAATAGACAGCATTAATAATAGTATTACTATTAGACTATTAGTATTACTATTAATATTAGTATTACTTACTCAAAGTGATCATCACACTGGACCGCCCTAGAGGGAGGAAGGGGTGTGCCGCATATGGGTAAAGCGTAATGTGTTGTACAGTCATTGGTCAATAGTCACACAGTTAGTACTGTTTGGGCTGTGTTACTGTCTATCACTATGTGGAGATTTCTAAATTATTGCTTTGGTTATGACCAATTTTTAGGTCCTGAATAATCATTGGGAGAAAACTGTTCAGTTGCTTGGTACTGTTAGCACCCACTAACCGGGAGTATCCCCATGCTTGGGAGCAAGTCTGTATGGTGCTGTTTGTTGATTTGTTCGGCAGGTCATCATAGTGATAGGCAGAGCTGAGAGCCAGATGTTGATCTACTATACTAGTAGTAGTAGACGTAGCATTACTATTAGTATTAGTGCTAGTACAGTAGACGTAGTACTAGTAGTAGTTTCTACTCACTGGTAGTCTACTGTAGTAGAACTTCAACTTACAACTTGAACTAGAAGTCGAAGTCGATACTCACACTCACACTGATACTAAATAGTTGTTTACATTATGATTATGATTACATTTTGATTTAGTTTTACTGATAGTGATACTGACAGTGACTCTGGGTGATACCTCAGGGCTCAGGCTCATTATCAATATCATAATCATTATGATTATCATTATCATACTAATACTAAGTCTTTAATAGTAATAGTAATACTAATGTCTAATACTAATAGTAATACTGAGTAATAGTAATACTTGAAGTAGATAAAACATTAAAAATAACATCAGATTAGCGTTACAATAATAACAATCATCACCATTATTAATCTGGCATTATGATTCAGATTAGGATCATCATTGAATTCAAGTGATTATCATAATGAATATCAATGTTATGTTTAGAATTAAGTGTAACTGATCGTCTTTATTATAATTCACAACTAAACGCAAATCCGAAAGCGTTCCCGCCTAGACACTTTCATTGGTTGTACAAAATAATTTTAGCCAATGTTGTATCAATGTTGTATATTGTTTTTCTTTGTACGCTTTAATTCACGATTCTTTCATTTTCCCAGACGTCATGTGATCATAATAATTATCGCGAGCTGGGCGATAAATGACGGCACACCTCCGCCAAGTAAATAATCACAATGGCGACTGGTAGTGGCACTAGGAGGTCAGCTGTTGTAGACAGTTTTCCTCAAAATTCCGAGTCAGGCAGAGAATTGTTTGAAGTATGTCGAAGTGGCGATTTGACCAAAGTAAAAACTTTAGTCAACAGTGTAAACGTCAATTCTAGAGACACTGCAGGAAGAAAATCAACACCACTACATTTTGCTGCAGGTACCCGTAGCACTAGGCCTAGCTAGCGGTAGCAGTAGCTCGATGAAAATAAAACACAAAACAAAAATAATTTTCTGTATGTAAAGTTAATCGGGAGGATTTCTCCTCAACTGAGATAGATGCTATTATTTATATCACAACTATTATTAAGTAAGTCTGTCAGTTTTACTATTAGTATCAGTATGATTATCGGTATGACTATGAGCATCAGTATGAGACTACACTGACACTCACTCTCAGGACTACAGTATCAGAGTATGACTATGAGTATACTCACTCTCGGTCTTGGTATAACATTAAGGATAAGTTAAATTTAATATGATTTTAAGTTTAACAAATAACTTTGAATTTAAGTTAATGTTAGAAGTCAGAATATTATCATATTCATGATCATTATCAATTATGATTATCATTATTATTAACTATCACACTCAGTTTTTAATTTCACTATGATATTTATATTCATATTGAATGTCGTAGGGATATTGAATTTGATATTTATGCTCATTCTATTCTGATTGATATTGATACTAATACTAACAGTAATAGTGATACTGATAGTGAGCTTTTGATACTCACTACTAACAGTAACTACTCAGTCGTACTCTGACGCTCACACTGGTGTTACTGTTAGTATCAGTGTGAGCACAACTATGAGTACAGTGATATGTTATACTTAACTTATAGTTATAAGTTATACTTAGTCTTATAGTTATACTAATAGTATTGGTTATAGTTTTCCTGTTAGTATTACTGTTACTATTAGTATTAATATAAGTATATCTATTAGTATTAGTATTACACTTAATTTTACAGATTGAAATAAGAATTATAGTAATAACCATCATTATAATAGTATAAGTACTTGTACAAATCTTCAAAATTGGTAAGTAAAACCAAATGTTAAACTGAATGCAATAATTTTATTGAAAGTTTATTATTATAGTAATACTCATATTTTTACTCATTCATAGTTGTATTGTTAGCCTATTACTAGTAATATGACTTATGAGTAGCTTGGTAAGCTTCTGAGAAACATTGTTTACAATTTTAAAGGCATATGTAAGACTAAGTAGGTTAAGTTGAACTTGAAAAGTTTAGTTTCAGTTTAAAAATGAATAATTTTGATTTTTAATAAAGACAACGCAAATCTATTTTGGATCTACACTTTTCAACATCATAATGGTGTTTGGCGTAAGAGTGACAACACTGTTTTAAATTTCAATTTTTTGAAAACAGTTGTAAGACTAAGCTACTCTTTAGGGTAATCATGCATTGCTGCCTAATATTCATAATTAAAAATATTTTAGGCCAATAGTTTAGTGATGAAGCTGTTAACTATGGAGATAGCCACAGTTATGGGGAAATAGTTCATTAGTTTTAACTAATTACTTAACCGATAACAATGTATTTTTATTGTTTGAATTTTTTATAATTCTCAAATTTAGTAAATCATGCCATAATAATAAAAAGTCTGGTGAAATGAATATATAAATTTTGTATTTTATCTAGACTGTTGGTGCTCACCCTTATTTAAAATTATTCACTGGACATTATGATAAATTTTAATATCAGTATGTTGTTCACTAACCCACTTCGTCCAGCCATTTAGTCTAGTTGTTGAAAACACAATGTTTAATAAATACTCGCCCTGAACATTATTTTGTATCTGCTGCAGAGCAACATTTTTCTAGTAAATAGGGTCTGGCACGCATTGTATGAACTTCAGTTGTTGGAGTGTCATGAGAATTGTTGGTAATGTCAAAATAGGCACATTTATCTGCTGAATTAGAAAAGTCCTTAAGCTATGTTTTTCTAAGTATAGTTTAAAGCTGAATTAGAAAAGTCCTTAAGCTATGTTTTTCTACGTATAGTTTAAAGCGAAACTCTATTGCCTCCCTCCCGAAATTTGGCAGACCCTAATGTATTATATAGCTATTGTGTAACTATCTTTCACATTTATTGGTAGAGACTAGCCTATTTTAGCCTTGGTTTTACAGTATTTGAATAAGCCGCTTAGGTATAAATTTAGTTTTAGTCTAAAGTTTTATTTGAGATTGGTGGTAGATTTATTCAATGATAGATTTGTAGTTATAAACATAAACTAAGTATTAAATAGCTAAAATTGCGGTAAAAATCATCCTCACTAGGCTGAAGCTACTAGGCATTGCAAGGGCTTGGTTTAGACCAATGGTTAGAGCACAGATTTCTGCATTGACTAAAAAGTTTATTTTGTTTCTTGTGGTGAAATTGACTAAACTTAGCTCATCAGATGTAAACCATTTGTTTTTAGTTATGTTATGAATAAACATTAATTTTGATTAATTCAGTTGGCCAACAGCCCATTATTGTGAATAAACCCTCCCATAGACATATCATCCTCCTTGTAAATTCCATATTTACCAACAACAAATTTAAATTCTAGGCTATTGTTCCAACATTATAACGTTGTTGAAAGCTTGTTGAATTTACTTTTGTTTGGTTAGATTAATTTGCATGAACACAAAGCTACTTGAATAATAAATTTGATACACTTTGTATTATAATTTTTACTGTCTATTGGTTTTGTTTATACTACTTGTGAAAATTTTCTTTCATTAGGTTTTAGTTACCTATTTGTCTTCATGTAGCTATCAGTAAGTTTAACATATTATTTGCAAAAGCATGAACGAGTGTTTGTTGTTCAAAGTAAATGGTCTCAATAGCTAAGTTATTAGTTGATAAAATATTGAATCATAATGTTAATTTTCTCAAGGATTTGGACGAAAAGATGTAGTGGATCATTTGGTGGAGTGTGGAGCTGATGTGCATGCTCGAGATGATGGTGGTCTCATACCTTTACACAACGCCTGTTCATTTGGGCACGCAGAAGTTGTCCACCTTTTGTTATCACAAGGCGCTGATGCAAACTCTAGAGATAACTGGAATTATACTCCATTGCACGAGGCTGCAATCAAAGGAAAACTAGATGTTTGTCTGGGTATGTTACTTTCTTGCTTATAATAGAATAGTGTGAGTAAGTTGATTCTGTCAACAACAAAACCCAGTTTTTTTTTATTGAAAGAAATGCTGGCAGGTCATCATTGGGAAATTTTCCCTTTTTGTGTTTTTATATGTGTATGAGATAATAGTTGTTCCTTTGGCCAGTAAATCAGTCTATCCTTATTGAAAATATATTTTCTGCTGCAGTCTTGCTTCAACACAATGCAGATCCTCTGGTGAATAACACGGATGGGAAGACACCACTAGATCTAGCTGATGCTTCTGCCAAACTTGTTCTCTCAGGTACAATAGAATTTATTAAAAAGTACTTTTCTAAAGCTTAGTATCTAATACTTCCTTTGTTGTCAAAGGTTTTGTTACTTGCATAGTTTCTTAGAGTGATTTTTTTTTTAGAGATTTTGATAACATTTCATTACCATTGTGTGTTCTGAGGTGCTGTTCAGAGAACCTGCTGTGTATACTGTATACTGTTTAGATTACCCTGTGTATTGGTAGGTGAATACAAGAAAGATGAGCTGTTGGAAGCTGCCAGAAGTGGCAATGAAGAGAAATTAATGTCTCTGTTAACTCCACTGAATGTCAATTGCCACGCATCTGATGGTAGAAAGTCCACACCATTGCACCTAGCAGCTGGCTACAATAGAACGAGGATAGTGCAGTTGCTTCTGCAACAAGGAGCGGATGTGCACGCTAAAGATAAGGGGTGAGTGTGCTGCCGTAACTGTGACTCAATATTTTTGGTGGAATTGTTGATATATAAATAATAGACTGGTAGGCAGCAAATAGTCCTGTTGCAATAATACAATACATTAAGGAGAGTTATATGAATCGCGTATAGTCAGGTTTCTAATAATTTCAGAGGTTTGGTGCCCCTGCACAACGCCTGTTCCTACGGGCACTTTGAAGTCACAGAGATGTTGCTGAAAGCTGGAGCCAACGTCAACACTATGGATCTGTGGCAGTTCACACCTTTACATGAAGCTTCATCCAAATATAGGGTGGAGGTCTGTGAATTCTCTGATAGGTTCTGTTCTGTTCCAGTGATATAAGAATATACATAGTTTATTGTAATTAGTAAATCCTTGCAAGTCTGTATTGAGATAACTGGATGTGGCATATATGTTTTTCTTGCTTTGATCTCATAATGTTTATGTTTTGGTAAGCTATAGTGTAAACATATGCCAAGTATTGGTTGTATATTATGCTGTCATTAACTCTCTGTACATCTACCTAGGTGTGCTCATTGCTGCTTGCTCATGGCGCTGACCCAACACTTCCAAACTGTCATAACAAGGCAGCAGTAGATGTAGCGCAAAGAGACTTGCAGGAGCGGCTCCATTATGAGTTCAAAGGTCATCAGGTGTTGGAGGCGGCCAGACAAGCAGACTCGCAGAAACTCAAACGCAGCATCAGTGGAGATAACTCCAGCCTTCTTAGTTTCAAACATCCTTTCACTGGTGACACAGCTTTGGTATGTGTTGGTGCAGTGTGCTTACTGTATGATGACTGTTCGCTTATATAGAATGATAACATAGTTACTATGGGCATACAATTCCTAATCAGTTAGCAAATATTGTCCATTTGAATTTTACTATTTCTTGTTATGTAGCCTCAAAAAGGATTATTGAATGTTTTGCAGCATTGTGCAGTTTTATCTCCCTTTCCTAAAAAGAAACAAGTTACAGAGCTGTTGATAAGAAAGGGACAAACGTTGATAAACGAAAAAAATAAAGAGTGAGTTATGGTGACATCTGCTGAACTTTCTGGTGGAAGTGTTTCACCAGCGTACACATAACTGTATTAGTATTTCAACATAATAATTAATCACTAATTTGATTTCAATATTATCAATAGAGTTGCAACAGCTTCCATGATTGTGTGCGGAATGGTTGTGTGGGCTTTTAGTTCCTTATTGAATGTGCTGTGCTGGTGTCTCTCCATTACAGGCTGTCCTGTCCATGGAGCATGATAAAACATGTAAGCTGCACCTCAGAGCTAAAGTATATATCTATTGCGTAATATTGTAGGTTTTTGACAGCTCTGCACCTGGCTACAGATAAGTGTAGCTACGATCTGATGGAGCTGCTGCTAGAGAAAGGAGCTAAAGTGAACGCACTTGATAATCTAGGTCAAACTGCTCTACATAGAGCAGCTCAACAAGGCAATGTCCAGGCCTGCAAACTTCTCATGACATACAATATCGGTCAGTGTGCGCTACTCTGCTTTACTTTGGTGTATATGCTGTCTTTAGTAAATATGCTGACTAGTGAATATATCGCTACTAGTTCTCTGTCACACACTTACATAATACACACTCATACACCTGTGCCTACTATCTGTAGATATTAGCATAGTGTCCCTCCAAGGTTACACAGCTGCTCAACTGGCTACTGAACCAGTACAGGAGTTCCTTAGGGAGGGCCCGCTGACTGGGGGAACAGATGTGGACAACCAGCTTCTGGAGGCAGCTAAAACTGGTGATCTAGATCTAGTGAAGGTATTCAGTAGAGGTCCTCTACCACCTAGCACTGTATGTTGTATCCTAGCACTGTATGTTGTATCATTAAAAGGTCGAAGCTTGTTGGCTCTGGTAACCTAGTTTTATGCGCACTGTGTGGGGGAAACAGGCATTTTAAATATTTTTGCTCCTGTATCATGGAATTTTGTTTTCCTGCGTGCAAACCACCATGTTATTTTGACTCACCCTCAGTCTTTTTACATATGTAACAAGTGACGGAAGACCCTTACATATATTTCATCAGCTTCAAAACTCAAAGTATTCAAGAAAACTAAGATATCAGTTGAACTGAAAGATTTTGCAGTTTTGAAGTTCACTATCTGAATAATTTCATTAATAAAATGGGGTTTTTAATGCAGCAAAATTGTCAGTTATCTTATTAGATTGGGTAAATGTATAGCCATTAATCTATTGTTTTAGTAACTTGTAGAACGTGGCACGTATTGACCTTATTAGTGTAGCTTTGCCAATTGTTAAAAACAAAAACAAATTTTTGAATTTCATTTCAAATACTTGGCTCTGAAGACTGGGATTATTTCAGCCTGGTGGATTAGTTGTGTTAAGTAAGCCATGCCGCACAGTTCTCTCTCTCTCATCCATCTAGTTGAGGTGATGGTGTGAGGCTGGTAATCCAAAGTCCACTGGTGACTTCCAGGTCACTGGTCAAAGTCTCTTCAAAGTAAACAATGTCAACCAGTTGCCAATATTCAGAATCTGTAGAAGAAATTATCTAGTCCTCGTAGAATATTACCATATTGGTAGATGTCTGCTGTAATTCTCCCAGTTTTAAGGATGTTTATTAATTACTATATGATAATTGTGTGCTCATACTATAATAGACTGATATTGCTGCCTCCAATTTGACACATGTTGATCTGTTACAGAAATTAGTTGCTTTGCACACTGCCGCTGTCAACTGCAGAGATTTGGACGGGCGTCACTCAACTCCTTTGCATTTCGCTGCCGGTTACAATAGACTTACAGTTGTGAAACATCTGTTGGAAAATGGAGCTGATGTGCATGCTAAAGATAAGGGGTAAGAGTTGTCTACCCGCTATATATTCACCAACTGTTACCCCCCTCCTCCCTTGCAACTCGTAATGATTACTCTGTACATGGCTTGTATAGAGCTGGTTCTACTACACCACATACCAAGTGCTGTCTGAAGTCTCTCTCTAGCAAATGCAGCAGCACATAGTATACCAATTCAACCACTGTACTGGTTTTAGATGTGTCACGTGGTAACACCTTGACAGCTAAGAATCAAAGCTGTTATTTAATTGCATACAAAGCTGCTTGAACTTGCCTACAACCACTATTACTCATTGCCACTACTTCAGTTGTTATTTGGATATATAATTCATGTTTGGCTTAATAGATTCAATTTATTAAATCATAGTCACAGTTATTATAATTGCCATTTCAGTCAGTATCAAACAATTTGATGAATATTGACTGCTATTGAAATAGATTTGGGCTCATGCAAAGGTTGGCTAATCTTGGAATATTGGGTTTTCTAGTTTAAAATAGCATGACAAAGCACTTGATTGTAGGTAGTTGAATCCGTTACACATATGTTATCTATTTAATTGAACTGTTTGTGTGCCAATAGTTCAATTGATGTCATTGGGCGGAATATTAAAGCTACTTTATATTCCAACTTATTTTCTCAAACATAGTTTTTTGTGACGCTTAATTTTTATTGATAAATGCAAAAGTAAGACTCAAATTGCATTTACAGCTGATTTTTTTACATAATGAACCAATCTCTCAACGTTAAAATAAAATGAAATACACTTGGAAGGTTTTATACAGTTGAGGGTTTTACTGTCTGAATGTCAAAGGTATTTCATGTAATATCTTGTATCCCATGATCTCTACAGTCCTTCATTTGATTTGGTGGAAACTGACAGGCTGTTTAAGCATTTATTAATGTTGCATGAAATTCATCTCATTTTTGTCGTTTTTATCATACTTCGTTAGAGTAGAAATACCACGTGAAGTGTAACGAGTTGTAATGTCAAAACAATTGTCTTTTCTTTTTTTCAAGACACACAACTCCTAAATAGAAAAACGTACTACAGTATGCCACCCCTCAATCGATTTATTTACATTACATTCAGAACTTTCTTCTAGTCGGACAATATGTTTAAGAATGTACTGACAGCATTAGATTTCTTGACTCTACTTTCATATCTAGAGATACTAGCTAGTTGATGTCTGCAAAATTTTGTTTAAAATTATGGCCTTTGCCATTCCACTGTTCTGAAACTAATGATCTAAGTTTAGTGTTTCAATTATTTTTATGTGATATAATTTAAATATATGACTAGTAAACTGCCCAAATCTTTAATAGCAATTGTAGTACAATAGACAGCCACTTGCTAGGTTAGAGTTAATTAAAGATTACTCATAATGTTTTAAAATGCTGTTGATTTTTTTTACATGCATGTACCTGTTTTAGAGCAGTGTTTATTTATGATGAAGTTTTACACATATTTTATATCTAAAATGTGTTTATAGGCAAAATGTTTGTAACGGCATACATAAATACATTTGTATGTTATATAAATGACATAAAGACACATATATTTTGCAGAGGTCTTGTACCGTTACACAATGCCTGTAGTTATGGTCATTATGAAGTAACAGAAATCCTACTAGAGCATGGTGCTTGTGTCAATGTAGCTGACTTGTGGAAGTTTACACCATTACACGAGGCAGCTGCCAAAGGGAAATACGAGATCTGTAAACTACTGTTAAAGGTACGTCTATGATGTTACATTATGTCAGCATGTTGCATCATTCTGGTGTCTATAGCCTGACTTCCCAGAACACAGAGTGTTGAGCATCTAAAAGGCTCTTTGGAGTTGCCTTCTCTTAGCGTAGTCTTGTGTACTTGCAGCACGGTGCTGATCCTCAGAGACGAAACCGGGATGGCCATGACCCGCTGGACCTGGTCAAAGTCGGTGATATTGATACGGCTGACCTACTCAGAGGTGATGCCGCTCTGCTAGAGGCTGCCAAGAAGGGAGAGCTGCTGAGAGTGCAAAAGTTGGCCACCTTCCAAAATATTAATTGTAGAGATACTCAGGTTTGTGGTTCTTGTCTGTGCAGATTACTGTGATGTAAAAGTTCATCTCCAGGAAGTCGAGCTGTTGCACCACTAAATGCTGTAGCAGACATGTGTAATATTTTAAATGCGCTTCACTGAAAAACTTGTAAAATTAATTGTATCTTCCCAGTTAAGCATAGGTGTAAACTCCCCCCCCCCCCTATTAAATTACTTTTCAGATAATTTTTTAGCAGCAGAAACTGTGTATTTGTATGTATTGGGAGTTTTCTGTGTAGGGAAGTTGTTTATTAGCTGTTCGCTGGTTGCACATTTCTGTACTGGTTACAGGGTCGTAACTCCACACCCCTCCACCTAGCTGCCGGCTACAATAATGTCGAAGTTGCCGAGTTTCTTCTTCAAAATGGTGCAGACGTCAACGCTCAGGATAAAGGAGGGCTCATACCGATGCATAATGCTTCTTCATACGGGGTTTGTGTGCCAAAATGTTCTTTATTATACATGTGTATTTTCTATATTCCAGTTTTGCGGTACACTGTATTGTTATGTTGTAGCACGTCGACATTGCCGCTCTCCTAATCAAGTACAGCACGTGTGTCAATGCTGTGGACAAGTGGGGCTTCACTCCACTCCACGAAGCTGCCCAGAAGGGCCGCACGCAGTTGTGTGCTTTACTTGTAAGTACTCAGCTTTTAGCCAGTTACTTTTCCTTGATATGCAACTGTACTAATAGTAATTCAATTGTATTGTAGTAATACTTAATTTGACTGAAACCTTCAGTTAAATTTTCTAAGGTAATGCCAAATTTTGTGGTTTTAAAAGCCAATCTAAAATGTATTAACTACTGGGTATGAAATTCAATGCTCCAGTAATTGCTGCCAGTTCACCTGCAATTAATGTATGTCTGGTTTGACTTGCAGTTGAATCATGGTGCTGACCCAACTATGAAAAACCAAGAAGGGCAGACGCCGTACGATCTGACCACAGCCGAGGATGTTAAAGCTCTCATAGAGGCAGCCATGCCGCAACACGTGTCGCTGCCAACTATCAACAAGCTGTCACTAGACCCCAACTCTAGTCACCTCTCCAATGGGTGAGCAGCGTATCTGTACCAGTGTTACTTTGCTTTTTTTCAGTCTTACCGCATTTATCAGTCTGTAAAATAAATATTTCTCTGAAAGGCATCGTTACTGTCTTTCTTTCACTGTTGATGTTGTCCATTTCTAGCACTGTGTCTGATGGTGGATCTGACAGCACATCCTCTCTCGCTGACGTGACGGGCAACACAGCATTCATAGACTATGGTTCTACCCCAGGTGGCCAGGGAGATGGCAGTCTGGACAGGGAGGAGGGTGAAGGCATCCTCATTGACATGAGTGTCAGCTCCTTCCTTGACGAGGTGGGTTGATATGTAGCAGCGCTATGGTATACATTCCACTGTATATTATCAGTTTACCCCTTTAGTATACTTCACTGAGTTGTATATAGCCGACACGCGAGTTGCAGGTCTATAAGTTTGTTCTAACGGTGCTATGGTATGCTGTAGATTGGACTGGGGCACATGATGGACATGTTCACTGCAGAGAGAGTCTCTATGGACGTTCTGGTGGAGATGACTCATGAGAGTCTCAAGGACATTGGAGTGAGTGCATACGGCCACCGCCATAAGATTCTACGCGGTATAAAGGATCTGCAGGCTAGAATACCAGAGAGGAAGAAACAGAAACCCACAGGTTCGTGCAGAGTGTTTTTCTTCTATTGTGAAGTGTCTGTTATCTTTCAGTCACAGCTCTATTTCTCTGTATACAGTTTATTAGTTCAAAGACTTTGGCATTGTAATTTCATGTTTGCTGTATGTTTCCCTCTAGAAGACGGTATGTAGCGTTTCTCATTGTCATATGCTTGTTGGTGAGACACAGCTGGTTATACTTTACTAATCGGTTGGCATTTTCTAAGTTTTGGTTTTCATTTCTCTACTCACATTCTCAGTTTGCTTCTTTAAATTTTATTGGTTGTTTTTCTTGAAAGTTATGGTTAGTTTTAATTATACTAAGATGATAAGTCAGGGGAAATCTGCAGAGAACTGATATAAACAGTTCCCATTTATCTCAAAGTATGGAGTTATCTGCACATTCACTGCAATAAATTTATTATCTAAGCTTGAAATATTCTCATAGAAGTTGAGCCAAAGTTTAGTTTTTATGGCCCACATCATTGAAACAGCTGTGGGTTTCCAGTTGCTTTGAATGTACATCCAGTCAGGAATCAATCATCAGTGTAAAGGCTCTGATGTTTATGTTGTTAATTTTGTCCTATGAGTAGAAGATGTTACGTGTTAGATGTATTGTGTACTTTTAGACTCTGAAAGATCTTTCGATATGCTGGTGCGGCGCCCCCTGGCAGCCAGCACCACCCTCTATGCTCTGGATCCCTCCGACCTGGAGTTTGTCAACGTAGCCGAGCAAATGCAGAGCACTGTCAAAGAGCACAAGGACAGTGTTGGCGGTGTCTTCACCAGATATAACATTGTAAAAGTAAGGTTTAAGGACTTGTTTCAAATTTTTTACAAAACATTTTTTAAATTTGGAAAAAATGTCATAAATTTCCAATTTTAAGTAACATTATACATATCTAGTAAATGCAATGCTCAGTATTCATGACAGTTTTATAGTAATATCATACATGTTACAGATAATGATGATATAATACCGTAATATAGTGATAATATCATATATGTTGCAAATAAAGTGAGAGTTTCATAGTATCATACTCATTACAGATAGAGAGAGTTATCAATGAGCGGTTGCTTGAGAAATATGAGAGGAGGCGAGCGGAAGTGGCGGAGGAAAATAACAATCATCCGAACGAGAGGTCGTTCTTTCACGGGTCACCATTTGTGCAAACTATAATACAGAGAGGCTTTGACGAGCGCCATGCCTATATGGGTGGCATGTTTGGAGCTGGTACTTACTTATATACTCACAAGCTTATTGCAAAAATATCTTTTGGGGATTTTTTTTTCAACTGAAAGTGTGGCTTTCTTCTATCATAAAATTTTGTTTTGCAGGCATATATTTCGCGGAAAATTCATCAAAAAGTAATCAGTATGTTTATGGAATAGGAGGTGGCACGGGCTGTCCGGCTCACCGGGACAAATCCTGTTACAAATGCCACAGGTAAATAAACCTGCTTATCATTTAACTTATCTGTTGAATTGTAATGTGATTCTACATGCGTATGATTTTCTTTGTAATAAGCCATAAGTGAAATTATCAACATTTTGGTGAATGCTATTTGAAAATAAGCAAGATTTTTATTGGAATAAGTATATTTAGAAGTTATCGTCCCCATTTTCAGGCCGTTCACTTGTAGCAAAAGGTACGACAATTACTAATAAGACAATACTGCTCTCTTGTAGGCATCTAATATTGTGTCGCGTCACTCTCGGGAAGTCTTTCTTGGTGTTTAGTGCAATAAAGATGGCGCATGCTCCGCCAGGCCACCACTCTGTCACCGGACGACCTAGTGTGGGGGGTCTTGCATACGCCGAGTATGTGGTGTACAGAGGAGAGCAGGTTCGCACTGTGTGATACGTATATGCATGTTTGTGGTGTTGATGTAGTATTTTGTGATTTATACACAGTATGTACAGTGTTGGTTGTTTCATGTGTTGTTGTTTGTAGAAAAGCTAAATGTGACCCAGGCAGTCAGAAAAGCACTTTGTGACAAAATTCACATTTTCAGTTAATGCTTGATTCTTATTTGCCTCTTTATACTGATTGATTTGCACTTAAAATTTTTGAAATCGGACCACTATTATAATAGTAGTCCGATTTCAAAAATTTAAACTGCAAATCAATCAGTATAAAGAGGCAAATAAGAATCAAGCATTAACTGAAAATGTGAATTTTGTCACAAAGTGCTTTTCTGACTGCCTGGGTCACAAATTTTACTTTTATAATACTTTTCTGCTACAGGCATATCCAGAATATTTGATAACCTACCAAATCATGAAGCCAGATATAGATGAGAAGACGGAAGGCGCAGCTGCTATGGTGCCATGATAGTTGAGTAGTGGAAGAGTGGGTAGTTGGCCGTGCTGTCAGCCTGTCCTAGCCCAGCTCTGGTACGGCAGCTACCCCCATGACCAGGCCTAGTCAGATAGAAGTCATGTAATGACTGTATATATAATACATGTAACCTTTGGCTAGTACATGTGCATGAAATGATAAGAGTTATTAGTAAATAACTGAGTAGATGGATTTGTTTTACATAATTTATTCTAGTGCTTAGACAAAGCGGCTCTTTGTGTAACTCTGACATTAGTTGAAGGCTATGAGTATACATTTGTCTTCCCATGGTTCATACTTTGTCACTGAAAGTCAACTCTCTCAATATTGAATAGTCATAGTAGATTCAGTTATGTAACGTTTTAGTAATAAGAGATTTTGTACTAGGTCCATTTTTCCTGCCTGTGTCAACTAATTGTTGACATTGACAATGCATTTCTGGTAGGTTGCCTTTCAAAAGGTTGCATCTTCAGAGTATTAAGTATCACAAATGTCATATTTTTCTTTGCAATCGTAACCCTTTGGTAAAAAGAGCATGCAAGCATGCGTGCCCATTTTTCTATGTGTGACTGGTAAATTACCTGTGGTTTCACAGGACTCATTAGATGTGCTAATATTGCCCTCCCTGCACTGGTTTCCATGTCGAGTAACTAGAATTATTCAGTGATTAATATTAGAATATTTGATGAGTGTTGCTCTATGAATTCTATAAACCTATACCTACCATTCTATTCACATTAATACCATTAAGTTATTATTATTCTTATTCTGAATTTCCTGTGCATGACATAAGATCTGTGAGATCTAACATTAGTATTTATCATAGTTGTTGATCAGTGTATTGAAATATTCTAAAATGGTGCAATAAGAATGACTGTGTATCGTATTAATTAGTATATATCTTTATTTTATCTCAACTTGGTAACAACTGAGTTGTCTTCTATTTTTACTGGTTGACAGAAACCAAGTATTTTACAGATACTGCATTCAATGTCAGATTATAATGTTTGGTTAATGTGTCATTATGCTTACTTTGTGGAGTTAATAAAATGCTTACACCTACTATATTCATCTTTCTTTTGTTGGTAAATAAGAAGATATTGAATCAGATGCAACTTATCTCAACTGCATGAGCTTGTAGTGGAAGAGGGGAAGCAGCTTAGAAACTACAAATAACTACCTAAAATCCATATTAGCCCTTATTGGTACCAGATATTTCCTAAGTTGATGGTAAATGTTTACTTGGAAAGGAACTGTTTGCAGATGTGTTTTCTGTTATGCTGAGTGGTTAGGTACCAACTAATAAATAAAATATTCTGCTAATGCATCTGTTGGGTTAATTAGCCAGTAGATAGCTGCTGCTAAACCTGACTCTGGTAATCTATGGATGTTTATCTGGCAGCTTACGGTTGCCTTATCATAATTTATGGCTCACTTTTCACCAGCTCAGATATAAAATTGCATAATCATCTTCGAATGTATCTACTGAATGGTTGCACAGAGTTAACCACTAGAAACCTTCCACACAACTTGGCACTCCATTTTGTTGCTGTGCAGGGAGTAAAGACGTATTAGGAACGGGTTGTGAAACCATCTACAATAAAATCGAGGGTAGGGAGGAGTGGATGCTCTCGCTGGCTATTTACTTTAACTTAAGAGATAAGCCGCGCAGATTGCTGTTGGAGTAATAACTGGGGTACATACCCTGGGAGTTTTTAAGCCACAAAATGATTGCTGTGAACCTCTACAACAGTTACCCTTTTGAAATGGTAATTGTGTCAAAACCAAACATAATTGTATGAAAACTTAGATAACTGGCATAAAGCTTAGAAATCAGACATAATTCCAGGGTCCCAGTGCCATTCTTGATATTTACTAGTGTAATAATTGATCTTTGGAACTATAGCACCAATTTTCATGAGTTGCAAAATATATTATTCTCTGCTAGAAAGTATTGCTATTTAAAGATGAGAAATCATGCACTCAATGTAAGCTTTTATATATTAAATTTAGGAAATTCTTGCTCATCTAACCAAGAAGAATGTACACAAACAATATAAACATATTAACTGCATTTGGCCAAAGTAGTTCAGTGTTATAATACTGGAATATTTTAATCCTGCCTGGAATTTGAATGCATACTTCGTGCATTCTCCATGCATGAAAACTTCTTCTTCGTCTTTTACCTCAAAATTCAGATTAACTGTTGAATTTTCAAATTTAAGCTTCACTTATTCTTATAGCTGTATTGAGAGTGTCATTAATATTTCTGCCTAAGGCTTGCCATCTACTCATTCACTCTATTGAAAAATTAAACAATGTTTTAATCAGAAAGCTGACACTCAAACTTATGCATCATAAAAACCTGCTCTGCTAACTTAAATTTCAATATTATCTTTTGTTATGGCATAACATGTTTATCATTGCATATGTTGGCGGCAACAGCAGCATCTGAAATAGTCAAAGTTAGTTGTAAAAATAAGCATTGAAGCTGTCAGGGTGCTGCCACTGCTATAGCCAAGTTTGTTTTAGTTAATTGCATGTGGCTTACACATCAAAGATGTCCAGCACTTTAGAGTTATTTGAAGTTCTCATATATATCTCTTTCTGCTAAGTTTTATGGTTTGCATACGCACCAACTTCTAGCAGCTAGTGCTCATAGTTTAAAAGCTTTTAGCAACACCAGTCTATTCAGCGTTATTCTATCACAGGACTGGCACAGTTCATAGGTTAAAATTGGTTAATTAAGTTCGAGCATCAGCCCAGTACTTGTAAGCTTGTTTTTTAGTGAGGCTACATTATGGAATATTCTCTTTCATATAATAAAAACAAAACAAATAATAGTAAAAAAACTGAAAATACAAAAAAGTTGCAAACTATATTCCTACCACAACTGAATTGAACACTTTGCGATTGTTTAGCTTAACTTTCAAAAACAGTTGTCAAAGCTGCAGCTATTTAAAGCATAATATGTCTATGAAAAGTTTTATAAATGTTAAAGACTCTCATACTTTATAGAGGTAAATGTAAAACATTGTTTCTTTTGAAAAAGTTCCTTTTTTACAAATGATTGTAGCGAAGGGAGTTGTTTGCCCACTCAGTAAAGTAACTGAGCCTGGAACCAAAACTCTAATGTTGAAATCTCAATGCAACAAAAAATGGAATCTTTACTCATAGCGGTCTTTTTGATTTGCAGCTTCAGTTTTTCTTGATTCATGAATACAGCAGGTACTTGCACCCACTGCAGTGTGCCAGTCACGTGATGTAATGGCAGGACTTGTATGCTCATTCACACCTTGCAGGTGGTGAACACTTCTCAATACAATTAACTATAAATTATAATATTTGCATTCGAAATAACCATGATTTACCTGATAGGTTATTATGTAATATGCAGTGAATTTAAATATCAATAGCAACAATACAATTGAAGACTGTTGAAGTGGACAAAAATATCATTTTTTTAGAAGTTTAAAGTGATAGTGTCACACAATGTTACATAGTCTTTTTATTCTAAACATGCAAAGTTGACCTTTTTGAAAGAGTGATAGAAACTTGGTTCAGTCTTGCTAATAGTACTGTAGTTGAGTTACTAGTTCAGTTTCTCAGGTATAATGATTCCTAATCATCAATAGGCCTATAGAGTCAGTGAGTACACTAACGTCCTGCAATGGTTAACAGTTTTCTCAACAAGCAAGGTGATGGCAGCCATTGTTGTGGAAGACACCTGATTTTTAAAATTCCTAAACATCTGTTGATAGTATAACTGTACAACAACTGAAGAGACAATAGGATCTATCTAGGCATATGCTGTAGAATAAACAACAGCCTCTGATTTATACAGCTTCACAAGCCAAAGTCACCATCAAGGATTGTTTGTATTATCAGCACAAAGCAAAACTTTGTTGTTTAAGCATTTTAATAAATGCCTAATTGTATTAGTTTTAATTAGGAGACAAACAGAACCCTGTGTGCTTTCCATAAAGTGAGTGAGTACACAGTGGATGTACATTCTAATAGCTGTGTGTTTATCAAGGCCAGTCACTGGCTTCTAACTAAATGGGTTCTTAATATTTGCATTAAATATGTGCAGCAGCACTATGACTACCCTGAGTGTCTACTGCAGCCAGTAGCTGTGGCAGTAGAGGACAGCATGTTCTGTAAAATGGCTAAATAAACTAATACCTTTTTTTTCTCTGAATAATAAGAAACCAGAGTTTGTAAATCACTGATAGAATGTGTAAAGTGTCCTCCTCAATTACAATATAGGTGCTATGACACCCTTAAAAATGCTAAATTTTACAGCACGATAAACCCTCTAAAACCATAATAATTCTTTCGTTTTTTCAAGCCCTGTCTAATAATGAAACTCTCACTTTGATGATAAAACCCAAAAGGCAGTCATTAGATCCTCATGCAATGTACTTGCTCTCTAAGACACTAACATAACTTTTGTGTTGGTCATCTATAAGATTTTCCACAAAAAGGTACTAAAACTAGGTGACAACATTAATGCAACTGTTTAGCAGGAACAAATCTATTTATAAACAAAGCAAGTCTGTTATTAATTTTAGAAAGATTTTTTCCTTGAATGGGTGAGTGAATAGAAGGGAAAAGCTGACTTCCTTTCACAAACCTGCATTCTATTAGAATCACCTACTCTATGTGTAGAGTATTTGACGTAGCATAAGTCACATGTTTGTGTTTCAGTCAAGACTGTCAAATGTTTATACATGTTATAAACTTTTTTGTATGACAAATTGTGTTCACTTTTTATGGTTTTGCAATATAATATTAGTGTAGCTTGCAGTACAGCACAGTGTCATGTACTGCAATATAACATAAAACAATGCAATGCAGTGAAGTGTAGTGTAGTGTATAGTACAGTATAGTGCAGTGTAGTACAGTACAGTGCAGTGTAGTATAGTGCAGTGTAGTACAGTGGAGTGCAGTGCAGTACAGTGCAGTACAGTGCAGTATAGTGCAGTGCAGTGCGATGTAGTGTGGCATAATGAGGTGTAGTATTTAGTGTAGTGAAGTGTAGTGTAGAGCAGTGAAGTGTAGTGTAGAGCAGTGAAGTGTAGTGTAGAGCAGTGAAGTGTAGTGTAGAGCAGTGAAGTGTAGTGTAGAGCAGTGAAGTGTAGTGTAGAGCAGTGAAGTGCAGTGTAGAGCAGTGAAGTGCAGTGTAGAGCAGTGAAGTGCAGTGCAGAGCAGTGAAGTGCAGTGCAGAGCAGTGAAGTGCAGTGTAGAGCAGTGAAGTGCAGTGTAGAGCAGTGAAGTGCAGTGCAGAGCAGTGAAGTGCAGTGCAGAGCAGTGAAGTGCAGTGCAGTGCAGTGCAGTGCAGTGCAGTGCAGTGCAGTGCAGTGCAGTGCAGTGCAGTGCAGTGCAGTGTAGCGTAGCGAATTGTAGTGTAGTGTAGTATAATGTATAGTAAAACTTAGTGCAGTGCAGTGTAGCATGGTGCTCTGTAGTGTAGAGTATAAAGTCTAATAAAATTACTCAACTAGATTTTTCAAATCACTTTAAATTCTTGTCTCTGTTTATTGAGTTTAGCAGACTCTGTGCTGTTTTGATTTTTTGTGTTTATTTATCATTTAGTAGACTTGTATCCTGTAAATTTAAAGACAGAATTGTCTTGTTAGGAGGTCTACACATGTTCTCAACGCACCAGATAAAGGAGTATATTGTAGGAACTGTGTGAAGGCAGAGCTTCAAATACATAATTGATTGTAATTTGAAGATACACGTGCATTAATAAACATTAAAAGGCTTAATGCGTGGTGTGCTGTCAGGTAGGTTTTTGGTATAAAGAAAGTGTGGCAGCCATATGGAGAATACATCACAGCCACCAGCTTCTCTTTGTGCCTTAATCAATCACATCTGGACAATCGTGGGCCTTCTGCATGTTTAATATTAGTTATAATCAAATAAAACAGTGTCCTGTCTAAACAACGCATCTTTCACTCATCCTGAGAGATCAAGCTGTGAGGTTCCTGTTGGTAGTCGCATCTTCCTGCTTTCACTAATATACTCGGCAAACAGAAATATCCTTCATACAACTGGCTAGACAGTATTGTAGCTTAAAGACCCAAAACAATATGTTAGTATGTATATAGCAAGGGCCAAACATTTATTTACTGTATTTCTATTGCACTTCCTTATATTATTATGTCTCTTGGTGTTCACAGTTTAGATTTTAGAGTAACTATGCTGATTTTAAATTGATGCTAGAATAAGGTCTTTTCTAGAAATGCCAAACTTATGTAAACACTACATCTATTTACTAACAAATGATTCACCAGTGAAATACTGATTTTATATTTGATATTTATAGTCATCTGTAGTACTATTCCTTTAAGTATACCACGCATAAACCTTGATGCATGTGTAGGCCTACTGTAAATATATCAGTAGGAATATGCTATAGCTACCACCATTACACTATAATTTCATTATTTTTTTCCAGCCGGCCTGTTGTATGGAAATTTGGTGAGTCACCTGCAGAAATCCCTCCCTGACCCATAATTGAACTTTGTTCCTAAAAACAGCAATCTAGTTTTTGAATGTCAAGTAGTTGCTCCCAAAAAGAATGAAAAATCGTTTTCTGAAGAATTACGACATTATTAAATGTGGTTTATACATTTGTTTTGAATAGAGTCAACAATATACCACATATATGACTATAACAGACCTCACAGTTATTAGCAACTATTTTTACGATCAATCTATTTGCCATTTTTATATCATTTTACCAAAGTTGAACCTCATAAATCTCCAACAATGGCAGCCTCCCTGGATATTTTTATTGACATACCAAAACCGCCAAAATGGTTTTGAACTGTTTTGAAAAGGAAAAAAATGTCATCCTCCACCCGCTCAATAGCTCAACCAGGATAAATTTCAACAACTCTCAAATGATCAACTTCAAAGAAAAACTTTTAGGACTGCTTCCTTTCTACTTTCTACTTGTAAGTTCCAAATAATAAACAAAGTATGAGAAATGATAAAGGATAAATTTTCACTAGTTAGGGCAAAGATGTAAAGCTGGGAGTTAGCTGATGAACTAGTTCTAGCACAGTCTGGTAGCATATACAGCTGTCGGAGTATAAAATAATGCAACCTTGCTCCAAATTCAAACACCAAATTACAAATATTAAAACTGAGTTCAGCAAAAATCTGCACCTCTGCACCTAATAGTAAACTTTCACCTCATTTTAGCATTTTAGTTCAGTGTTGAGATATGTTTGCCTCATTTCATGGGCAGACAATGTTTTAAGCTACAAAATTTCATCAGATGGAACTACATTAATTGTGCAGATGAAAAGAGAGATTTTAAATTCTACTACTGCTATGAAAAGTCCACGGCAATGTTTATAGAGTATTTATATAATTCATTTCATGAATTATATGGAAGAAAGGAAATCTAATTGTAAATCTTACTGAATTTAAATATTGTGGTTTATTCATGGGTTTCTTTTGCCTGGTTACTGTACGCACTCGCCATCCGGAGAGAAATTCAACTGCTGCTACATAATATAACAACCTATAGTAGCTCTAAGTACATGTCAGCCACTGACATATTTACTTTACCCAGTATCCCAGAGACCAATGGATTACAGGAAATAACTTGACTGTTATTCTTCAACAAATTAGTGATTTCTAGTGAATTCCAATGCATAGCCACACATACTTATATTACCAAAGTAATTGTGTTTGAACAGTTTTCCAATCTAAAGCAGAGGCAAGCTTTCTTACTGTTTCGCAATCTGGTTTATTGCTGTGATTCAGGGAAATTCGGAGTGTGTTGTTTGTGAAGATAGATAGAAGTCGCCAGTTGTTTGACCCTCCAAGTACACAACAGTGTTATCACCAGCATACACAAAGGCCAGTTATCTGCATTACTACAGTTTGCATTTGATGATGCGTAATAATTTAGTGTTAGGTGCAGAGCCAAGATATTGGTTTATTAGCAGGTTATGTCATCAATGTCAGATAAGGCAGTGCAGTTTTGACATGAATACAAAGAGCATTAAAATAGACTGACACTGGGTTAGGTCTAGAAATGAAAATTCTCCAATACATAATATAACTCAAGTGTGTTTATAAGTTTTGAAGTGCTTAAAAATGGAACAACCCACAAAAAGCAGATGTTGTGTTTCCACAACTAATTTCTATCTTATGATATGCATAACTGAACATTTTCATAGAACTGATATTTATTCATAACCATGGAGAAAAAAAATATATAACTTTGAGTATGTATAAAACCCACAGCCAATAATAAAAATAAACTTCACATCTAGATTCCAACATAACATAATCTAAGATGATATCTACAGTGAAACTATGTACAAAAACTAATAATAACTACCCTGGCAATGATTGCTCAGTAAAGACTAGATATCCTAAATGGGCTCTTCTACTTTGATGAAGTTCTTCACAGTAAGAAGCTGGCCCAGTTTAAAAGATTCGACAATCTTACTAATTTGTAATGAGTTAGAAATGTTCAGCACCAAGATGCATATATTATAATATATTGATTTGAGACTAAAAAAATACATTTTTCAGAAATTGTTTAAAATAATATGTACAATAATATTTGAGTTGTAGTAAGAATTCAATAATACGTGAACACACTTGAAATGACACAATGATAATATATATAAACTTTTAATTATTTACAAGAACAAGTTGTAGGTTAGTATGGATCAAAATGATCGGTAGGTTGCATCTCAAATCTAAAAACTTCTCTTGAACCACAATACAAAAATATACAATCCATCATAGAAGTTGAATAATGGGCTGCAGCAGTAGAAGAGGTCTTTGAGGAAATCTTAGCAGCTTCAATTGATTGGTGAGCCAGAAGTTTGGGGACTTATGAAGTGATGGTTGTGGCTGTACTGGTGCTCTCCCGTGGAGTAGAAGAAGGTGAGCACTCTCTATCCAAATAATCCTAAACAATTACATAAAATAATCTATTACATATGTAAGCAGTCACACATTTGAGATATAATATCTGTAATAGTTTACTTATTTTAAACACTCAAGGAAAAACATCATAACAAATAACAGTTAGAGATATCAGGAGAAAGGCGCCAGGATTAAATACATTTAATGAATGCTTGCACTGTTTACTCAAGAAAAAAAGAGTCTTTATAACGAAAATAATCTCATATAAAAACATCATTTGACACGGAGATGTTGTAGAAATGCAAGTTAAACAAACGTACATAAGTGTGCATAAGACTTCGCTAATTCTCAAACATATTACGAAGAAGTGTTTAACGTCATGCTAAACCAATAGACCAGAATTAAACATCTTCAGATTTTAAGGTTAGGCTGCAGACAAACTACCTGCAGTATTAGACTGGTGAAAGGTTGGAAATTAACACAGCCTACTGGGTTTTGGCTCAAGTAGTAGGATGAGATAATGTTAAGAGTCTGTTTACAATTAGCTTTCAAAAGGGCTGCACCTTTTTACTGTTTATTGGCAAATAAAGAGAGAGGGGTATTAATAATAAGTATAATTCATAACATATACAATTCAGCCAAAACTAAAAGCAGATTACTGCTAATGGTTTTCTGCATAATTAGTTATTTTTGGTAATCAGTAGTTTCTGCTGTTAATTCAAATGGTATCCTGCAGGCAATATAACAGTCAACATTTTACTTTCCTGTTATTAGCTAATCATCCCTGTTTTCTACTAATTCTATTAGGATGCGTTGAAAATCAGTGTTACTGCCAATGCCTCAATTTTTGGCTGGAAATATCAGCATGATTTGTAAAAAGTTAACATTCAGTTTAAAGCAATTTACTTATTTATAAAACAGCGGCTAAAGCTACCATTAGATGTACAGTAATATCAACTATAAACTTACATCTTCTATTTTCTCCAGAATAGTCTCAAGGTCATCAAGAATTTCTGAAAAGGTAGGCCTTTGGGCTGGGTGGTATTGCCAGCATTGTCTCATGAGAACATATTGAGCTTCAGAGCTGTAGGAGGGTTTGTCCATGCGGTGGCCTTCTCTCAAGGCTTCAAACAGTCTCTCATGAGGCACAGTCGGATAAGGAGTGCCCCCCAGGGTAAAGATCTCCCACAATAGAACTCCATAAGCCCACCTTAAAGTAATAACACTGAAGATAAGCTGTAAATCAGGCATATAGGGTTTGTGTTGAGCAGAGAGGACTTGCTTAGTATTAACACCCTTTTTGTCCCCAGCCATTTAAATATTGCTCTATAATTAGTGTTGTCAGTGTAACTCTTAATTATATTAAGGAGTTGGGTTTCATGACCCTGGCAAAGTGTCCATTGCATTGTACAACTTTAGCAAATAGCCATGGCAAGCAAATGCCTAAAGGTGTTGATCTATGTTCTATTAGCATTGTCATAGTTTGTTTCACTCTTTTGTTGTTGATCGTAATGGAAAATCTTTAACTTATCACTTTAATGGCATTTGCTGTCTGCAGGTGCAGAAGTAACTAGAGAAGAGCCATCACAGGCCACCATAAACTGTATTATACTCGGTACTCAAATAACCATATGCCATTTGCTCATGCATTATTCCTAAAGAACATGGACTAAAAGACTTGACATTTTTTAACAAACGCAAATATCTAGACTTACACATCGCTTTTGGTGGTGTATTTTCTGTCAATCAAGGCTTCTGGTGCCATCCATTTTATTGGTAGCTTGCCTTCTGTGAGCTTTTTGTAATAATCTGTTTGAGCCACATTTCTCGACAAGCCAAAATCAGCAATTTTCGTTACATAATCGTCACCAACCAACACATTTCGGGCAGCTAAATCTCTGTGCAGGCACTACAAAAATATCTAGACCCATAAGCAGCTCTCCTACAAGCACTGGATGTCACAAATAAACAAAATGGATGATATAATAACTAGCAGTAATCATAAAATAACAGCTAATTACATAATGCTTGTTTATACCACAATTTTATCTTCAACTGCCATATTAATCCTGTTTACCCAGCTGAAGTATATTAGCTTTATATTTTAAATTGAATTCGATGGACAGATAGTACAAGGAAAATAGTCTCTCATAAAGCTAACTAGGCCAGGACCCTTTCTGGCAAACCCATCATTAGAGCCCAAACACATTACTGCCAGCTTCATGTCATAAGTTCATTTGTTTGAAAATTAGTTTTGCCTGTAAAAATAGTTGAAGTGAGGGTTTTATAGTATTTGGATGTGCATCAGGGTACTGAGAAATGCAAAAAGCAGATAAAAATTCACAATGACTTCTACAGCCACATGAATCATAAGTTTCTTTCAATTTTACCAGAGATTAACTACAACAAATACTTTGGTTCTTCTTTCTCAATAGTTAAATATGGCAATAAGGTGGGAAGTTCTGTTTCACAATGTTTAAAACTTTATCAATACCAAGTAGCAGTAGGTTGAATAAAAACTAGTAGGAAAATTGTAGCAACTTTAGATTTTACCTGGTTTGTGGCTAGGTATTGCATGCCACTGGCGACTTGGTAGGAGAAATTGGCCAGGTGTTTATATGTCAAGTTGAAGTCATCATAAGAGGTCAGGTTGCCCATTCCACTGCCGAGCGCATTTAGAGCATTTCTTGGCCTGTGAGTTCTCAAGAAATCTCTTAGGTTCCCGTGTCTGGCATATTCTACGATAACGTAGAGTGGCCCATCTGTGGTCATGCAGCCAATCAAGTTGATAATATTTTTATGCTGAGCGAATCGTTTCATAACTTCCAGTTCTTGAACCAAATCGACCAATTCTTTATCAGTGGCGTCAGCTAAAACATATAGGTTCACACGGACTACAGTTACAGCTGCGTTTAGCACATTGAAATACGATGCTCAGCACAGACCTTCAATACAAAAAGCAGATTCTTAATGAATCAAGTAATTATACACTAACTAACAGCTCTATTTGAAAATAAAACACAAGGAAACTTCAACACTGTCATGATTAGCCACATGTGAACAAGATCAAATGATTTTCTCATAAAGGCAAAAAGCCACAGCACTCCAGAATTGAATTCAGGGGTTTTCACAGCCAACCATTCAGTCAACTGTTTTCCTTAACATACTAGATACAAGTCAAGAGTACTTGGAGGTTGTGGGAGATAGCGGTGTGTGCCCAGATCTTAGTGTTATGGTGTAGTAGCTATCTACCTACACTAACTTCAAACCAATGGTTATCAATTTCAAGGAGCAATTTGTAGTAAAAGACACCATATTGCAACTTTTGATATAAACTGTACTACACAGCAATGATTCATAATGGACTACCTTTAAGCATCTTCACAGCCACTGGGCTCACCACACTACTGTCATCTGATGCTGCTGGTTTCAGCTCTGCATAATACACGCAGCCAAAGGCTCCTTCACCCAATAGATGCATCATTTCTACTCTGTTAATAAACAAATGAGTCACATAAACCGTATGAAATCATCTGCATGAAGCACATCTTATAATGATTACAAACAATTTTCTTTATTGAAGATTTGAGCTTTGAATTTGCTGTGACTGATAAATGACACCCAATCTTAGATTGTAGAAGGGAAGTACAAGTGTGCCTCATGCCAGCTAATTCGAAACAGACATGTATGAGCTGGCTTCAACACGAAATCTAATAAGTTATGTAGTAGTTTAGCCCCCTATTGTTTATAAACACAAGTCTTGTAATCTCAATTAATTCAACTCTACAGCCACTACATATTATTTGTGATATATCTGACTAGTGCGTTGATTGGATTAGGCCTTCATGAACAGACGGCATAAAAGTGGCACCATGCTTGTAATTTAAGATATTAATGATTAATTTTTCCACAAAAGAATTATTCCAATAAAAATGTAGTATTATTATTTTACACTTAGACTTGGCAATCATTAATTGCATGATAAAGTATAATATTATGTTGATTGTAATACATAATTATTAGGCTAGATGTACATAGGATATACTAGATTTTCTTGGCTATTTTTTTCAATTTTTCCTTTAAGAATTATATAATGACAGCTATAAATATAATAACATACTTCCTTTTTTATTCTAATATAAAAGGGACCTACTAAATAAATACAATAATTATTAGTTATAAATGACAGCACAATATGCAGAGCTATATTTTAGCAGATTATCAGTTAGTTTATAACAAGCAGTCATCAAGTACTAACACAAGTAGTCAAACTGAAGAGTAGTCAAATTGATGAGTGTTGGCATGAAACTCAACACTCTAACAAGTCTCTGCTAACAGTCAGGCACAATGTGATAACAGCTTTTACAGAATATCATGTAATCAAATCTCTGCTCTCTTTAACCTAACTATTTATTACTTTCCCTGCTTGCTTGACCATAAAAACAAAGTGACAAGCCATCAACCACTGGCAAAGCAGATCGATTGCAGCATGAGTTTTTTGAAAAACAAGAAAATTGAGGTCAGTGCGGCTGTTTGTAATAAGCATAGTTCAAAGCCTTTTTCCAATTCATTTTAGCCGCAGTTCTTCCTGCAATATTGTTCCAGTCCAGTCCAGTCCAGTTGAATCATAACTCTGGCAGCAATAAAGCTGAGGTGCTGCCAGTGCACACATATGACTGCACCTACCAGCTTCAATGATATTACTAATTATTGATCTTAGACTTACTAATTATTAATTACTAACAGGTCACTCTCTGCCAATGAGAGTAAAATTTAACCTATAGTGGTTCTGATCTTGAAATAAAACATCACTGGCAGTTTTGGTGTCATGACTCGACATAGCTTCTAATGTACTACGAGCTCTCAAGAGGAATTGATTTGAAAAATTGCTTTGAATCTTATTTTGTGTAACTTTCAAGTATATGATCAAACTTGAAACTTAACAATTAACTTACACATTAAATTGACTATGAACTGTCCGAAAAGAATCAGTCATTAATTATTACACCATCATTGTCATTAGTAATACAAATAGAGGAATACAATTCGTATTGTGATAGAAGCTAATTTAGCTTTAGCCATTTAGTATGCTGTCTAAAACTTTACTACACTTGAAGTGTGATAGTACATCCAGCTTTTCCAACAACCAAAGCCTACTGACAAATATCTACTACCATCTTAACTGATCTTATACTTTTTGATATCTTACACTGGTTTAGAATTCAAATTAACTGTCCATACTTTAAAACCTGCAAACTTGCAAATGGGTGCTTAAATAGTGTACTCTTAAAAAAACTGTCAAAAGGCAATTTTTTCCTATCCAACTAACCAACCTGTTACGAGGCTTGATTTCCCATTGCTCGTCCAGGGGAAACTCGTAGTCAGAATATGAACAAATCTCTGAAGAAAGTCGGTTCCTTCCTCCTTGAATCTGAACCAGAGGTGCCATGAGAGGCTCGGCCAAATCTGAAGATGAGTCTTTTGTGTAATTATGGTAGGTCTCAGTCTACAAGAAGACAGTGACATGCATTGCTTGGAACAGTAAAGGTTTAATCAACCAAGTATTTTGAGAAACGTTGATTTTCTGTAGCTCCCTTTGTACACTAGCACTCAATACTGACTAAATTCAAAAACAAAACTTTGAAGTTTAATGTAAGATTATAGGGTAGGTATTTCAACAGAGCCTGTATCATCTATCGTCACACTTTCTACGGGTGCTTACATCTACTTTTTATAGCTCACATTTTGTCTAAGAATGGTGCTTCATGTAATAAACCTACTGGATCTAATAGTATGATTCGTTTCTTTGGATGTTTGGTTGGTTTTCTTCTTTTGGCGCATGCAACGGCTATACTAACAGTAACAATTACTATGAAGATTCCGACCCCGACAGCAGCCAGCACAATCATCAAATCTTTGTCATTATTCACGGCTGCATCTAGATTCTCTGACACCACTAAAACAGAAATGCACATAGTTTGTACTTCATCACTCACAAGAATATAAAGCAAAAATAGTCATGTTTTAATATACATAGATGATTTTGTTACAGAAATAGTAGGCAGAGGAAATTTTCTCAATGATGTAGTTTTAGATTTAATAATAAATTCTCACCAGAAGGGTCTTCTACTGTCAAGTTGAATATCTTGTAATCATTCATCTTTCTGTTGGACACATAGCATATATATTGGCCAGCGTCATCCTCCGTGACATCATACAAGCGAAGTGTAGAGTTGTAACTCAAAGGAGTCACGTTTACATTTTTTGTAACCTCATCAATGCCATGGTATTTTCCCCATACAAAGTGTACCAATCTGTCAAACTCTCCCAATTTAATAATTCGGCATTCGTAGGTAAAGTTTGTTCCTTTGTAGGCGACCAGTGGTTTTAAATTCTCATTAGTTATTGTTGGGGGAATACCACTGTCACCTAAAATTATCAGCAATTGAATTAGTGAAGGAATCGTTTAGCTAAGGCTTGTATAGATTTTCAAATTTAGTAAAGTAGGACTGGTTAGCTGAGTAGAACATACTTTGAACGAGAAGGGTGAAGGTTCGGTTGAGCATCCTCACTTCATTAGATGAGGTGTTCTGAGTGACAACACAAGTTATCGTTTTCTTATTGTCAGCATTAGTAACTCCCTTCCAGATCATCTTAGTGTGATATCCAGCAGTATAGTTTTTATATTTTATCTATAATTAATATTGATATGTTTCAGAATTTGCTAGACAAAAATTGGAAGCACTTTGTTCCTAATTCCACAAATTTTGTATTTAAGTAAACAAACATATTTATTGAAATGCCCATCACATTAAATTTATACTTACATTATTCTTTCGAAGTGAAGGTCCTTCTCCAATCGGGACACCATCTTCAAACCACTCTGCATGGATACTCGGCTCACCACGCACATAACAGGTAAATGTAGCAATACCATTGGGTGATACAACTACTTGCGAATTTTCCCAATCCTCACTTTGTAGCCACTGAAGAGGTCCTAAAGGGATCAGTCCTGGTTTGTTATTGTGATAATTCTTTTTACAATATTTGGTCAGAAACTTTGGATTTTGTAATTTTCAAATTTGACTAATAAGTAGATAACATACCAGTATCGACATCAACATGAGGGGGCTTGTCATCGACCCGCAGAGTGATGTATTTTCTCTCTATATTGTCTTCAGTAGTAATCTCGCAGATATATTCTCCAGCTGCTTCTTTCTTTACATTTTTCACCCTCAAACCTTTCCCAGTTATCTGATATCTAAGATTTTACAGGATTTAAAATATTAATTTCTTTCTTATCAGAGAAATGCAAATGTTTTGAAATATTTCAAAATTTCAAGTTTTCTAATCAAATCATCAGGGAATCTTTGATAATAAATTCCTTATACTAAAACAATAATTTATCCATTTTGGAGAGCAAAGAATGAGAGGAAAGTTTTAGGTTTAAGGGAAGTCATACTGGTAGATAGTAGAAACATTGGAAGAGAGCAATAATTACTCGTTTAATTAAAACAATACATTGCACCGATTTTAGACATATCAAAGAAGGAAAAGTTACATGAATCGAAATATTCTTAGAAAGTAGATGTGATAAAAATTGGACAGCAGACTAGATTTAAGAGTCACTATTTAGCAGTGAATATAAAGCTATGTAACTAATAAACTAGTTAGTCACACAGTAAAATAAAAGGAAGCATTGAACAAAGAGAAATTTTGGCTGCTATACATGTTAAATTGCTGTGGTTACAAAAGTTATACCAGAAGTGCATAGTACAAAACAAATGTCTCACGCAAATGGTAGGAAGCTTCAAATATTATTGACTACAGATTATACATAAAATAATATGTTCACATGTACATGTAGTGATGTACATATGATTGGGAGTTAGAAGAACACATGTATTATAGAGCCCTGTAATTATCCAGTGACCCACAGCAAAGCAGCAACTTACCTCTGCGACCTTATTCGGTATATTTTCTCAGTAGCAATGCTAGACAGACAGGTAAAATGTTACACACAAAACTGCTAACAGGATGGTTGAAAAACATGCATTTACATCATCGTAAGCTTGACTACATAACACTTCTAGCTTAACAAAAAGGCAGGTTTTTGTTTGTAGTTGCGTTTTATGGTTTCGCTAGTTTAACTGAAGCTCAAAACTAATGCTAACTACTACAATCATGCAAATACAGTTTAGCCATGCAAATGATTTGACCTAACAAGACGACAAATAGAAAAGTGGTAAAACTCGACACATTAAAAGCTCGAAGCTGATTTTTAATACTTACGAGTTATTTTTACTATTGATACGCTGGTCGCCTTTGAACCAGTGAACCCATGCCTGGCCTCCACCACTTTGGGGCTGACATGACAAAAATGCAAAGTCTTCTCCTTCGAGAGCTACTACCAGGGTTCGATCGTAGCTGAACTTCTGAGTTGTGGCTAAAAGAGAAAATGCATGAGCTCTTAGAGTAACAAATGTTGGCCAGTCTGTGAGAAAAATTCAGGTAGATTATGTTTATCACCCATTTAGAGAATCACAGTATTTTGTGCAGTGTGAGATAGATAACAAAGTTAGTCTAAGACAGTTGATTCAAGATATTTTGTGTATGATAGTTTACACAGCAGTGTTGACTTTAATACAACCTGAGAAGATAAAGGGAGTGCTAGTACGCAGCTACTATATTTGTAGAAAGAAAGCTAAAAATTTAAATTGCATCCTTACCAAATCATTCAAAACAACAACAAATAATTCAGAGATATATTTTCAAGTATTTCAAGACTGAGCACAAAAGTAATGACTCTGTAAGTTGTAGATATTTAGTTGAGTACTTTGTTATGCATGTGAAGTGTCCTAAGGGCCTTCTAGCATCTCGAGATAGCCTGAATGGCTTAGTAATATAACACATAAGCACACCTATAATAATAGACCCCTAAGCCCTAACACCTCTACACAGGTGTGCATGCCTTTCAGTTAACCAAAGTTTTGATGTTGGTATTTTTAAAATATGTGTTGATTAATTTGACTAAAAGACAACAATAGCCTATTCAGCTATTCAGGTGGTCATTTTTATTTTAGAGCAAAAAGCACTGCATTATCACCCACTCTTCCATGCTAATTGTTTGATTTTATAAACAAAGCTACAAAGTTTGTAACTGTTTTAGTTAAGGCTTAATAACGGTCTTCTAATCTCTTCACTAACAATTGACTGCCCGTTTCATTAGATTGGCAGTTAGAAAAAATTACCAAGTGCCTAAAATAAATAGTAATAATCTGTCTGCTTATTTTGACTTTGAAGACCAGACATTGACTCAATATTCTAATTTGGCTTGACATCAACACCATAAATAAGTCTTGAGTTACAAAACTATATATTCGGTTCCCTTATTATGTTACACAAAATAAAGCAAAAGTATAACATTGGCAATTAATTAGTTTGCAAGTGACAACTTGCCTTACGAGATTTATATAATATAGTTGAAAAAATATATCTCAAATTATCTATTGAGAACATTTCTATCAAGTGCCAACACCAGCAAATTAATTTCATTATCTTTTCTTGCAATTTCAAATTACAAGTGCCATGACTATAATAGTAAACAAATGGTTTTTGTTTGTAGAAGGCTCCCTAAATGGTGGCAATTGTGATTTACATGATTTTACTTTCATCAATAAAGTAATCACAAACTTGATACTGACACAGTAGAGTTTAGCAGGTTTACTGTTACAATTTACGCTATGTATAAAATACCATAATTCATTGGCGCCTTTCATACAGTCTCATATATTTGTTCTTAAATAGCGGTAAATTAAACAGCTACTACTTTGTGTTAGAGCCTATTGTAACTGCATTGAAACAAACGGAGCCAGTATCTAACTGTCAAAATACACAGATTCAGAAAAAATAATAGAGGAGTGTTGACAAAGAGTCTTGTTTGTAAGCCCAAAGGATGAATGAAATTCATAAAAATGCATTTGCCGTAGTAAGCTTGTTGAGTCATTCCAATGCATGCTTTTGCAAGGCTCTTTGAGCTAGGGCTGGGTCTGTTTTTAAACTCACAAATCTTGAAAGGGTTTTGACTGGCAGAGTATGAACTCTATCAAGAATAACCGGTGCTCAGTGGTGCCAATAAATGCTGACCAGTTTTCCAACCACATAATAATGTATAATGATTAGTAGTGAATTATTCAAAGATATGGAAGTTTATGTGGTTTAGAGATATTGCAGTTGAACATGTGACAGCCCACAACCTTCTCTAACGCTAAGACCGCTGGTAGCTGCGGTTATCAACTGTGGTGTAAACATATTGTGTTTATTGCCAGTCAGTGAACAACAGAAGTCTGTTAATAGATAGAACAGGCAGACAAATTGAGAAAAGCCTGTGTTCTGGATTAGAAATGTAGCAAGAGTTGCGTTCTTATAATAATTTCAACCCACGGCTCAAACCACAATGTTTAGGAAAATTAAGAATTTAGGCTAAATAACTCCCAAGAAATCGTAGGCTCAGCTATACTCACTGCTGGTGGTGGTTACAGCTGGTGCTGAGAACACGGTTGAAGCGAGTAAGATGGACAAAATAGCAACCTTTGCTAGTGTAGAGCTCATACTGACACTGTCTGCAGGAGATTACTAAAATTAGAATAAATTTGGTAAACATAGCTTTACACTAAGCTGTCTTTTGCATTTTCATTTTGTGAAAAAGCCAGCTGTGTTATGATTACTGCAACTAGTACTATATGCAACGTCAAATGTATATTCATATTGTATAGACATAGTTATCTAAATGTAATCTAAATCTACATTAAAATTACTATCAAAAAATACTTGAAAAAAAACATAGTACATTTTGAACTTTATTGGAAGTTTGAAAACCTAGAGTATTTATTCAAAGTTAAGCTTGAAATAGAGGTTTTGGAAACGTTAAAACAAAGCAAATATTTATTAATAAAGAATATATGTTTTGCAATTAAGCCAGTATAAAATTCTTGCCAGAAACCAACTATTTGTCTTGAATATGCTAAACGCATTGAACACCTAAAATCTTTATACTATCATAATCATGCTCTTGTCTATGCTCTTAATCCATGAGCAAGTAATGTGAACACGTTACACTTACTTTATGCTTCTAATAGAAAGGTTTTTCAGTATATTTTTATTATTTATTCATACAGTATAAGATTATAAGCTCCCAAACTAAATTCTATTCAGACACAACTAGTAACTTATAATACAACTATAATTAGTAGCTATAAGACAAACTCTACAGTTTGAACTTATTCAGATTAAAAAGTAGCACAAACTTATATTTTTTAAGTTGTTGAAATATAATAATTATAACAATTAAAACTTTAACTTACCTTAAATTATTGATTGTTATATGAAAAAGTGCAGTAAAATAATCCTCTAGACGTATATAAGATTAGTTGCTGATACCATCATAAAGGAACCTGCGCCAGCAGTTGTCAAATCAAGAATAAACTGTTTGTTTACCAACAAATCAAATTAACTTGATGATATGAGTGCTGTCACATTTATAAATGGTTGCATATTTAACAGTTCACCAATAACGGATAGTAATCTAGGCTCCACCCATTAAAAAAGAGAAGACAACTCAAAATTTAGATTATGCTCAATAATTCAATTTTAGCTTGCAGCTCGTATACTATATGTATAGTAATTGGGCAAGAAAACACGCATAATATTATTATATAGCTGGTATATACTATATACCATGTGTATGTTTTTGCACAATTACTATACACTTGCAAGCATATTTTGACAGAGCCTCCAGTGTTATAAACAGAGAAACTCTGAGGCAAGATAATTTTAATGAGAATGTTATACCTCATTCCATGCCTCCAGAAGATACTTTAAGAAACTTATCATTTTGCCTAAATGACTATTGAGAATATTATATATTTATTTTAATAAATTACTTGTTTGTTTCAGAACATGACTTCAGTAAATGTAATCAAATCCAATTATAATTAGTACAGATACGACAACAGGTCTAACTAATAAAACTATCAAATATGCTTTGCCATATTTTTGCAATTTCATCATATTTTATTGTTATTCAATTAACCAATCGTATATACATTGAAATTACTATTTAAAAAAATTACATTCTAAACAAAAATCAAATATTTTGCAGCCATAGAATACAGGAAAACAGCATAACATATTTAAAATATCATGTATGAAAACATGCATTACAATGCCATTCACTCCACAGGGTCATGAACCAATTCTTGTTTGGATTTATCTGGTACAACAACATTTAGAATCTGGTTGACTAAACGATTACACACAAATATAGCTATAGGCATGCCAATTGCCCCTGGTATTCCACTGGGAAATGAAAGAACGTAAGCAAATATGTTTACAATAGGGTTCTCTAAATAATCCTCAATGTCAAAAAACAAAACTGGCTCATATTTATAAAACCAAATTAGTAGGAATGATAACACATATACAGCTACTCTACTGATCCAATATGCTTTCATGCGCATCCATGCTTGATTGGATTGCAGGGATTTTAATGTTTTAGTTTTTGTAGTAATTTTTCTTCCTAGTTTGGCGTGCTTCGCAAACTCATCTACCATGCTAATTTCAGACTGATGTTGTTTCAAATCTTTAATTTCTAGTCGTAAATCTGATATTTCCTTTATTTTTCCCTTCAGTTTCAGCCATATATTAACACATATGCCAGGAAGAATCTTGGAGCATATTGGTAACAGTATACACAATCCTAGAAGTATTGTGATCATTGTGAACTACAAAATTAATGCAGATGTAAAGTTGTGTACACATTCACAATCATGATATGATAACTCCAAAGATCTTATAATGAAATTTGAACATCTCTGCTCAACTAATTTAGTGCAATACAAATTACTACAGAGTGCAGTGTTTCTTCAGGGCAAGTTTGAATAATATTGGTATCAAGATCCAACCTGATTAAGTTAAAATCAGAAATATTGAGAGTGGGTATACAGCATAATTCTTTAGGGTGCTCAAAAGCTATCACCATCAACAAAAATTCAAGAATCACTGTTAAGCGCATAAAATTCTAATTAATTATAATGATATACAGCTGCACAGGGTAAAACATAGATGATAACAAAAATATACCAACTATTTTAATGAGAAAACTGCTCAGCAAACATAGTGCTTAATCACTTGAAAAAATTATTTTCCTTCTTGAGCAAACACGCTATAAACATTGTAAACGCATAAAATGTCAGTGGTTCATGCTGCTACTTTATATATACCCAGTGATAAAATAAAGTAGTAATAATAAAGATTAGCATTACTAAAGTATAAAGTATAAACTACAAATTATGTCACAAAACAATCTACTAAAGCAGCATAATTATATTGCCTACCAATACTACTATTAGACTATCACTCAAAACTGTTGGTTATTGTATCAGGTTATACTTATTGTTATACTTATAGTTATTGTAGCATAAATTGTGACACCGTACAAAGTTAAACTTATTCGTGCAGTTAGTGTTACTTTTAGTGTTGCACATACTAAGAGTTATAGTAAATAAGTAATACTCATAGTCATACTGATACTGCTCGTGTTGCATTAACACCTATACGGCTATACTGATTACTATACGTACAGTTACACTTACACTTGGAGTTAATCTTATTGACTGAATTATTATTATAATTATATTTAATTTCATCAAACTTGAAGAAACATCAATTATTATATAATATATTAATTATATTTTAGTTTATAATAACCAAATTTAATATAAACTAGAACTTAAAGTTAAAGTAAAACTAAAAGTAAAAGTTAAATTGAAGAGCCAAAAACTGAAAAAAGTTAAAAACTGAACTCTAAATTTATCCAATATTACAATTAATAGAGCTTTAAGATTATCTTGGATAAAACTATCACCTGATCTAAATTTGAAGTAGAGTTGAACCTGAACGTTTCAAAATAACCTTGATCTGGCACTCTCACACTCACACTCACACTCACACTGTAGTAGAAACACAGATCAAAATGAAAATGAAGATTTGTATGTTAGTCTGACCTTGACCGCTGCTCTACGAATACACTGGCATTAAAATGCCAACTAGTCACCGCCGAAGCCAATAATATATTTATTACTAGACCTCATTGGTCTTCATCAAAACAAATCCATATCTAGTTTCACTTTCATTGTTGATAGCGTCAACAGTATTTATAATAATTGATGGTGGTAGTTCTAAAGTAATTAAAAATAAATGTGACTATAATTGTAATTATTGTACTGAAAGCTTTACGAAACTGACAAATCATGTGTGCTACGCCATGATAATGATATATAACTGTAGGAAAGCTTAATGATGCTCATAACGATATTTATAATTATTAATTATAATATAGAAAATCTTTGTGGTTGTCAATACGACAATAGACATAGTAGTTAGTACTCAGTTAGCAGTACTAGTATTAATAGTAGTAGTACTCGTAGGTAGTAATTCAATTTGTAATCTGTAAAACCAAGTACCAACAGTAACTCTAGGTAGTTTAACCACGTACTTAGTACTAATATCAATTCTACTATTGATTTACTTTTAGTAAACTAGTAAAACAAGGAACTAGTAACTGTAACTTGTAAGTGTAGCACGATTAAATTTAAATTATAATAATTCCTTTGCAATCTTTCAGTAAGTTCATACGCTAAACCGTACTGGTACTGATACCGATCAACTTGGAGTGATAGTAATACTGATAGTAATAGTCAGTGTCACTATAAATATCCATGGTGATTATTATTATCTTGATAAGTTTTACAAAGCAAACTGAAACGTTAATGTTACTGCTTCCTCGTGAATTTATGTGGATGAACAGTAAGACCAAAGTAGAAGGATAAGAATTAAACACTACAATTTAAGTTTTGGCTTTAATTATTTAATGTAATAATAAAAATAATTATAATTAATTTACTCAACTAACACCTCTCCTTCTAGTTTGAAATTATAGTAAATTAGAACTCTTTTCACATTGCTGGGCAAGTAGTTATCAAAAGAGTTCAAACTGCCTCGAAATAAATATTGGTGTGTATATATAGATAAGAAAACTCAGTAAAAAATATTTGCAGTTATATAGGAAGTAAAAAAGACCAGTGGTATAAAAAAGAAAATAACCAAAAGTTATGTTTTTGCAAGAATTTCAACCTGCAGAAATTGAGTAATTTAGGCTATTGAAATTTCTTAGTTACTGCAGGTAAATGGGTAAAAAAATTAATTTTAGTTTAATTGACAAGTTTTTATATACAACAAAAATGCTTCTCATTGTCTTTAAATACTGAGGATCTTTTTTCACTTTAGACTTCACTATATTATTAAATGCTTTATATGAAGGTAGAGTCTCAAAGCAGGGGGAAGTAGAGGCCTTCACGTAAAAGTATTACAAATATGTGAACTCAGATAATCTTTAGTCTATGACTGTCTATACGAAAAAAAAAAACAAACGGAGTTTATTTATTCTACATGATGCAATATATACTGCAAAAGTTTCTGCACCACTGTAGGTAAATTGAATTACCTTTTAACAGGTATTATTAAAGCATTATATCCCCCTTACATCATGATTTCATAAGAAAATTGAAATGTTTTTAGTGGTCACACCTTTATGCTTGGTAATTTAATAAATTGCAAGCATTCTAATAATTTATATACATAGTATGGTGGAAAACTTAGAAATCAAAATAGTTGCTGTACAATCTGGGTTATCAATATAAATGGTATTAATATAATTTCAAATATAGCCCTAGATGTAGCAATTTAGACTTATCAGTATAAATATCATTATAGAATAACATTTTCAATTCTACTATTACGAATGGACATATTAACCTGCTATGTATGACTCATTGCAATTAAATGCCATGGAAGTATGGTTCACTATAGAAAGCATAATTATTGATTAGAAAGCATATGGATGCAACTTGATAGTTCATTTTCCATGTGTTTACTGAACAATTGAATGTCTATACAAAGGTCAAGCTCAAGCCTGTTACTTTGCAACTGTAACTATAATTGCACTAAAAGCTCATATTTTTTGGCTCAATAGTGTGAATTATGTGGAACTAGTATATCTAGTTTGAAGGTTTTAAAACCTGTTTATTATTAATTATGTAAAAGCTTTAAATTACTTTGCTTTTTGAAGGATACTTTATGAGCTACAATTTTTTATTGCAGCTTGTTGTCTGTCTCGAAATTATTAGTTGATTTTATTCTTTAATATTTTCCATAGAATAAGAATACACTAAAAAAATCCATAAAAATAATATTTAAATTTTTAATTACAAAATACATTTAACAATACTAAAACTATACTTCCACATTTCTCCTTAGAATTTCCCATTCTTGTGCATTAGCAAGTCACCATTAATAGTAAAGTAGTCACAACACTGAATAAACTAAGTTATGTTATTATCATTTTTTTATTTTCATACAAAAAGGTTAGTTTACTTTTAAAATGAATTAATCTCTGTTGTAACTATTTTATAATGCCATGAACTAGTCTAGCACAGGTTTTTCTATAAACTTATAAGATATATTTCATTAAATGGAGTTGTTTTACCCTGTCGGATTCGCTTCACTGCACCTGCGTGTATATATCATTATTGTGCTATCTTATGCAAGATATGATATTATTATGTTGACTAGTGACTGGAGCAGTGAGTATATAAAGCCCAAGCATGTCTGAGAACAGTGGTAGTCTACTATCTCATCCCAGCACTTCACCTGCGGAATCAGCATCTCCCCAGAGCTCCACACCTGTACACCAGACTCCATCTTCTCGGTTCAAGATGTTCAAGAGAGAGCCAGCTCATAGGTAAGTATGGCATACATTTCTATTGTTACTCCTACACTGTCTGTGTGTTACCCAGTTTGATCATATTATCACTGCGTCATTGCAATAAATACGCAACACCAGTTGGCAGAAGTTGGGAAAGCTTTGCAATTGTAAACCTTCAGTTAGATATCAGTATGAGCTGAGTTTATTAGATATTGTAAAGTAAATCATTTTATTCTGAAACAAGAAATGGCTTTTACTCAAATAGTGCTATTGCTTGCATCTGTAATAAAACTGATTATCTTGAGATTATGTTGTGAAACGGAAACTAAATTATTGAGGTAGGGTGATCTGTAGTTGCATGTAAAACTTTGAGTTTAAACAACCTGTAGGTTTGTTCTCACATGTCACTGTACCTCTGCATTTCAATGAAGACAGGATTATTTTATTATAAGCTATAAGCCCAGGGCCACACGGTGAGTATTTTTGCATGCGAAAATTGAAATCACAAGTAGCAAAGGTGTCCACTGTACGCGTTGAGAAAACATTCGCACTCATCGCTCAGTATTCTCAACGCAAGTGCGAATCGTCTCTGTCGTCGTCACCTAATAGGCTGGTAGTTATTCAGCGAGCCCAATTTCTTTATTTTAGTGCTACATTCCAGCTAATTATTGTGTTTTATTGAAAGCGAGTGCGATTTAAAAATGAAAGCTTTATCACGCATCACTGACGCTACAGTGGACACCTTTGCTACTTGTGATTTCAATTTTCGCATGCAAAAATACTCACAGTGTGGCCCTAGGCTAATTGAAACATTATGACTTGTATTCAATGTGTAATAAAGATATTCATATCGAGTAGCTGAATTAGATTGAAACTTTCAAATACTATCCTTATATTCCACTGTGAATGTAAACAGTTTTTCATGTACATTGGTGCTCACTAGTAACAGCAGTTTACTATCTAGAAAAGCTCTAATATTCAATTATTGCCAACACTAATAATATATGTTGTATTTAAATCACATGTTTGGTGTACTTGTGGGTTGTTGTTTTGTATGATGCAACTATTACTGCGTTACCTTACTTCAAGCATATACACTGTGTTTGACTATATATATATATATATATATATATGGTTTACGCGTAACAAGTTACACATTTGTTACAATTGAACTGTATCTTGCCTTTTTAAATGCATTTTTCAAAAATCTACTACTTTTTTTAGAAATTCTGATTATAAAAGCAAATATTCTAAAAAAAGTATTACAAATATTATACTAAAACTTCATGGCAAATACTGACCCAGTCCGTGGCCTTGTGTATGACTAGAGAGACCATTACTATATCTTAATCTTTATTCTCCACTGCAAGGTGGAGCCTATTCAAAACCACTTAAGACATTTTAGATTATTAATCTTTATTTTAACCTATGATAGTAGGCGAATGCACATAATATGTTATTGCGCAATGTTGTTATTGACTGTCTCCATGCCGATGCAATGCTGAGTTAAATTACATAAGTTAGTTTTTCTTTGCAGGATTTTTGTGAACAGAAGTTTGAACATGTCCAAGATAAAGTACATAGGGTTTGATATGGACTACACTTTGGCAGGTATTCCCCCTACTTGCATATGACAAACTTATCCCATACTAGAGAGTAAACTGAATAATGATAAATGAGTTGCAATCCAGGAAAAACATGTGCTACTGATAGATCGTAGAAGGGAAATGTTATCTTCTCACCTGCACTTATAGCCATACACAGATCCTTAACAAAAACTACTTTTTTCACTATGTCTTAAAATAATCGTGTTTTGTACATATAAATGTTCCATCGCAGTTTCTGTGGTAAATTGTGCTTACAACTACAGTTGCTTCTATAAACATTTCAGTTAGAATAAAAAATTGGCCATTTATTTTATTCCAGCTTCTGTATTGTGCAGCTGTAGTGCCCCTTTTAACCATGACAGCTAACCTTTTGGTGTAGTGGCATAAGAAGGGAATTACTTTAGTTTTAGTTTGAAAAGTTTTAATGCTGCATAATTATTTGCTGTGAAAATTACTGTAATTGCTTTTACAGTAAGTTTGTATTTTATGCCAATTGCAGAACAACTGGTTTCTATAAACTTTTTGGTTTAATTTCCCCATTTCATCAGCTCAGATGATGAAAACACATTTCATTTTAATCTGTATCAGAATATTTTTCAACTGCAACTCGCATTTCTCAACCCCCTGTTATTTATTGCATAAGACTGATACTTTACCTCTATGCATGTATGAAATGTCCCAAGAAGGGTATGTTTCTAATGAATAAACATTACTTCCTAAACAAAATGTGGTCTTATAAAAAAATGCAAAAAACACCCTTGCAACCCTGCATATTTTAGGCATTAAAATACTGGCTGGTATTATTTTTCCGGTGCCTATTATAATAAATCCGCATTCTGAATTTTTTTACCGGCTGTTCTGTTTGTTGAGCAATTATCATATTTAGTATTTATAACTGACCACCGGTTACAGCTATTGCTAGACCAAACAGCACAATGTAACCTACTGCATTGCTCACTTGTGCATGTAAACACGTAGGAATAACTCTGTAAGGCCCAACATCCCTTCCTACAAATTTTGTAACTTCGTCAGAATACCATTTTCCCATTTTTCAAAGTTATTTTTAGCATGCTTGTCTCCTGCTAAGTACATTGACTTCGTTCCTCCAAAGTATGACGAAATAGTTCAGGGAGTGAAAGCTTGGCATGGTGCCAAAGCACTAGCTCATTTTAGGTTTAATTTGATAATAGCAAGGTATCTACGAGTATTACTTTATGCTGTTTTGAATAAAATACTACATCCTCTATTGGAAGTATATTATAGCATTTTAAAATTGCCTAGTCACTGTTACAGTACACCTAGTAGATTTAAATTTTATACACTACTGTTGTATTAATTATGCATTTCCTTTAGATTTTACATGCTACTGTTGCATGATGTAATGTTTTTTCCTCTTTTACAGATTACAAAATGGAACTGGAGGTTTTAGGCTTCAAGCTGACTGTAGATAGGTTGATAGACATCGGCTATCCCAGTGTGATTAAGGAATTTGAATATGACCCTTCATTTCCTGTCAGGTGACCGCTGCATGCGTATGGCTACTCAACCATATAAGATTTATTTGTGGTCACTCAAACATTACATTATTTATGATGCCATTTGTAAAGTAGCTTAGGACTGCCCACACAGTCAGGAATTAAAGATTTATTTCGTCCTTTGTGATTCACCCTCCACCTCTGTTGGTGTTAATTTGCTTATGATTCTTAAATATTGCTTTTTTTGTGAAGCATTAAAAAATAAAATTTACCTGGTAATTGTAATCATTGGATTTTAATATAATTGCGATTTTAAGCAAATGCATGACCAGTGATTGCTAAAAGAGATGACCAACTAATGATGGACCTGGTGTGTTTTAGAGGACTATGGTTTGACGGCTTGTATGGCAACTTATTAAAAGTAGATGCGTTTGGCAACATCTTACTGGCTGCACATGGCTTCAAGTTTCTCACAAGGTTATTCTACATGATTTACTCAATGGAAACGTATAATATTTAATTGAGGTCATGATATCTCTTGAACACATCTGTTTGAACCGCATATCTTATGTAAAGTTTATTTATGACATACATAAGAAGAATTGTTCTCTTACAATGGCTTTTATAATGTAGAACAAAGTAAAACTCACAAATTCATTTAACCAAATTTTATTGATACGCTTTACTAGGTCAGTTTTAGTGTGCCCTAGATTTGCAGTCAGGTTGTAATACTATTTTAGGGGAGAAATATTTGCCAATTACCCAAACGGTTTCATTCAGCTAGAGGAGGGGAGAATATTCGTACTCAACACTTTATTTAATCTTCCAGGTAATTCAGTCCATTCTCACCTCAATTTCTTTTCCATCTTTACGATAAGTTAGTACTGCTGTGTGTAACGTGTAGTTAAATGTGAACTAATATATGATTATCAAAGTGACAATATATATTATGTGTGCAGTTGGTTAATTATAGCATCGCTTTTAACTTTTCAGATTATATATATATATATATATATATATATATATATATATATATATATATATATATATATATATATATATATATAATCTGATAGTAGATAGATCAGGTAATACTGTTTGTGCATTTGCCTGCACTAAAAGAGGATTAAGTTTGATGGTTTGCATTAAACTGCATACAGGTACATAATTAAAAAAATACCTGTCAGTAGACTAGTATCTCATTTATCAAATCTACAGGCTGTTACAAATTTACCCAGTGACAATACTAACTGGGAATTTATCTCTGTCTCGCCTCTATTAATCTATCTGCCTAAAAATTATTCCTATAAATAGTTTTGATGTCTACAACCTTCACAGACGGATAAATGTATATTTTATAAATAAAACAATTTTTGATTCAATCAAGTTCTGTGTTTAAATATGCATTTCATTATATTTGAAAGTACATTGTATGAATAATAAAAGGCTAGGGCAGGCTTGTCATGTGATTCAAGTGAACTACAAAGTTACTTGTTACTATTTAGCTTTTTATGTACAGTTAAGTTAGGAGGTTTTCTGATCTATACATGCATCTTTAAACCTACAACTTTAAGTGACGATGTAACTGCACTATAACAAGCATAAGGGAATTATAATCAAAACTGCACTTTAAGTGAAGTGCTTTATTTTAATGCGTTTTTAATGTATTCAATGATAGAACAGAACAATAGATTGGAATCAATATTTTTATTTATAATATGTTATTCTGAAACAAATCTGATGGGCTGATTGTCCTGAGATATGATCTATACCTAATTAGTGTGATATCAACTGGATAAAATGTACTGATGAAACAAAGCACTGTAACATAGTGAATACATTAGTTGGGGGGGGGGAGATGGAGGTCCCATTAGTTTACTCTGTTTCACACCTAGGATAACTACTTTATTATAGACTTAGGCTCTACCTATGGAATGGGACTTGAGAGTACATAAATTACATTTAATTGTTAACAAATAATAACAGTTAAAGGTAATTAAGACAGTTGACCACAGCAATAATGCAGAATGTGAATTTAAATTTCGTAGTTTCATGAATGCTTCATACTACATTACTGATTTGAACTGAATCAGTCAAGTTGCAAAACATTTACTTATAAATATGCAAAATTAATCTTTTTGCTTTATATTCGCAATGATTTTACTAGCTGGGTTTAAATGTTAAGTATGTTCTTGTATTTTAGCAACTTTTCTCATTAGTAATATCTAGTGGGTTTTAAACTTAAAAATGTTGAAGTTGTATATATTTTCTATTTTGAACTATTATTGTTTATTTATATTATTATATTTGGTTTCAGAAACACATCTACTAGCATGCATGGTGGATTTCTTTTCTAACCATGATGATTATATCAAATCAAAGGAAGGAGTGAAGCAAACTGATCTCTACATGTCATGGATGTCTATTCACCAGGATATCAGGAAGTCATTTGACTGGGTTCACATGAAAGTTAGTCATTTTTAAAATTATGTTATAATGATGTAACTCTTACAACCAGTTATGGGAATATGGTTTGTTTCGGTCTATATAGCTATATGACAGCTTCCCTAATGTTTAGCATCATCTTATATAAGTATTATTGCTCTCAACTATGGTTTCTGCTTATGATAATCGGGAGTTGTCATTTCTGTATAGCTTTATTTTATAGGGTAGCTTGAAAAGCGATGTCCAGAATAACATAGAGAAGTATGTAGTGAAAGATCCAGCTTTACCTCTTTTACTAGATAGAATGCATGCTAATGGCGTAAAAACATTTCTTCTCACTAACAGCGGCTTCGAATTCTCCAATGTGAGTGTCACACGTATTACCTACAATGGAGTTGTTTGCTCAATATATGTAACTCAGTCTGCAGGAATACTAGTTTCAGTTCTTAGTGGTATATCTGTATGTCAGTGTATGGGATAGAGTATAGTAATATGTACTGTATGGGCTATCTTTTCTATTGATGATTGAAAGCACTTTGTATTTATTTATGTATTTGGTTCAACCTACTATTGTGTGAAGCAATGCTTCATTATTCACCTCATTGACTATCAGCTATTGAAATATTTACTGCTCTGCTTTGGTTTTTAAAACAAATGGGTTTTGTTTGAATATAACATCGTAACAGTGACTTACCCCTAGTACTTACATGTATGTACATTATACAGGCCATCATGTCCTACCTACTCGATAGTGACACTCGCTCATGGAGGTCATACTTTGACTACATCGTAGTTGATGCTTGTAAGCCTCGGTTCTTCAAGGCCGGCACCCCTCTCAGGCAGATTGATGAAAAGACAGGCAATCTCAAGATTGGCGCCCACACTGGGCGTCTGGAGAGGAACATTGTCTATTCTGGAGGTATCACCTTTTGCATGTTTATGTAAATGCTATAGATTACTATATGTAATAAATAAAGTAAATATATTTATTGAATGAAATGAATATAAATAAATATTTTTATTAAATTAAATAGATATATCTATTAAAGTAAATAGATATATATATAAATATGAATGTTTACAGTATGTAGATTAGTAAGTATAAATATTAGAAACAAATTATAACTGTGATTGTAAAGTGTATAATAATGCTAGTCGTAATATACATATTGTACACATATATGTATATATTGTTGCAAGGTCTACTTTAAAAATGATGCAGTTTATGTTAAATCTAGTTTCTTGTTTTTTATATTAAAGATAGCGAAATGAAGATTTTAGTGAAAGTTCCATAACATTATTCACGTTGCTATTGTATTTTTATTTCCTTATATCACATATGATATCACTAGCTATAAAACTATGGAACTAGTTACTATAGTATTGGTTTGTTCTGGTTGACAGGTTCATGTGACATGCTATCAGAGATGATGGGGTCAAGGGGAAGTGATGTGCTGTACGTAGGTGACCATATCTTCGGGGATATACTCAAGTCTAAGAAGATACGCGGCTGGAGAACGTTCCTCGTTGTGCCGGAAATCACTAGGGAGCTGCACGTCTGGACTGACAAAGCTCAGCTGTTTGAGAAACTACAGCAGTTGGAGAGTCAGATAGGAGAGCTGTATAAGTGAGCAGTGTTTATATTATTCATCTTATATGTGATTCTGAATTCTTTGCTTGTATCTATCCAAATCTGTGTTCTATAAATTTAGCTTTTTCACAATTGCCTTAAAAATGGTAAAGAATGATTATATAATATAGGTTCTCTTTTAGCAAGTTGCTCTCTTTGTGGACTCATTTGGTGTATGAATAAGTCATGTACTTTATATCATAGAAACTCCCTCAATCACCCCATCTTATTGCAGGGCACTTGATAGTAGCTCCAACTCTAAGCCGGATACCAGGAGCATTCAAGTGGCTATTAGGGAAGCCACTTTTGAGATGGACACCAGCTACGGCATGACTGGCAGTCTGTTTCGTAGCGGATCTCGACAAACCTTCTTTGCTAGTCAGGTGATGCGTTACGCTGACTTGTACGCTGCCACCTTTCTCAACCTCATGCACTACCCCTTCTGCTATTTGTTCAGAGCTCCGCCCATGCTGGTGAGTGTATATTAGCTGCCACAAACTTGTCCAGCATCTCAAGTTAATTCTGCTGTACATGTGAACACATGTCAGTTTGAGCCATTTGTGTTTTCAAAAGATAGTGTCTCTCTATTTTATTATGAATTGTCTTCCTTTATACATTAGTTTGTAACTGTTTTATATTAATCATCACACATGCCATTTTGCTGGCCTTGAATTATTTCTTATTGCACAATCTGTTGCCACCAATCATTAAAGCTTTCTTGCTTTAACACATTCATCAAAAGCTATTATTAGCTGGCAGTGCTGTTGCTATAGTTTACTGTCCTTAGCACAGCACAGGCAGTGTGTTCTAATCAAACAGCCAGAGAGGAGCATTTATAAAATTAGATGAGCACACAGTTATACTCCAATATGTACACTCTTTGTGAGAATAGACCATCGGTTTTGGCATTGTGATGGCAAAGAATTTAATCTATGCATCAATATTGGTACTGTATCGGTTTTGTGTCAGTGTCTATTATCACAAAGAGTGTACATATTGGAGTATAACTGTGTGCTCATCTAATTTTATAAATGCTCCTCTCTGGCTGTTTGATTAGAACACACTGCCTGTGCTGTGCTAAGGACAGTAAACTATAGCAACAGCACTGCCAGCTAATAATAGCTTTTGATGAATGTGTTAAAGCAAGAAAGCTTTAATGATTGGTGACATACCAATACAAGTTGTAACATGGAAAATTATCAAATTCAAACTAAAATATAAAAGCAAACTCTGTGGAAAAGTGTTCCCCACTTCTAATGTTTTTATTTCTTCACAGTTTGCATTAAAATATTTTCATGTAAACTTGACTACATTCTTTTGCTTACTTTTTATCATCAGATGCCCCATGAAGCCACAGTGCAGCACACAGATGTGCTAAACAACGGTGAGGCAGTAGGCACCCACATGAGAGCTAAGGAAACCTGGGCTAAGTCTGGTGGCCCTGTTGACATTAAGCAGTTGACCAATGGCAGAGCAGCTATGGCAATCAAAAGCGGTCTCAACATTGATGAGGACGATTCCAGCGATGAAGGAAGTAGAGAACCTATTGGCATCAACCAAATGGAGGCTACTAATGGAACACACTAAGTGTATTGGTTTTAGTGAGCTTATTGTAACTAGAGTTCACTTTCCACACTAATCTACGTTATTAGAGGGCTTCAATGGCAATTGAGAATTATTTAATCTATTAGTTTACATTATATTTCAAACTATATTGAGTTTTGGAATCTCCATTAATGTCTTCATTTAGGACATAGATAATGTGTTTACTTCTCAATGCTTAATACTCGCTTTCATAATTTTTTTCTGTTGAATAGTTATATATATTTTTATACTGTAGAACAGGCTATCAGCTACTGCTTTATGTACGACCAGCTAGAGCCGCGATAAAATGCTTCATTATTATATTTGTTACAGATTTCTGTTCATATTATTATAATTTCTCATTGCAGTCATGTTACCTTATATTTAATTTTTATTTTTTATAAGTGATAAACTAAAATTAAAAATTAAGGAATCTGTAACTTGTAGCAAGCATACTATAGCTATAACCTCAGAATCTGTTTTATATTCATAGAGCATACATCGGTTGTGTTTATTGCATATATTACTTTAAAATTTCTTTTATAATAATAAAAACAATCCGTCTGGTCAACACAAAATCTAAACAAAATTTATCAATGTGGCATAAACATGTTGTACTACTGAGCACATGTACAGAGAAGCGAGTGGAGACAGGCGCAAGGCCAACAAACTTGAAGCAAACTCAAGCTGCGAGTTCATCTTGGTTCCCTCTCTTGATAAGTGTAACAAATGCATCGTAATCGAATAACCCGCCAGATATGGGCGCCTCTTTCCACACTTGTCGGATTTCATCTTCCTTGAAGTTGTCTCCCATGTTTTGTAACAAATCCTTTATGCTAAAATTAGCAAATAATGTAAAGCAACATTGTAGTGTGTCAAAACAAAGCTAAAGCAAACTGAACAGCATAAAAAGAATTGTTTAATATTTAACTAACTATTCTTCTGGTAGTTTTCCTTTTCTGTCAGGATCAAACTGTTCAAACGCCTGTCTCAGTGTATTCTCAGGATCAGTACCTGTATGTAAGACACAGATTGAGTACTAAACATGCCATTAGTTGACCTTGAAAACTCAATTAACAGTTCAGATTGTTGTTTTTACGACATATTGGCTTGTGCGTATTCTGGTGCAAAAGCCACATTTTTGTAGAAAAAAAATTTGAAAACTGAAGATCCAAAACTGGGGTAATGTTTAAGGAAGGGTTTACATGAAACAGGCGACCTTCAAGGGTGGGTAACTGAATAGGGGCACTCATTCCATGCAATAGGTCTGATTCACCTGCATTTCTATAAGTATACGTGTTAATTTTTTTTAAAATAGTGAGAAATGCATACCTTTATTGAAAAATAAATGGTGATACCATTTTAAAGAGTGCTAATTTATCTACACATCTCACCTTTTTAACTATCAATTGTTATCTGCAAAAATCATATAATGTTTTAATTTTCAATCATCATCTAAATTTTGGTATCTGCACTTTTTATAAAATATACGTAAGCACATTGTATAACACCCACATTATTAATAGAGAAAGACAGCATTAATTGTACGTATCAAAAACTTTGTAGTTAAGAAAAGGTTGCTTGAGTGTTTAGTTAAATATCAACTGTCAATTATATAACTAAGAAGTAAAAGCATGGTTATAAGAGAATCATCATTTAAACCTTGCTTAGTTCTCACCATGCATCTTTTCTCCAAATAAAGTTAGAAAGGAAGTAAAATTAAGCTGGCCGGGACATTCTGCAAGCATCTTTTTCAAGTCAGCTTCAGATGGTTGCCTTCCTAAGTTCATGTGAATATCTCTCAAGTCATTTTCACCAATAAAGCCGTCACGATCAGCATCGATCATCGAAAATGCCTGCACCAAAACAAAGTAATGGTGAGAGAAAATATCATTCCCTGTAGATGCTTTCACAAAATATGTCTGCACTAAACTTTCTGATGAGATACCAAGAATATTCCATGAATTATTTAGCCGCTTTGGCCGTCAAAATTTCTATTCATAATACAAGTACTACTAATAAATTAATCATGTGCAATATGTCAAGTGTTGTGTTGAATAAAAAACAAAGCAACTAGCTACAATTTACTCCTGGGAAGAACTTTCACAGCCTGTCATACATATTTCATGCAGTTTTTAATTGTATCAAATAATGTTTTGCATTATTATAATAAATTATTTTGTGTTTGATCCAACAATGTATACAAAACAGTGAAATTTGTCACACTACACAAGGGCAAACATGCAATCAGCTAGGGATGTCAGTGCATGCCAGTGCAAATGAATAGAGTGCCTCACTATCTCCATGTGTAGTATCTTGCCCAATGTTTTTTATTTCCGCAGTATTCTTTGACAATACAAGTCAAGTACAACTCTGTCATTTCACCAAAACAAAGCAAACTCAGGCATGCAGTGCTATTTCAAAAAGTGTTTTTGACTAATTTTGCTGCATAAAAGAAGCTCTATAATATAATAATTTAGCATAAAGAAAACTACAGAAATGGTTATTAGTAGGGATTTGTACTAAAAATATTTGTTAAGTTCCATTTACATGCAATTCTAGATCAAGCAAATTGCACAGTGATTTCAAACCTCCTTTAATTCCTGTATTTGAGTTTGATTAAAAAAAGCAAACACATTTGAAGTGGTTCGCTGCGCTCGTTTGGGCTCATCACTCTCAGCTGCAGCCATTTTCTTCCTATTTGCTTTCTATTAAAATGTAACATGAACACAAACATGATTTGAAAAGCACAAGAGAGACTTTGCCAAAGAGTTGGCAAAACGGTCAGAGGTGAAAACTTTGCCATGCCAAACAAATAAAAGCCACGTTTGGATGACAAACCACCTCCTTAAACTCTTGTAGTTGGCTCTGGGGAAACATGCCCAGTACATTAGTTGTAGCTCTTTGAGCTTTTCCTTTTTGCTAAAATTAAGGGCAACATACAGTGCTTGTTGAAAGAAGTGTAGAGAAAGAGTGAGAATGAAGAGGAGACAAACGAGAGGGTTAGGATACAGCGATGATGTTTGGAACATGTTTCACACTGTTCTCGGGCTAACTAGTTGAAAGTTAAAAGACACACAACTTATTTCGGACGTGGAAGAAAGTTAGAAAAATATTCTCATTCGATGTCTCAAATATTTGTATTAGCTTATAAATAGATTTTGTTATTTTATATTTTTATTTCTATAGAAACTGATTTAATGTTATTACACTGGGCAATCACAACTCAAATAATCTCAACAGTTTGAGACAAGAATACCTCCTTTAGCTCCTCGATCTGAGCTCTATCAAACATAGAAAAAATATTGGTTGAAGACTTTTTTACCGGATCCATCGGCTTGCTTTCTTTTCTTTTACTAGATTTGTCAAATGGGTTGTTAGATGTAGACACACCATGACCTTTAACCTTACTCTGGAAGAAGTTCAAAAATCAGTCTGCTAGTTTGTAAATGGCATTTGCAGAAAATTCAAAATTGGAAATTTAAAATAATTTTGTTTCTCAATATCTTTTATTAAATCAGTCGAAATAGCTATAAATTTTTTTCAAACAATTTAAGAACAAGTTTGATGAGTGTTTAATGCTATGACGCAAATAACAAACTTCTTGTTTTCAAAAATAGACAAGTAATTTATAGTTGCTGCTTATACTCCTTAGACTTCAAGACTATATCATTAGACACTGATATTTCCAATATAGATTAACAGCACATTTAGCTACATTATATTGACTATAAAGCATGGGAAGTATTCTAGCACACACCCAGTAATAATATTCTGATTGATCAAACTATAAAAAGCATACTTGCTAACAAAGGTCATGACATTTTACTCTTGGGATCTTATTGCCTATAAACCATGAACTACTGCTCCCATAAATCTATGTACTTGGATTCTTTTGAGAATTGCTGGGAACACATTAAAAAACTATAGGAAAGAAATGGAACACTATTATACATAAAAATAAAAATAGCAATATCTGTTGTATAAAATAGATGTGATTATTCCCAATATGTTAGTAATATCAACTCACCATTATAGCTAAATTTCCAACTCTACCTCTCTTACATAAAATATGTTATGTTGGCATGTATGAAAATTGAGTTGCAAGATTTTTTCAAAATAATTTGTTTAATCACCACTCCAATGTATCATAGTCATAGAATTTAAGCCATTGTAGGATAAGTATGGGGAAACTGTTGCAATGTGTGTGCTAAGCTGCTAAACAACCACCAATTGAATAGTGTGAAACATCTTCAGACACATCACTGTAGGAGGAAATTGTAGAACAGATTGAATGACCCATAGAAAACATTTTAGAATAATATATACACTAGTATGCTTTAACAGCTGCAAGAGTTGAACTTTAATAGAAGAAACTAGGCTATAAAAGGCTAAGAGGACGGTGGGTGGGGGGTAATGCTACAGACTACAGCCTCATAACATTATACAAGAAAGAGGATAGGCTGAAATGGCTTAATGCGTTAGATGAGTTTGTATAGAATACCATCAAGGGTACTATATTACTATAGTGTAGGTAGGCTAAAGGGAAAAGATGAAATGCTATTAGATGTGAAGTGAAAATGCCAGAAGGAGAATTAACATAAGCAATGCAACATTATAGTACTATAATACAGGCCTGCAAACAGGCCTTTGCAGGCATGTAAATAACTTCAATCGCTATTTACATTCTATAGGCTTATTACTAACCTAACAGCAATTAGCTAAGTTATAATTGGAAAATCATACAGTATATAGCAGGTAAAATATAGTATGGTAGACTACATAAGTATTATGAGGTGTAATGACATCAGCATGGGGCTGAAAAGATAAGTTGCATATTTTTAATTTTTAGTAATCTATGCAGCAAAACTTGGAAAATACTTTTTACAACATTTATTGAAAGTAATTAATTAATGTAGCATAAATAATTATCTGGTGTCTAATATGTATTGGTCTGCATGTATTTACTTACTCCTTCTGCCATGTTTAATCTACAAATAAGCAAACAGTATTATTAAACAATAATTAAGCAGGTTTTACAAAAAACTATTGGCACAATTGGAAATCATTTCTCTAACTAATATAAAACATGAATAAATCATAAGAATTTGCGGGGTAGGCCAAGGTAAACTTGTGTGAAAACACACGGTCTTGATGTGAAATAGGCTATTGATTTTGTAATCCATTATTCTATAGCAAATATTTATCATTGCAAATTACGTGCATTAAAATTGTATCGGGCAGCAATAAATATTTACAAGTGCTTGATAAAGTTAAGCAAAATCTGGCTGAAAATTTTGAAGTAAAAATAATATGAAATTGTTGGATTACCTGCTAAATATAAAAATTTAAAGTAACGAAAACATGCTATACCAAAAATCAAGTCCAACAGCAACACTTACTCACTTTTGAGTAAACAAAATACGATTTTATACTTCTATATACCTGATATTATTACATATTATAACAAAATTATAAATATAAGATATGTGCACAATTGTTTAGGATTAACAAGTTAAGAAAGTCGAAAAGTTTTAGCTTAGTTTAGTTTATATAATAATGGACTATAACAGCCACCTACCAAGGTAGATAATTCTCAAGACGGAAGAGTACAAACAGCAGCTGCGGATAGAGAGGTGAGTCAGTCAAGGTCTTTATTAATCCCAGAGGTACAACTGACTGATGAGTACAGAGAGCAGGGTTACACTTGATGTAGCTGATGCTAGGTTGTAACTAACGGTGCTTCTAATTGGATTAAGGGATGTAATATGATAAGAGCAGCTATTTTATTACGGCAGCAACTGACAGCTTGCCTTATATGGAACAGGAAGTACTGGCATAGAGCAATTATGAGGGTCTAATTAGGCACCAGAACTAATGGGCCACTAAAATCTTTCATCTGAAAGTTATTGAAGTGTAATTAACATACAATATATGATCATACTTTCGGAGGTTTATGTGTTGCCTTTTTCGCCATTCTTTTACCCTTTTTTTATAAAAATGATGAAATGAAATTTTGTAGATATAGTTAAAAAATTAACAAAGACATCAGAAATAAAATGAGGATTTTAGTTGCAGTAATAAATAATTTTATTTTAAGTTTTGTAGTTTGTTAAAAACAAGTTTGTTGTTTAAAATAAAATAATTAAATATAACATATGTCAGCTGAAAGGTTAAAACAAAGCTATTTTGAGTAATATTTGCATACTTTGTATCATTTTAGCTCTGATTTCTTGACAGGCTTATCAACTTTAAGAAGTATCATGTGTGGATACTATTAAATATTCAGTCTTACAATATTCACCCTATATTAGTTAGTTAAAATAAGCTTGCTGTGTTCATCTATATAAGAAATGTTGGCACTATATTGCGTGCATCATTCATGAATAATAAATAAATCCAATACCATATTCATTCTTATTGTTTAGAGTATTGTTAACAATATATATTTGTATGTTGGGAAGTGTATTCATAGTTTATTAATTATTCAGCAGCTTCATCTAATGGCATTGCATTCCAAATTAAAGGTTTATTCGTCTAGGCAGCTTTCTCCAGCACACACCATCCAGCAAAATGTCGGTATTACAATGTATCAAATGTCGAACAAGATGTGAAAACAGAGACATGCTAGCAATGCACATGTTAGAACACAGCTTTTCATCAACAGGAGAAACCAATGAACAGAGAGCTTTGGGAGCAACAAGCCTTCAAAACAGCAGATACACAATGCAAAGGCACATAATGAATGTCAACATGCAAAAGTTGCTGAGGGGCGAAAGAAATGATATCAAATGTGAAATGTGCCATAAGGTAAGAATCTTTGTGTTTGAGATATAAATTTTTAAAGAATAGTAAATTAATATTTATGACAATATTGTTTAAATGTATGCTCCGTTGCACCGGTGACAGCATGAAAATTGTTTACCGTCATATCTATTAATGTTTGTTCTGCCTAATAAAATTAAAGTTCTGTATTTAAACATCAGTTTTATAAACTGATAATTGCAAAAGTATATTTTGCAATTGATGTATTACACAAATGTATTGCTAATATTCTTTTATTCTTTACATTTATTAAAACAAATACAATTAACATTAATTAAGCAATATATCAAAAACATATTGTTAATCTTTGCCCAAAAACAGTTTAAGCTAAATTATTCAATTCCTTAATAATTATTATTTGTTGATATTGTTTAACTTGTTTTCATGTTTGATTTTGCAGGTTTTTGCAGATAAAGACAGCCTAGCCATGCACACTCTTTCTCATATCAATGATATGAATAGCTGCCCTAAGCATGACCGGCCAGAAAGCTACCCTTGCATGTACTGTGGCTTGATCTTCAGCTACAAAGATATGCTCCTCCTTCACATATTTTCTCACCACAAGCACTGTTCAGGCAGCAGAAATAAGTTGCCTCTTGATTTAAGTTTTAAGCCAACTTTTACACCGGCTAAAAGAACTTTTGATGGAATGAAAATTTCTTCTAATTATGTTTTGCCCACTGGTCAGTCAGCTTTTGGAAATGCTAAAAAAATGAGAAGCGCTGAACCAAATGAAGGTTCCCAAAATTTACCTCAACAGAATGTTACATTATCTCCTGCAGCTGCCTCAGAAAACAGCAGCAGCATTTGTAAAATAGAGCCCGAATCTCCCCCAGCATCTGTGAATGGGCAGGATACAGCAAGAGAGCAAGGTGTATCCGAAACTGCTTCACCGTCAACATCACGGGCCACTGACAACTCTTTCAGTAAAGAGCAAATTCATGAAATGAATAAAAGACTTTCGCCTTTAAATTTGCCATCAAGTCAGTCAACTGTAACCAATAATTGTAAAGAATTGTCAGAAGTGCCTGTAAAGCTGAGTAAACCTGACTTGGATATGCAGAGGTTAATAAACCATCTGAGGCAAAGCTCTACCAACCACCACTCAACCACACCTACTCCAAAAGCAATGACTAGCAATGAAGATATGTTTTACTTTTGCAAGCACTGCAACATAATATTCCTTGACAGAGCAATGTACCATCTGCACAGCGGGCTGCACAACTGCAACTCCCCATTACAATGCAATCTGTGTGGTAAAGAATGTGCTAACCCATTGGAGTTTTCTGCTCATATAATCCACACATGAAGTTCTGATTTTTGTAAAGAAGCGTAGAAAGTAAAAATAATAATCATGGTTATTACTATAACATTTATCCACAACTATTTCTTATTTTCAGCAATTTGTAGTAAACATGTTATATAATATTTATAATTTAATATTAATGTGTATATTTTGTAACGTTGTGTTGTGTAGTAATAACTTTTATTTTAAAATTAGTTTCCAAGTTATTTGGTATATGCATATATTGTATTTAATATCTACAAATTTATTCTATTTTTTCAAGGATTTAGTAAGCAATCATGTCACAGATGTATGTTGTCAAATTTCATCACAATTATCATATTTGCTGAACACTTTGCCATTCACCAACAATAAAATACATCAAGAAGCTTAGCCATAAACTTGTGTTTTAGAATAAATTTTTGAACCTTTCAAAACTGACAGAAATATTAATAATAAATAGATATTGGGAAAAACTAAAAGCATCTTTTTCTTGAAAAAATACCATACAAAAGCTAAATACATTAAAAAATTAATAAATCACGACGGCAGGATTATAGGTTGGTGGTGTAAAGATGCAATGAAGTTTTTGATCTGACAATCATATGAAGACAGAAGTAGACGTGAGCGAAGCTTAACATTTGACAGGAAGTCATAATGAACTGATGCGAGTTGATGGAGAAGGAGTTGTCTTCTTTGCACTTCTCTACTTTTTCTCTCTTCATATGTCAACATGGTATCAGCACTAGAGCTCTTGTTTTCTGAAGATTAATAAATATATTTCAATTGTAATCTTGAATACTGTAAATGAACACAACTAGGTAGCATAGTTATCACACATATGAACATCATAGAATATTGTATGATAAATTACACTTGAATCGAGTCTTAATAAATTATTTCCTATATTCATACAACATGTTTAGTGTAAAATTTGCAAAAAAAAAAAAACGAAATCCATGTTCTATAGATGCTTGTGTAATCTCTACTATTTTTCTTTTGCCAAGTAAAAACAGGCTGAAAATCTTTCACCATAATTGACTTATTAACAGAAACTTACTTACCAGCGATTGCCAGCTGCTGTTGCTGTATAAATTTACTGTAGAAAAACTGAGGCTGATTGTACGAATCCACCTCTTTTTTCAACTGAACAAAGTAATCATTAGTTGAACCCTTTGCTATCCCAGAATCCTGATTTTGGCCAGAATCACCTGCAAGTATGTACCAAGGGTGTCAAACAACCCCAAACACTGTCGACTGCAATAACTGCTGATGAAACAAGTGAAACCTTGTTCTAAATGACATAAAACTTGACTTTTCTTAGCTAATATTCCTACATTAAATGCAACACCTGCATCAATATTTAGAAAGAACAGTTGTTTGATTAGAGTATGGCAACATATGTCCTCGAGAGAAGACAACTCTATTTAATTGATTTTTATTACAAGTATTTCAAAAATGACAGGTGTAAACAACTTCAAATAAACATAAAAGCCTGCCTTGAATTGTGAAATGAAGAGCAAGTTTTGAGAAGCTTGTAAGAGTTTTATTTACCAGACTTGATTGTCATCTCTTTTGTACTCAACCCAGCCGAGTGTAACACGTCGTGTAGAAGTACACCTACATGAGGTATGTGGGCTTTACATTCCATCACCTTCAAACTCCTTTTAATGCTGTCTCTGTAGAGTTTGAAGTTCGAGTGGAAACTTGTCATCTTTAATAACTTACACCAACACCTAAAAGTGGTATAAACTTTTAATTCTCATTCAATAAACAGAGATTGCATGTGAATGCATAACTTTACTAAAATCTTCAAAAAAATATCTGCATTAAAATGGTTAGCCTGGCATAAAATTTAAAAAAAACCTCTTCAACACGCCAAATATACAAACAAGTTTTTTAAAGTAATTTTTGCAATCTGTGAAGTATATTTATTTATGAGAATAGCTTTATGACGTTTCTCAAGCTCTGTTGTAATCTAGCAGATGATTCATCAATATAGGCTAGGTTCTCAACATACTTGAAGCTGTTAGGATATCGCTTCTTCAATCCCACCCACAAATAGGTTATTCTCTGCACTGAGTGATGATTTAAGGCTTCTACTATTGACCACAAACTGTTGTAACTATGAAATTTCCGACACAAGTCTGCAACCTAAAGGATAAAAATACTCGTTAGACTTCAACAAATAAATTAAATAAAAAATAATTTGCTGATTAAAGGATTTTTTTCAAACAAAAATGGGTACAAATTAAATTTCTGAAAACGTGATACATATAAACATAATATTTCTATTTAGAATTTAATGAGAAGAGTACTTGGAGGAGATGCTGCAGCATTTCTATCTGAATATCCTTGTCGTTACATTTGAAGATCTGAGACACAAAATAGTTGTGGAGTCTATGAGCCAGTTTGATGATCAGAAGCAATGGACGGCAGTTGGAGAGCTCCTGTAAAAGTAATAGAGACGGGAGGGTTCAAGGTGACCCTCAATACAACGTTTACATCAATGTCGTTTACAGTTTCAGGCTTGACTTCTGACATTAATGTTTCAAATCATATATTTCCTACACAATGATGACTTTTGCCTAATTATATTTAAATAACCTGGTTGGTTTTTCTCATTTCTGGTAACGTTAAAATATAAGTAATATTAGAACAACTTAGCTATTAATGTGTCGTCTGCACCACGGACAGCTATCACTCGTGTGTCTACACACTAGCACAGCTACACTACAGCTAATTTGTATCATATAATATTAGTTAGACAATATATTTACATATTGGTATCTTTCTTAAAACTGAAATTACTACGGGCAAAGTGCTACTATTTGAGAAAAGTCTGCTATTCAAGTAGCAAGTGGTAGGTAAATAATAGTTCAAACCAAACTTAATTTCAAATGCTTCTGTTTATCAAATAATAATACTGCAACTTATTTTTTTTCTATTTTTGTATGCTTTCATGTTATTTTATGATTAAATCTTACTAATCATAAATGTTCAATTGAATAATTAGACAAGACAACTCCAAAACCAGACACCATAAAACACAATCCTACTATATTCAATGATGAAGCAAGCGAAGTGTTGGAGAATTATTCAATTCTGGTTACGCTCATGAATCTAACAAATTACTACAAAATACTAGAAAACTCCATAAAACCCCACAGAGTCTCACTCACAGACACAGAGTTCCAAGGTGCTCTGGTTACACTAGTTAAGAGGTCATTGTAGTTGAGTTGAATCAAATAACCCCGGTCTATGAGTGTTAGTTCCTTGGCTATGTCCTCTGCAGTGTATTGTAACAATGTGTTGTCATCAAATGAAACTTTCTCTCTGAAATTAGTATACGCTTTCAGTTAAAACAGAAACTAAACTTACTTTTACAGTATATGGAAAAATATTTTTAACAGTATTGTTTAGTAAAACACCTGTATGATGATTAGACAGATGTTGTTGTGTTTTGAAATTATTGTCTTCTCTTTACTAACATGCTTGAACTCATGATATTAAGTTTAATAATGAAGTTTACTGAATGGAGGCTAACTTGCTCCTTGAATTCTATCACTAAGCATCTCATTCATTACACTTGATACAAATACTGAAGATAAAAAGAAGCAAATTGAAACACCGGCTTTAAAACTGCCATGACATGGCATAGCTAACAACACTATGGATATAGTGCAGCATTGACCTAGGAAAAGGTATAGAAGAGGGTCTGGTTCTTCTCAAATGAGGCTGGAGGTCAACAGAAGTCTCCCGGGAATCTGGTGGGTCTGCGGTTTCCTTGGTCTCCGCTGGTGGCTCCACAAACAGGTCTGCAGGGCCGAGTTCTTTCAATGCAACAACATTTGTGTTTCCAGCAGATTTCTTCTTTATAAAAGCCCGAAGACGAGTTACACTGTTGTCTTGCTTTGCCTTCTCAAGAGCATTATTGTTAGAATTCAGGCTACCTGAAAGCAATATAAAGGGTATGATTTATATGAGAAAGGGCTTTTTATGACCAGCTGACATATTACAAAGGCAACAACCTTGAAAAATAGTTCATATTTATTGTAGTTATTTCAAAGTACTAGCCACCATATCAAAGAGGAGTGAGTTTGACAAATACTGCAAAAAAGAACATAATTTACCATTACATTACTTACCATTCATGTGTTCTTCATTGCACTGACTTGGGGCATGCAGTGTGGGTATATAAGCAAACTGTGATGTATCGCTCTGCATTTTCCAGCTAAGTGTAGACTTTGAGTACAGGTCATACAACGTCTTGAGAATGCCAATTGTTTTAACAGTAAGCACGCTGTCCATTGGCTGGTATTCCAGCGAATCACGAGAGCCTATTTCCTCAGCAGCTGGGGCTCCTGTAATAATATATACTTTACATTATAGAGTTGGTAGAAAAATAACATTAAGAGAAATTGGACAGTCACAGGTGTGCAAAACAATCATAGAGCAGGATATAAAGGTACGTACGATGTGTGGCTGCTCTAAGAGATTTGAAGATGTCACGAAACTTCTTCCTTTTACTGTTGTTAGCAGTTGATTTTACTTTTGTGAAGTTTGTAACTTCAATTATTATTTGGCTGATGTCATCTGGTGTGATGGGCTGATTCAACAGGATCCTGGGTTAAAAAATTTCCTCATATTTGAAGTTTAGTAACAAGTAGAAAGAAGATAAACCCAAATGTGTTGGAAAAATAAATCTAGAAAAGCAACTCAGATTAAACATTATAAGACTTTATGCAGAGAACTAAGGATTGTCAATAAGTATGCTATGCGATTCACATATACTTTTGTAAATTGATAAAAAAACTCACGCAATTTTTTGTAAATTGATTCATCTCATTATTGAATCAATATAAAAAGCCATGTGTTTTTAATAAATAACGAAATCACAAATTAGTAAGAATTTATGATTTGGTTATTGTTAATATGACAAGTTATTGGAGACTCACGGCTCATCATGCAGCTGTGGCGCTTTATCGGTACAAGTTTGCCAGCATTCATACGTATCAAATGTAAGGTTGTCATCAAGAGATTTTAAAATTTCTAGCTGCAACAGATAAACCAGACTATATAGTGGTAATGATAAAGACAATTTAGGATTTTTTAAAGAAAAGGTAAGAACATCAAATTGATGATCTAACCTACCTGATCATAAAGGCTTTTCTGTTTGCTGGTCAACCATAAAGGCCGATTACTATCATCCAGTAGCTCATAGTCAAATGTAGATATACTATGGTTAGGACGAGGCGCTAAATGCTTTGTCAGCCATGTTGGAAGGCCTGCGCCGTAGCTTAAATGAGGAAAAGCCATGTCTGAGGCATTATCACTGTCCCCTCTAAGTAGAGCGCTAGTAGAAGTATCATCGTCTACAGATGGTGGGTATTCCCTGAAATAACGCAGAAATCTATTGATGAAGTTGTGAATTTTTAAACGAAATAAATCAAATAGTAGACTGCTAGCTGCTGACCTACCAGAAACTACTGTGTTGAGAGCTTGCGGCCTGAGGCAGTTGCCCCTGTGCTGTACTTTCTGTATTACATGTCAAATTAGAGTTGCACTGAGTGTGCATGATACTTATAGGCATAGGAGCAGCATGCTGATTGACTGCCAGTGTTGAGTGATTATTACTCTTGTCATTGTTCATGGGCTCAAAACTCCCAACATTTGCATCATTCTCACTTGCGCGATTTGAAATAATATCACTGTGAATAGAATTAACAGACTCATCAGTATAACTTGGTTCGATTAAAGAAGAGCCCATCATATTAGGAATAGCATTGTTAGTCATGGACCAATACACTTTATCTATTGTAGGGTGAGGCTGAGGATTATAGAGGACATAAGAAAAAGCAGGTGGTATAGGAGCATCCGGGTGGAATGTTGCTTCTTGAACAACAGGCTCCCACGACTCTAAATGCATGTGAGGCATGGGCAGAGCTTTAGATAAATCTATCTCTTGACTGTACGAAGCTTCACTCAAAACAGGGTTTTTTCTCTTTGTGTCAGCAGAAATTTTCACAGCAGAATCATCTTCTTTCTTGACTGCTGGCTGCGGTATTTGCATTATGCTGGAGAGTTTTTCTTCATCAATTGTGTAGCTGGGGTGATCAGTAAGTTGTAGTGAAACGTGCTCTAAGCTAGTGAGATCTCGCTGAAGGCTGGGTGACTTGGTGTATGCATGAGTAACTAAGGGAGATGCTGGACCACCAGGGTCTACAGGATTAGATGTCTTGACTGTAGAGACTGGCTGAATAAAGTCTGGACCAAACTTGTTCTTTAGAATTTCATAAGTTGATTTCCGTTTAGATTGTTTAGAATGTCTTTTTTTAGAATCTTTTCTAACTACATTCTCCGGTACCACCTTTCGAACAGCATTGTTGTCCTGCGGGGCTAGCAAAACAAAAAAACAATTATTTTTTAACAAAGTTTGAAAACAGTGTACTATGAAAATAAACAAAATAAAATTGTACTGTTTATCATTAGGCATGGCAAATTTTGAAACTGGAAAGTTCTATTTTATTAAACCAACCTCGAGTTGCTAGCGTTTCTTGAGTTCTAAACACATTAAGACTACTTCTATGACTAGCTTGTCTAAGCTCTTTCTCTCCACTGGATATATGTCCTTTAGCTTTACTGATATCTAAAGCAGAGACTTCTCTGCCTCCTGCCCTAACCATGATGCTAGATGATCGGACAAATTGTCTCCCCTTGATAGAGTGCGCACTATGCTTGTGCACAGCATAGCTCTCAGTTTCAGTTTTAATAGGCACGGACAGGTCACTATTGGAAGGTAAGCTGTTGTATAGAAAAGGTAGCTGTTTACTATGCTTAATACTCAGATTGCTACTATTTCTTGCCTTCACATCTGAACTAGGATGAGTTGCTCTACTGGTACTGGGAATCTGGTGGGCGTCTGAAGTTGGTTGACTAAACTTGACCTTTTTAGAAGTCATTGACAATTGGTCGGAGTTGGCAGCATTGTTTGTATTCAGGACATTGGTTGGAGGTTCAACTGACATAGGAAAACCACCAGGTGTTTCATCAACACGGTCTTCTATGACTTTACATTCAACAGTGTCACTTTGCAGTGAGGTGACATCTAGAGCACTGTTTTGTTGGTCGTTCACATCACAAGCTGGCAATGAGTATGTTTCAGATGTGCATTCACTATACGAGGATCCTCTATACTTACTCAAGGTATCATAACTCTTAATAATCTGATGAAATCGAGAAAATGAGTTACCCACAATATCTCGGTGACTTTCAACTCCTATAAATATCAAATACTGTTGCATTGAACAGAGTTTAGTAAATACGTGCTGTTTGAACAAGCAAGAACTGCACAAATGTGTGGAATTTCAGGATATGAAAATACACCCTCTCCCCTCTAGTTTTTGTATTTAGGTACTCGATCAACTTTTTTACAAAAAAAAAACAAGAAATTCTTTTACAAAAATATTCTTAAGGATATTATATGAAATTACCCATAATGTAAGCTAAATAAATAAAATAAAATTTAAATAATCATTTGATATAATATTTGTCACACACCAACTTTACAAGATATATGAGAGTTTAGGTATGCTGAACAATGTAATAACCCCTGCAAGTGCCAAATACTGTTATGCAGTAACAGCTTGGAATGACCAAGCACACATGTTTTAGTTATTTCTACATAGAAAATTGTAGAGTATTGTAAATATTACTGGGCTGAGGAAAGGGAGAATTTCTCTAAACAATGTTGTTTCTAATTAAAAAAATTATTTAAATTTATGAAGTTGGCAAACCTTCATCAGACGTGTAGAGTGTATAAATAGGCGTCTTATGCGATTCTTCTGGTGTATGCCGTGCAGTGAGAGGCACTCCTCGAGCTATTTTGTCTATAAGGTTCGTCCATTCACACCACACCTTATTCACCCAGTTGGTACTAAGTCTATGGTTACACAGTTCAAAATACATAGAGGCCTTGTGAGGAGAGCTTATGATGATCTTGTAGGGCTCCACAAATCTCAACTTGATTTTACTGAGAGGCAAGGCTTTGATTAGCTCGATGCCTTCCATCTCCGGATCTCGGGAACTGTGGTAGTACAAGACATCAGGGTGAACCTTGTAATCCAGTAGCCTCTGCTCAGCTATCAGTAGCATGATTGGTGACAATCCTAATATAAGAGATATAGAGCCAATATATTTTATGATAATCACATGCTAACAAATTAAGTGCCTCCCAGTAAGTTAAATAAACAGTTCTTGGTGTACAACCATTTTCATGATCTTCACATATCAAGAATGTGCATATAAAATCTCAAAAACTAAGTTCAAAAGGCAGGGGAGTGACTATTCAAATGGATAATATACTTATATGTAAAGAAAACTCAATTGATGGTTTTGAGAAAATAAAAACAATAATTTATACAACTATGCGGAGGTTTGGTGTTTCTGAAAGTACCTAGTCTATTTCTTTGTAGTTCTAAAAATTGCCAAAGTTAACCATGCACTCAAATCAACAGACATAAATTAAATATGAGAGAAAAAGCAATGCAAAAATGACATGATTACTTATAGGTTTTGATCAAAAATCAACATGTTTGACAATGTCAACAAAAAGGGAAAATTGTATAAAAGGTAGATGCAACTTTGATACTACTTTGAAATACAATAGTGGGTTATAATTATTTTAGCTATCATAAATAACAATAGTCAAAAGAGCACATAACTCTAATTCACAGTTTTTTCCCAAACAGCTGCACTTTAGCAAAAAAAATAACATGATTTCTATTCGAGAAGGTAGAGAAAAAATCTGCAGATCCAAGGATACGCCATCACTAACCGACTGCTTCAAGTTTAAATACTAATATATAATTATTAGTAAAATAATATTGATGAATTTAAAATGAAAACCCATTGGCTACTTAAACTAAAAGTAAATAATACTGTAATATAGCTTTTACTTACCTAAGAAAACTTGTTTTACTCCTTTTCCATCGAATGTCTCACAGACAAAAGGAGATTCAATCAATATGTCCAACTCATTGAACTCATCAAACTCATCAGAGAATGCTAGCAACTTTTGTATTTGCAGAGAGGAATTCATATTAAACTATATGCAACCAAACTATTTACATAAACATAGTATACTGAATATGTTGAGTTGTGTTAACAATACAGCCGGAAAATTCTACTATTGTTGCAACACTTTCAGCAGTTCCGATATTTCATTCTTTCTTATGCAGAATGTATTAATTTCACTTTATGGCTATAAATTAAATGAAAAATATATTTTGCAAGAGTTTACGTTGACTTCACCTCAAATCATGACATGTTCTTTCCGTCATCCCTCTAATCAGGGTCAAATTAAGCACTTTGTACAAGCAAATCTCTGATGGCTTCTCATTAGCTTGAACAAAGTCATAGAGAAGCAATTATACAGCATACCTGAACATCAGTTTTATTAGCATCTTAAAGTATGTAAAAATATATTTTAGCAAAGAACACATTTTAGCTACGAAAAAGAAACATAATAATTTTTCAATACATTTTATTACAAGCTATCTTAGCACCACCTACCACCCAAAGTGGAAATAAGTAATTAAGTATAACGCGATTTGTAATTCAGATCATCAACAATGAGGTAAAAAAGCAGCTAAATACTTCAAAAACCATATACACATTTTTTTAGAAATTTTTATGATTAGCAAAATAGTCATAACGCAATACAAATCTGAATAATATAAACAAAGCAATGAGTCTAATGTTAAGCCACCATTCCAGGTGCCGTAGGGTAGTGTGGCAGAGAAGATCTACTTACTAGAACAGTATTGGGTTGTCTACTCTACTTTAGCCAAAACCAGTGCCGTTCTACACGGAATGTAAACCTACAACAACATGCAATACTTGTCATCATATCCCACCAACTAGTTATAGAGAGCAGTTAGTTTAGTAGATAAAACAAGGCAACTTATGTCTACTGAAATGCATAGCTGGTTATTAGTATTCAAGTCTATACTTTGATAAACTGGACTTTTTAGCCAAGATTGTATTTGCTAAGAATATTTTTGGTATTTTATTATTCAATGTGTGAGGATAGTTATAAATATACAGGTATAAATCTGCCCAAACTTAATAAACTTTCACAACTCATGTTAATAGATCAATGAAATATTGTAATGAATTTATTTTAAGGCTGCTAATTTGTTAACCACAAACAACAGAACTAATTAATAAAATTTATAAATAATAATAAATATCTACAAAAATGTGATTTTTCTAAAGTGTAACTGGAGATATTTGAAAATATTGTGTATGCTTTAAGTAGTAAAGTAATGGACTTTCTATTTATAATTTTAATGCCATTATATGGCCAATAATTAGGCTTACTATAGAATAATATTTATCTTGCGCTTTCAAAATAAACTAATATAATTAAATTTTTAGTACCTACATAAAAGTTAGTTTTTCAATGGTAGAGTGAAAAATGGTATTTCTTAGTTTTAATAAAAAATGAACTTGATGTAATTCTGAAGGTATGTTTATAAGTACTGCCTTAGTTAAACTTGCAGTTCATATTATCAAAACAGTACATATATATAGTAGAGCAGCAAAAGTTTGTGTTGATTTTCTTTCAATAGTACTCAGTTAGCTGATAGAGTTCATTTGCATTAAGCAAACTTCACAGAAAATATTCTAGAACAGCTACATGACAGAATATTTCCAGATATTACTCGAGATATTATTGAACAAACCAACAGAATATAAAATAAAAAAACAAATAGAACTATTCAGTATAAACAACAATGATTGGTTAAACTAGAAAGAACGTAGTTACCTTAATGGAAGCAGCTCTACCAGCATATGACCAATCATCAGTGAGGTACTCCACGCTGTGATCTAGCCTGGAATGACCACCAAACCACTCTGTGTCAGAATCCAACACTATTTTATACTTTCCATGGGAGTTCACACCTACTCTGTAGTCCACAAAACTCTCCGTTGAATGAAAGTTGAAGATGAAGACAACTCCAGCACGATCAAACACCATAACTTTGTCATGGCTGTTCTTACAACTTATGAAACCCTGAAAAGAAACGTTTTTAAGATCACGGTTTACCAGCAGAATAAATAGCTATAAGAAATTAAATATTTTTTCAACATAAAGATAATTTTGAAAATGCAGTTTCTTAGTTGCATAGTTTCTATTACATGAGTCATGGGTGATTTTACAGTGCTTACTATTCCAAGGATTAAATTACCGAAAAAAATACTAAAAAGTTGTAAGTAAACTTGAACAAGCCAGCTAATAGTTTAAACGAGAACCTAGAAGTGTGTATACTTGAGGCTGAGTTGTTAAAGCTTTGTGAGAATAAAATCTTCATTATACTTGAATACTCAAATATATTTGACCAACCGGTGGACATTCCAGCCATGAAAAGCGTTCTTCCAACTCATTCATAGCTTTGTCAAATCTGTAGAGAAACTTGTATCTCAAGAGGTCATCTGATACGAGGTTAACCTGTCTCCTTGCGTAGTGATAACTCTCATTATTCCCAGCTCTTGGGAAATCCAACCACTCGGGATGCCCATATTCATTGCCTACACACATGCGCAATGCACATAATATTCAACTAGATGGGCTCCATAGCAGGTCTAACAATGTCATAAATATTCATATAAATAAACTTTATAGCAGTTGGCTTACCAATAAAGTTAAGATAACCTTCACCCCCGAGCCCGTGAGTTAGTAGCCGTATCATCTTATGTAGAGCTAGTCCTCGGTCTATGATTGGTGTGAGGGGAGTCGTGACTGACATGAAGTCATACATTTCCTTGTCCATCAACCAGAATGCAATGGTCTTATCGCCTAAATGAGTAAAAGAAAGTTGCTGGGTTTTCAACTCTAAACTAATTCAACACCTGTCTTTAATTATAATGAACTAGTGACGGCATATTCACACTACACCATAAACAACTGCTACTGCTGTCTTGTAACAAAATTGAGTACCAAATTACACTAAGAAGGAAGTCGAGAAAAACCCTGCATTAACTAAACTAACCAACTAAGGCTTGATCATGACTTTCAGCATAGCAAATGCACGGTTCTTTATATCTTCTGTTACTCAAAGTGTAAGCTATGGCTTCCATATCCCAATCTTCATCCCGTTGCTCTTTTAGCAGCTGAAAGTAAAAATATAGCTATAGTAGAACCTGTCGTAGTAATATAGTGCTCTTCAAATATTGTAATTATTAATACTCTACAATGACTTTAAACCAATAAAATATGCCTTTCACCTTGATCCACATATCTGGTATAGCCATAGCAAGCCGGTAATCAAACCCCAGACCTCCTTCACATACAGGTCGGCACAGGGTTGGCATCCCCGACACATCCTACAACACAGAATTGAGGTTCCCTAGGCTAACATGAACTTTGCCACACAAATTACAGACTGTTTCTTTCTGACCTAGTAACTAAAGAAGTCAAAAAATTAAAATTATTTAAATCAATGCTCATATCTTTTACTAGAAACTTGGCTGATGCTCTCACCTCGGCAATTGTTGTGACAAAGGGGTAGGTAGCGTGGAGAAAATCATTTGCCAACATGAAGTAGACTACAGACTCTGTATCCGTGTCACGACCAAAGTACTCTTTGTAGTCACCACTGAATCCAAATCCTTCAAGTTCAGAATTAGCACCATATTTTAGTTTAAAAAATTGTCAAAATCTTTTCAATGAAACAAATAGCAGCAACCAAGAGCACTGAGAGTTTAACACAGGTTCTGAATTTAAAGGAAGTTACTGACGCGTATTCTACTATACATTATTCTTGTCAGTAAAGTGTTTTGTGGATTTTAATTACCTACAGTAGTTTTATAGACAAAGACTTAAGAATAGTAAACAATGTACTCTTTGGATTACAAGGAAAATACTTTGAATTGTAACGTTTCAATATCTTTTTTTATTGAAATATATTATTACTATTACTATTATTATTGGCAAGACTTTGTAATTAAAGACTGATATGTAACTCTCCCTAAATGAACCATACCGATGCCATGATGGTGGTACAGCATCGAGGTTACCCCATCAAACCTAAAGCCATCAAAGCCATATTCTTCAATCCACCATGTCAGATTTGATAGGAGAAATCGCAGCACCTCCCAACTACAAGGCCGCAATAACAGCAGATATTAAGATTATTCATCCCCACCGACTAGTACAGCAGTCTACATGAAACTCAATTCAACAGTCAATATGAAGTGTCCTAAAACTGTACAGTGATACAATACACCAGTACCAGACCAACTATCAGTCTAACAGTCAAAACATAGTTTTTCCTCTACAATACAATAAATATCTGCTGTCTGAAAATATCACGAAGTCTTTATCTATTAAAAATAGAGATGATGTCCTGATATAATAGCATTTAATTGTAGAGCTGTGTGATTTTTAGGAACTTTACTAATGAACTAAAATGCATAACTGAAGCATCTGTTTTAATACTAGCTTGAAATAATACTCTGTCAATTTCTATGGCATTCTACAAAGTCAGTGAATTATGCGGAACTATTATTATTCATATACAGTGTAATAATATGACTCATCATATACTAAGATGACTCATATTTAGGAATAATAAATTCCCAAAATTGCATGCCATAGTACTAAATAATTTTAAACTTTAAAGTACAGGCTAATATCAAAAGAGTATAATATATAATAGTTTTAGAGCAAAATTAGTGACAGAGTATTGTTTGGTATATTTTGAAGCATAACCAGGAGGAAACATTACCAGGAAGGAACGTTACCTGGATGGAACATTACCTGGAGGGAACATTACCTGGAGGGAACATTACCTAGAGGGAACATTACCTGGAGTAGTTAAATAGCCTGCTGTCCCACAGACTGTGACTGCCTTTAGCACCACTGTGAAAGTAGCAATTATCTGAGCCGTCAAACTGATTCAATCCATCTAGAACGTTCTTAGAGGCATGGCTGTGTACAACGTCAAGCAGGACAATGATACCCATGCTATGAGCCGTGTCAACCAGCTCCTTCAACTCTTCTGGAGTGCCATATCGGCTGTGCAATGAGAACAAATCGGCACTAACATAGTAAAAACATAATCAAACTGCATTAGTATAATAATTATATTTCTTCTAGCCAATCAGTACAATACTAGATCATTATTCAAACCAATCAGTGAACTGTATAATACAATATATTTATTCTAGCCAATCAGGACGTCTCATGACTCTAAAAGTATAGCCTTACCTGGAGGCAGCAAAGAAGTTGGTCACTTGGTAGCCAAAGCTTGCATAGTATACATGTTCCATAATGGCCATCATTTGTATGCAATTATATCCTGCAGATTGTAAACAACGTAAAGTGAAAAGTAAACTCACAACGTTGGAAACCAAAAAGAACATGACATCACTCAAAGTATTGCAAAAGGTACGTAAGAACACTTACCTAAATCCTTAATCATTGGAAGCATCACTTGAGTAAAATACGAATATGTGGAAACCTTTGGTTCAGGGGAGGCAATTCCCACATGAGACTCATAGATTCTTAGTCTTGATGGCTTTGAAGGTCTTTGGTGCTTGAAAATGTATGTCTGTATAAATAATAGAGAACTACAATTATGAAAATATCAGAATCACAGCACGTTACACGGCATGACAACGAGTCAACTTAGTTGATATTTTACTGACTTCCTCTGTAGAAGGCATCCAGAAAACAGAGTCATAGGAAAGATTTGTGCTTTCATTTGGCTTCTTTACATATTTACTCCATGGTGAGATTCTGTCCAACAGTTGGCCTTCTTTAGTCCGGATCAGTAGCTACAACAATATCAACTGAACTTGATACTATAATACTTCAAAACTTTATATTCATTGTAATTCAATGAAAAGTTCAACATTTGTCACCACATGGAGGAAACATTCACACAGCTGTGCTGCTACTATAATAATTATTAAAAGTGCAGCTTTTCCTGTTATCAGGAGGAAACCAGTGGTAGAAGAGATGTGCATGTGTAAGAGAAATCTAGATACTAACTAGTACCATGGCACAGTGCAGGAATATACTATCTAATAGCAAAGTAATCTAAGTATGGCTATAACGATTACATAATCCTGGTTTAACACTTGTCCTACACATTGCCAGATAAGCAGCAAAACCTCCTTACACTATAGGCTAGGTAAGTGCTATAAATAAGTGAGAAATACTGTAGACGAACCTTTTCGTGCTTCATATAATATTTAAAATAGAAACTAAAATGTATTTTGACAAGCGAAGTATGGAAATTCAGTGATTTTTAAAATCAGCAACATTCGAAATATGTGTTATTCAAGTTTAAAAATGTATGTTTATTTAGCCATTCTTCAAAAAGACATACCCTGATTGAGTGAAGCACAGTTCTTCCTACGACTTCACTTGATGTAACTTAACAATGCCACGCAAAACACTTTTTATCCCTATTGAATATATAAATTTTCACCAGCAAAAACACCAATGTTAAAATGTAACCATCTCAAATTATTTATCTGTTTTTTGATGGCTGCTTCTAACAGCCATGCTTTTTACAAAAGTGCTTCAATGCGGATAGGCCTTGAAAATAAGCTTTACTATCGTAAAAAGCATAATTTTTTGAGAAAAGCATAAAACAGTTTAGCTCTACTACATAATAAATTTTTCTGCTAGGCAAGTTGGTAGGTGTAAAAGATTCGATACTATAAAAAAAGATTATAACAGATGACTATTGAGAGAATTTATTTAAATTTTACAAACAAGAAGTTTTATTATTACAATATACTGCACGAAAATTTAATAATAGACAAGTCAATAGAATCAACATAATTCTAGAATTAGAGTTTATAAACATCATGTACACACCTTGACAATGCTTTTATGAGGAATGTGGACAGTGGCAGGAAGGTAAAGCTCCCATTTACCATAGCCTATAGATTTGAATGGATATTGTTCTTTCTCCCAGTGATCTAAAAAAATAAATCTTATTATGATGACAACTTGATAGATAGAATTAAATAACACTGAAAGTCATGTGCAATTCCCAACAATAATAGAGTTGGCTTCTTACTAAAGTCTCCTCTCAAGTAAAGGGAAGTAGCATTAGGGGCCCATTCTCTCCACACTAAACCTCCATCCTCAGTCTTATGATAGCCAAAATAGTTGTAGCCTTTTGAAAACTTCAACAGGCTTTCTTCTGAAGAGCATATCTTAGTTTTTGTATGTTCAAAACAAGCATATCTACAATGTCCAAAATGTCAGTTGATTGTACTCATCAGCCACCAATTGCAGCGTCTAACAGTTATCACAAGACAAAATATGAAAATACTAAATATGATATTTCAGCAGCAATCATCATTAGAGAGATCTGGTATTAATGTATTGAATGATAGACCTGCGTTGTATATCATCTTGATATGGCTTCAAAAATGGATCATCATGAAACAGAAGATCCTCATTAGGAGGAGCAATAGCGCCAGTAGCAGAGAACTCCATATTGTGATTAGATATACATGCTGTATCATAAATAAATTTCCATTCAGTTTGACACAAATTTATTGCAATACAATATCATTTATGACAAGGTAAAACAACTTGTGACAGAAAAGCAAGTCAGCTGGTATTTGAAACTTTCTGGGATAACTTGTATTGCTGGTAGTAATATTTTAAACTGTCCCCTTTCTAAATAATCAGTCTCAGGGGTTTAAAGATAAAAATACATAACTGACAGTTGTAACAATTTATCACACAAATGCAAAATTCAGTATCAACGAATTGAATAAATTTTTGAATTAGAACATCAAGCCCAATATTTATTATACTAATTTTAATAATCATCATTAATATGATCAAGATATCCATTATAAAATAAGATTGCAATGGTGGCAGAGAAATATTTAGTCTTACACACATGATATTGAAGCATACTCATACTAATTGAAAGCACAAACACAAAGCTTGTGCTTATAGTTCTAGCTAAACCAAGTTTTTTTTTTGTAATTATTTAATAACTATAGACTTGATATTATCAATATTTATATTATAGTATCATTATTCAATTTCATAAACTAAAAACGGCATATTAACCTTTAGCTTAAGTTAAGTTATTTGTAATTGTACTACTTGCCTCTAAAACTTATAAGTAAAGCAGCTATAATATAATATTATGATAATTATAAAATCAAAAGTTTTTTCTAGCTTTATATTAAATGTATCAATACCCGTTGCAATGTCAATTTGTTAAACATAATCACTATCAAATTCAATATGAATATCATAATCATAAATGATAATGTTACAGGTGCCAGTGCACACAAAACTACTGTGATCTCTAGAATTGTTCAGGTTCTTATTAGCATAAGAAAACTTTATGTTACAACGACAATCAAAATCGGTGATTGTAACTGTAATCGTTGTTGTAATGATCACATAAAGTTTTCTTGCAATTGAATCACAATCACAATGAGTATGGCAATCTGAATTACAATGTCAACCACTACCAGTATCACAATCACAATGTCAACCACTACCAGTATCACAATCACAATGTGAATGTGCCGGTGTCAATTCAAACTAAAGCGTTTTTTACAAAACTTCAGTTTTAGTTTAATAAAAGCGTCACGTAAAGAGTCATTTACAGCGATTTAGCTAGGTTTGATAATTTTACAAGATATTTTTACATTTTTCAAAATTTATCTACCAAGTGCAAACTTAGAATTTCATTATGCAGATGCGAGAGACTTGCACTTGCAGGGCTTTTACAGCACGAGGTTTTGTTTACGCTGTCATGTGTTTGTTACCCGTAAAACTGTATAATGAATTTACAATTTGACATCTGGTAAGTATTTTCAACATAATTAAATTTACATAAAATTTTTAATAAAAAATTGTTTTTTAAATTTTTGAGTAGTAACTATTTTTAAATCGAAGTAAAATATTAGCCGTTTATTTGTAGTAATAGAATGTTTCCGCTTTCCCGGTTAGCCTAAGATTTGTTTATTAAAAAGCACCTTAGGTTGAAAGCTATATTGAAATCGTGAAAAAGCTTTGCCTCGCAGGCTTCAAAATAAAGAAACCATCAGTTAGCACTTTCGTATAGTATTAGTGGCTGTTTGTAACTGTGAAGATTTACAATTTATCTCTATAAACTGTAAGCATATATTTAGTTGAAAAATACTAATATGGACAGCATAGGCAGACCACCTCAACAGTATAATCCAAATGTGCATGGACCCTATAACCCTGGGACATATTATGGAAAAGGTATTATAATAATAATTAAATTCAATAATCATTATGATTATCAATATGAATATGAATATGAATATTTATATTAATATTAATATAAATTAAAATTTGAAAATGGAAATGAATGTTAAATGTGATTAAATAAAAATTTATTATTTAATTTTATAATTATTTATCATAATTATGGTTATGACATTAAACTTAAAGCACTTTGAAAGTGACACTGACTGATAGTGATACCATAGGCATAACCAGGGTTGGGGTAATTGCAATTTGTAATTCACTAATAGTAATAGTAATACTAATAAGTAATTGGTTGTAATTAATTGCATTTTTCAAGTAATTGAATGTAATTTGTAATTGATGTATAAAATTGTAATATAGTTGCATATCTTATGTAATTGATTTTTACAATTACTTTATAATTATATGTCAGTTACTTCAAACTTTAAAATCTTGAAAATTTCATACTTTTCCAACTATGCCTACTGATAAACAACAAGTTAAGATTAAGTCAAGGTAGTATAGTATCATTGTTGACAATAAAGAAGGTTCTCTATTGTCAAAATTGCCTGGGTAGTACTAGTTGGATCTTAGAGGAGAGATTGTATAATTTCTATGCATCCCTTGTGCGAACAAAAGTAATTGTAATTAATTATATTAGCATGTAATTGTAATTAATTGCATTACTTTTCAACTGTAATTGTAATTGACAGATGTTCATGTAAATGTAATTAATTACATTCACATGTAATTGACCCCAACCCTGACTGATACTCATACTTAGACTGATTCTTTGTTATATATATATGTTTATAATAATTATTATGTTTATAATTATAAAATAAATATTTAAAACTAAAAGGGTGCCCCTGCAGGCCATTTCATTTTCAACTTAATGTTAATAAGTATAACAATACATTGTTATTTTTATACTTATTCACTTATTGACTTATAGATATTGTTATACTGATCTCGTAACACTAACAGTAACTCATAAGTCTAAGACTCAGTTATAGACATCACAACCCTAGTGATGCTCCTAATCCAGTTCATAGTTATAGTCACTAGGACTGAAACTTTCATAATGAAGAGATAGTGATACTCACAGTCATGAATTAAAAATAGTGAACTAAAAGTAAAAGTTTATTATGATTATCAATATGATTATATTTATAATCAAGTTTAACTTTTACTTTGAACAAGTTGATATTGACTGTTGATATTAAATGTGACTTTCCAATTGAGTGGTCACATCTGCAAGTCCTTGAATTCACGCAGTTAACGTTCATGACTTATAACCAATTGATTACCATTATGCATATGTCAATATATTAACATAGATATCAATATTTTTTAGCCGACACTCACTGGAAAAATGTTAAACTGGCTGAGCTGCCTGCATGGTTGAATAGAAGAAGCAAACATCCTGTGCACATCGCTCAAGCTGTAGGAAGAGGTTAGAAATGTTTATTCTTAGGTGCAGATATATGTATATTTATTGCTTGACTTAATTTGTTGGAATCGATTGCTTTATGTTAATCAAACAACTTTTTATAGTGTCAAGCTCCTTAAGAACTAAGTAAGGTAAATTTCAGTAGTATGACCCATCACATTACTTTTTGTTATTTCAGCTGCCTGGAGATGGAACAATAAGTGGCTTGATGTAAAAAGGCCAACTGCTGCCCCACTGGTTCATATAATTGTTTTCTCATCAGCATTTTTCTATTTCCTCCAGTATAAATCACACAGTGAGTACAAACTTAGCTTTCTTTTTTGGAATGTAAGCACTTGATTTCAAAGCACAATGTAATTTCAGGGCAATATGTTGTGGCACTGTATAAAATGCTGAAAGTATTGTTCAGTAAATTTTCATGCTTATAAAAGTGTGCAACTGCAATGTAGCTACAACAATGGGATTATGCTAAGTTCATCTTAATATTTGTTTTAGCTGATGAAAGAATCGCCAAGTACCATTAAGTGCAACACTCTCCAAAATTGGAATACACATGTATCACACCACAGATGTGTTGGGCTGGAGAAAAGAATAAAAAACATTGTGTTTCACATTTCAAGTAATTTGATAAATGTTTACAAGTTGTGGCGCTTTGACTTTCAATTTTTGGTCTTGTGTTAGTTATCAATAATAAACCTCATCATTTTAATATTATAACTTGTAGTTTAGGGCTTCTGGTCGTGCGGTATGAAGATCAGATTATTGACATTTTAAAGGTACATTAGCATACTCAAATTCTTAGCACTAAAATAATACATTGATTTAATGCTGGTACTACAGTATTTGAATACATTGCTGCTACAAAGATATATAATATCTGGAAATACATAGCAAAAGAGTAATGCAATACTGAAAATCATGAGTTGAAACTCAAGAAAAAAATTACATACAAGATACAGATTACTATGATTTGTATAAAAACTAGTTGACCTATTACAAAGGTAAGTATTGCTGACTAATTGGATTGAGGTGAAAAAATTGAAGTCTGGAAATGTCTTATCAGTAGGCTCACATAATCACACAGCCTTTAGCTTCTTCTTTGTTCTTCTGCAACATAACACAAGGTAGCTAGAGGTAGGTGGTCAAGTCGTAATGTTGATATAATTACCAAAATATAAATTTTGTTTAGAAATTCGATCAACAAATAAGTGTTGAAGTCTTTCAATACGCATGCTTTTAAAAGTTGGACTAACAGCATTGAAATATGAACCAATATCCTGGGTGATAACTCCTAACCTTAACAAAAACTTGAGCATTTAAAAGCTCAAGACAAGATATCAAATACATTAATAGCACCTATAGAAACAAAATATAAAACTGCAATTATTCTAACTAGATTCACACTGTGAAAATTGAGTGGGTTTACTATTGACAGAAATAACATAAATTCACCTCTTCAGCCGGATTACGTCTCACTGCTTTGCGAAATTCCCTAGGTGCACGTCTCATTTCGAAACTTGCCTGCTCCTGTGGGAGTAGGAAACAGCTAGACTATTAGGAATATGATTAGTGGAGAAGATCGAAATGATATGTGAAGATATTGAGGAATCACAAAAAATAAAAGCTTAAAAATAACCTCTGCCTACATACTAGTAAACTTTAATGCAAGAAATTGAAAAGACAGTATATTTTAGATAGCCAAAGTACAGTCAATATCTAACTAACATAAAACCTAGATGCATCTACACCTAGTCACTTTTTCATAAAACTTTGAGGAACAAAAGTAGGGTTTCTTTGAAACCCTATTTTTAAATACAGAAATGGCTGGCTTATTAGAATAACATCAATTGCAAGAACAAACTCTAGTGAACACAATACATACATTGCCTTCTTTATCTGTCAAGGAAGTCAACATGATGTCACCAATGGCCCACTGCTGTCCTTTCATCACCATGTTATGCGTTGCTGGATCATGAGTGGCGCCACTGTTGGAACTCCACACCTACAGATCAGAAAATGCCGAATTACTAGAATCACATCAACAAAATTTACGTTAGTGAACTATCATACATAAATTCATGTAGTAGGTGTGAGGTTGCATTCACTCACCGTTACTACATCACCACCACCAAGCTTCACGGTTCTATGGAACTTGTACTCCGTCTCTGCATCACCGGATTTATGTGTTATCTTCCAGCCAGACAGTGAAACCTCCTGAAGTAAAGAACATAAAATGTGATCCATCGGCATTCATAAGAAATAGCCAAGTAAAAAACTCACAAGTTTATAGTCACTATCTCTGATGGAAAGGGTGTTTTATATCGGGCTAAGAACTTATTCATATGTGGCAAAGGAGCAATTATAACTGGATGCTTTTCCCAACATCACCAATGGCATTTACTGAGGTTCAAACCCATGGCCACAGGTTTACTAAGCCAGCACTTTAACCACTAGACTGCGGCTGCTCCCCAAGAAAGGCCAGCAGAATCTAAATACAGTGTTACAAATATCATACCTCATCGGCTATGTTTCTAATCTTTATGTATTTCCCTTCTTCGCTAACTTCAGAAATTTCTGTACTGTTGGCAATACTGCCAGAAGAAATATAGGGAACAGGGTCTTCAGCAGCCTTTTCTGTCGCACCATCAACACGCCGTCTTTTACGTGGAGTGGGTTTGGATTGCGTAAAAGATTGTGACTTGTTCAAACTGCAAATGTTAATTTAATCTGTAATGCTCAAGTCATATAAAAAAACAGCTACATTTACTCTCTCAGCTACAGATGCCGAGTACAACACAGTACATAACACAAAATACTTCTTGAAAATACATAGAATAAATGTCTATAACTTAAGACCAATGAAGTTACAAGATATGTGACTAGGCTAAATAAAAGCTTGATGTTAATATTCATAAAATGGCTGCATGTTTACCGTTCTTCCTCTCCTTCAATGAGCTTCCTATAAGCAGCGATTTCCAAATCCAAGCTGGTCTTGACATCAAGCAAATCCTGATATTCTTTCATTTGCTCTTCCATCTGGTTTCGAAGGAACTTAATCTCTCGTTCCTTAGCCTCAATTGTAGCCTGAGCTCTGTCCCTTTCAAGGGCAAGGTCAGCCTCCACGGTAACCAGCTTAGATTCTAGACCGGCATTCTATCAAACGAGTTACACTGTGTATGAAGCCGAGAAGTTTACAGTTATCAGGTATTGGACTATATAAATATATAACTTGTGGCTGTGGATTATATAAATATATAATTTTGACACATAAATTTGAGGTGGTGAGAAAATTTGCTCTCTTTACAGTCAATATACATTCCACCGTAAATCCAAGAAGGGAGGCACATCAGTAGTCACATACTTTGGTCGAGCTACTTATCAGCATCTTGTCGGTTTTAGGTAACTTGTTACTTACACAAAATAATATATATGCAGAAATGTTGTTGAATCTAATGAGATGTTAGAAAGAACCCGGGCCAAGGTTTACACACTCATTTTCATTAATTTTCAGTCGAATTCTCAGTGCAATGCAAATAAATTACATGCAATTTCGAAGTTTTCTGAGGATCCACAACCTCAAGGAAAAAGCTCAAGTGTTTCTACATTCACCTGAACAACTTACAATCTATACTCCATCCAGTCACAACTGAAATTATAAACATCTGTAATCTATGCTTTAATAGTGTCAATTTAGGATTTGATAACACATATTGCCACAATCAAATTTGCACAATAGATACTTGAGCACCACAGAGAAGAGGTAAAGAGTTGATGCTTAATAATTGGTAACTTGAGAGAATACAGCAACAATTACTGAAATTATCCACAGCTTCCAGGGTTAGTGAAGGTACAAGACTAAAAGTATACAATAATTAAAGACATATACCTGACCAATCAGCTTCTTAATTTGCCCCTGAAGTTCAGCGATTCTACTTTTGTAAGTAGAAATCTCCGACTTGTTTGCTTCATCGAGTCCGTCCTGGCTGGCTAATTCTTTCTGTAGTCCTTGTATCTGCAGCAATATGGTAACTGGGTAACCACAGAGAGATCCAACAACCAAGAGAGTACTAGTATACAGAAGTTTTAACTAATAGAGATATTTCATAGAAGAATAAACAAGATATATAGCCACATGGAGTATTTCAACACAACTTTTTCCAGTAAAAGGTTAACAATTCCAGCACACGAATAAGAAATGGTGAAAGAGCTACATAAAAAAATGTATCCTGTCTACTAGCTGGTTTAAGTAAGTTTTTGAGCAGAGTAATTAGAAATAAACAAGTGAGTATAAAAAACATTATAAGACAGTCAATAATATAGTACTGAGTATACCTTAGATTCATATATATTCTCTAAATCTTCTCTATACGACTGAGTTTGCTCTTCCTGCTGCTTACGGAGATCGGACAGGACACTCTGCAATTTATTCTCCACTTCCTTCTCGGCTCGGCTATCCACCTCATCCAATGTTATCTCCAATCGTGTTCGTGTTTCTGCCAGCTCCGCTTGGTGCAGCTGTGTTTGGAATGCCAACTCCTCCTACGCATTAAAGAAAAGATGTAGTAAATAACCAAGACCAATATCACCAGCAGTAACTAATCACGCTTCATGGAAACGTGCAATACAGTGCTAGAATATCTACTAAATACAAAAATTTTGAAGAAATTTTCAAACTTTATATTTACTTGATCAAAAGTCAGTCCAGTGAAATTAATAACATAAATGGTTTATGCTGTTGTCATTAAAAGACTGACAATATAACCAGCGGTCATAGTCTGGAGAAAATGGTGGGGGTATGGTATACCCCCTAACTTTAACATATTGCACAGTACATTCACAGCACTCCAAGTAAGAAATGAGATTCACACCTTCAAGCTCTGAATTCGATTCTCCATATCAACTTTGGCAAGTGTTTCATCCTCGACCTGCTTCCGGGCAGTAGCCAGCTGCCTGTCAATATCCTCAGCATCAGACTTGGCCCTCTGAAAGTAGAGACACCCTGTACTATGTGTAACACACGTTCTCACCTGCCCATCCTATCCCATTGAAGTGGCCGTATTCATGCAATTCAAGCTCTCAGACTAGTAAAATAACCAAAGTTAGAGTTACAAAAAAGATGAATTGCAGGTCTAGAATGTGAACGTAAAGCTGTGCGGCAGATGCTGAAGCTCCATGTGCAGTTATTAGCAAATAACACTTCTAAAAAGAAGTAAAAAACATGTTTGCCAAAATAACTTAAAAATGTCAATTCTGAGAATGTGCTCATTGCAAATTTATATGCTTCAATAGATTTCTCCATAAAACCTATTTATTACTTCTGATACACCATATAAATGATTAGTGGCAAAAATAAGGAGAAAGGCACTCGAATGTTCTAGAAGTATGAGTACAATTATGTAATATATTAGCTGCATGGTTAAGACAAACCAAATTATTGAGAACTAATAACAAAAAACTGGTCAAGTGAATAAATATGCAAGTATTTCATCTTTCATTTACACAATTTACCGGTTTCTGTAGCTGAACCTTGTTATAACTACAAATTCACCAAAACTGAATGTAATGATGGAGTAAATACGCAAGTAAACTATTGTAAGTTACTCACAATTACCCGAGATCTCTTGAGGTACATAGTAGAACACTAGACACTCAATTAAACAGACTTATAACAGGCTGCACCCTAGAGTGAGCATGATGTTCAAGTGAATGCAAAATTATATTAAAAGCTAATATTAAAATAAACATAAAGGTTTATTGTTCTTTTTTGTCTTATGGAAAACAATAAAATCATTGAGATGGAATGCAAGGAGTGTTGCCATTTTTATTGCCGGTGCAGACACAACTAAAACAAGAGTTTATAATGGCTTTCATCGACCTAAAATGATTATAATAGTTTTGCTAATGAATGAAAAACCTTTCAATCTGTTTTTATTGATTTAGGAATCAATGGACTGAATTAGGGGTATAATTTACACAGTATTCATTACAATGTTAAACTATTTACAATATTTTATCATTGCTTTTAGCAAATTTATTGTATTTATTTAATTTCAACAATGGCCTTTTGAAAATTGATACGCCAAGTGCATAAGCCAAATTACCGTATACTTCTCCTGAGCTTTGTCAACATCTCTCAGAGCTGCTGCTAGCTTTGCTTCAGTGTCAGCAATTCTAGCTTCAGCTCCTGCAAACTTCTTTTGCAGAGCAGAAAGTTCTCGGTCTTTCTGAGTATACCTAGCAATAAAAAAATGTGTTGCTCACTTGACACTGAAACGCGTCCTTGCTAAGTACTGCTGATAATGACAATTCTTTTACGAAAATCAACTTTCTAAATTAAATTTATTTCAGGCAGATAGAAAACGTGTAGTTCCCCTTTCATGCCATGCTTACTTCAGTTATAAAATATAAGCGACCAACAAGATTAGTAAATAAGTAACCAGCGCATTACTTTTTTATATGACAAACTTTTGATATAACAGCTTGTATAAAATGTGATGCTATTTTAAGATCATGTTGTGGTGGCATTACATACATTACAATTCATGGTAAAATTTATTTCACCATAGATTGTAAGATCATTTTACAAGTTATAAGAACACATGCTAACACAGTATAAGATGCTTTAGCTTGTTCTGCAGAAAGTAAAGTATAAAAAATAAATATTTTAGGGCGAGCTTTGATGGTTGTCAAATACTTGACAGAAAAAATTCTTTTATTGTCAAAGAAACACTTGTAAACCATTGAACTCAAGACTCTTGTTTGAAGATATGCAAAAAATTGCAATGTTGGAGTAATGTGCTTCCAAAGCCAACAGGATAAAAGCAGATTACTCCAAATTTTTAATGCCAACAATATTTTGCGCTCATAATTTTGAATGGTATTCCCCATACCAAGTATACAATGCATTTTCCCATCAGATAGTACCGACTTAAATTAGCACTCCATGTTTTCCCCCGCATTTTTAGTTAGAATTTAGTAGATTGATCCACTGAATCAGTGGCTTAGTCCCACTTTAAACTGTAGGTGTTTTGTCGTAGCATAGTATAATACTGATTCGTTAAATTTGGCCATTTTGTCCCTATACATACATGTCACAAAATAGGGGTCTAAGCCTTTATTGTGCTCCATGGGAGTTCCTGAAAAATGGAACAGTGAAATATGGGGGAGCACTGTATTACAAAGTTGCCAAAAGGATCAAACAGACAAATGTCAATTGTTTGTGCACTGTACAGGATACTAACTGTCTTGAGTGCATCAGTTATTATTTTGCTAAGTTGGGGTCAGCTTCTAAAACTAGATGAGTGATTTCAAAGTGTCCTGGTGAGCTAGTAACCAAATTTAACATTCCAAAAGTCAACCAATGATGACTGAAGTATAAGAAAAATAGTATTTTACTTTCACCAAGTCTAGCACTTTAACTCGCGCCTAGACATTTTTGTCAACTACATGAAGAAAAAAGTTGCCCTAGCTCATAGGTAAACAAACAGAATGGGCTAGTTCAGTACTAAAATTATCTAAGTTAAATAGATATTTCAATGGCCTATTTGGATATAAAAATCAATTTCAAGGAAGTAGTCCCAAGGTAGAAAAAACAGAAGCCCGTGGTCCAACTATTTTCTTGCTTGACACAACAAAACAGATAGTAACTATTGTTTTTTACCTGAAAACAAACAACCTGCTGGTAACATATCTACTATTCTTCGATTTTCCTACAAACTGAGCATGAAGCTCTAATAATGTTTTTTTACAATAAGGTTTTTAAAGATTACTTGCTCATTTAAAATATTATATATTACCCATAACCCTATTATATTGATTACCAAGTTACTCACTGCTGTGAGTTAAAAAGTCATATATGCAAGTGATTTTAAAATAATAATAATAAATAATCATTTTTTTCTTATTTTTGTCGATAGAATCAACTGCTGGGTGATCTACGATGGCAGCCACTCTCAATTAACAACTAAACTAGAGCTTTTAGCAAGTTCAAGTAGTACTACTAGTAGTAGTAGTAGTAGTGGTGGTAATACCAGTGTTGAATCATAACACTCTATCAACTACTTACTATTCAGTATTTAGTAGTAAATGCAAATGTTGAACTTTAAATACCAAATATAAAATTAGATTAACATATTAATATGATACTAAATATAGAAATAAAACTATTTGATTTAAATCCATTAGTATTACTATTAATATAAATATAACTTCTACAAGTATAAGCAAATAAGCATAGTCTAAGTCAAAATGACCAATGTGAATAATATTAATTAGCAATAAGTAATCACTACTAATGAGTAATGACTAATCACTATCAGCCCATAGCTACAAGTGTAAGTGTAACACTAACTCTAAGTGCAACCAGTGTAATGAGTGCATAAAACAAACTCTAAGTCTTATTCAGTTATACTTATTGTCTATGGAAAACAGAAAATACTTATACTAAGTCTAACTTTGAACTAACGTCTAAGAGCTACTAATTCTAAAGTAGCTACAATAACTGGTATAAGTATAAGTTAAAGTTTAACAAACTGAAACACCATCATAATGATAATGAGAATCTAATGATTATGATGATCATAATCATAATAATGATTGTAATCATAATCTAAATCATAATGATAATGATATCAATAATCATTATCATTACATTTACTGTTAGTATCTAAAATCAATACATGAATTGGCATATTGCAAATCGTTTGATGACGTTTTTCGACAGGTACCCTACTGTTACATCTTGATTTACTGTTAGTGTTACTCCTAATAGTAATACAATTGTTTTAATTGAATACATACTTTCTAATCCATTCTTCGCCTTCAGATTTGCATGTGCCAGCAAATACTGTGAGCTGAGCATTTTCCTTAGACAAGTCATCAATTAGTTTTCTAGCTGCCGCCAACTCTCGTTCGTACAACTCCTTGATGCTGGACACCTCTCGCTGAGTTGTTTCTTCAAATGTCTGCACTTGAAGGTGCAACTTTTGGTTTTCAGTTTCTAATGATCTTATGTGATCAATATATGCGGCTAGCCGGTCGTTTAAACTAGTGAGTTGATCTTTCTTTTCCTGCAGCCTGCTAACACGCGGAGAAGTAACACGAACCTCAACCTTACTTCCAACAGAAGGACTAGAAATGGGCGGATCTTTCAGCTTTTCACCGGGTTTTTGTTGCAAAGTAGCCATACTGCTTTCAGAATTCCTACTTTTATCGGTCTTAAATTGATGGCCGAAAACTAAGCAAATTATATAATTATATGTAACTTTGTACTCTTCAAATGAATGAGAAATTACAAATAATCATGGCTGACTTTTCTAAACCTTGCACTTGCAGCACAAAAAGTAAAACGGGGCTCGCTTTGGAGGTTTTTGTTTTATAGGAGATAACTCCTAAACAAAGAGTTGATTTTTGTTAGCAGCAAAATAAAATTACATGAAAAACATTAAAAAGTAATATTTTCATAACTTTTGTTTTTCTTCTATGAAAATTAAACCTCGTCAATAATATGACAATATTATGTTTTAGCAATGATCAATAATCATTACAAAACTAGAGTTATCCTTGTATGGGGGAAACAACTCTACCAAAATATAAGTGATGGTTATCCAAATGAAATCGAAAACAGATGTATTCCTTTCACTAGTTGACCAACCTAAAAGTTAAAATTGCGTAGAAAGAGTAACTCCTCACAAAGATTCTTTTTTGTTTATACTATGTGTGAAGTTGAAATTAACCAAAATAGCCGTGGAGAAAAGACTATGAAAACTGATTCTATAAATTTTTCTTCAAATTGTTGCTTATTTAAACACAACCCAATATAGTATTGTTTCTTTTTTCACACATTGCAGTACTCAAGTACTATAGCTGTTGAATTACAATTTTCTAAAGTGAATTTTTACTTTTACACAAATAATTTAATAGATTCAAGACTGATTAGTCATTAGACTAAAGGAACGCGATGAAAAGTCCATTTTGTAGTATGTGGGTAATTTTAGACTGCTTTTTATTAAGCAAACAGCCAGAGTATCTTGACGTTTGAAGCAAACAAATGCAAGGTTACAAAATATGCTATATTCCATAACTGCTTCAATCACTCATGGCTGGGAAATGCAAGAGAAGGTAAACTCTATATTCTTCCCTTGACTCCGAGTTAGTGCATTAATACTTTAAAGGAGAGCAATGATTTATGGGGGCCATCATACCCTGTACCATTAACTCACAGAAATGATTTGTAGACAAGCCATTTCCTGTAAATTTTATCCGTCTAGACATATTTCAGACTCTTATCGCATTAAAATATTTCATACTTACCATGCTCTGGAGATAATCCTGGATTACCATCAGCAAAAGTTAACTTATCAATCTTAGGTATTTTTATAAGTGTATATTGATTAAACTTTATCCTTTCAGTGTTGCTGTGCAAATAACATGTGGCTGCTTTTGTGCTCAGGTTAAAAGCAATTACTTGTTAGGCAACCATAATATTTCATAGGAAACTACAAATCTTTTTTTATTAATTTATATACTTATATTACACCTAAATAATTGTCTTTGAAGAAATATGGATTGATAACATGAAGTGCTACAAACATATCAAAAAATAATCCAAGTTTACACTCTAGATGCTATGTTATAGCAAATTATGAAATTTGAAAAGGGAGCTCACAAAGTGAGTCATATAAAACATGTAGTATTTATAAAAACTAATGTTGATGGAACATTTGATGTAGTAGTAATCTACCATATCAACTCAGCAATAGTAATTTCATTAGTACACTATATGTAAAAGTAATTCAATAATTGTCTTTCATTAAATCTAAAATTAGAATATATGACTTGTATCACCTACAAAATATGCTTTTACAAAGCAAATGCAAAAATATACCAATTTATCAAAGGGAATTCATGTAAGGATGAAAATCTAATCTGAAGTTATCACAAATATCTTGCAGATCTTTATATGCTCAAAGCATTAACTGTAATACAATAACACAATCCTATATTTTTGCAACCTTATTAGTTTATACTATATCCACCGTATGCAACTCAAAATTGAGATGAAGTAGCAGTCGGGTGGTTGCCGTTTGCCTTAGGCATTCTTGCTGTACTACTTTGTAGCTTGTTCTTGTACGTTAAAGAAATACATCTATCGTGAACTTTGAGTTTGTGACATTTCATTTTATAGTAGAGTAGAGTCTTTTCTGGGCTCACTGATGACCAGCCTTGATCAAAGACGAAAAAGGGATGTTCCAGCGTGGCTTCAACAGTAGCTTCCACCTAAAGCAACCGGAGTACAACACATCCATTAATCAGCTTATTACTAACCTTGCATACCTCATTTAAACTTAAAAACTCATTTAAGAGATTAATAATTTGAAAATATCATTGAACTAAGCAATAAGCAGTCTGAAAAAATCATTGAACTAAGCAATAAGTAGTTAACACTCTAGTAGCTTTAAAATAGTGTAAAACAAAGTTGGTAGGCACTATATTCATAATTTTCATCTCAAAGACAATAACTTACTGGATTATGCTTTAGATTTCCAACGCTAAAGGTCAAGAAGGCCGTTCCTCTGGCAGGATCTTCCGCAATCTTAACTACTGTGCTACAGTCCAGACTAAGATTTGAGCTAAGGTCGGCACTAATCTCAAAATCACTTGTCTGCAAGTCTTCTATTCGTTTTAATTTATTTTCAGACAACTGAATAACGGAGCCAACATGGAAATACTCAGGTCTATGTGGAATAGCAGAAGTGGAGCTTTTAACTGTGGCTGTAGTATCTTCAGAAGTGGCAGCTGGTTTCATTCGTTTAGACGGAATATCTGCCTCCACGGGCGATTTAAAATCACGTGTCTGACTTCTAGATTGTTGTACAGTTGACGTTTGATGTGAGCTGCTATCCCCAGAAGTTGAGGGGATGACTGGAACCAACAATCTAGAAGTGTTTGTGGGCAACGAGACACTGAGAGTCTGGTTAGAGGTGCTGTGTTGCTGCAGAGATGGTGGCACCATAATCCCTATTGTGGAGGACGGCCCATTATAAAAATGTTGCAATGGATTAGAAAAGTTCATAGGAACAGGCGGGAAAGGTTGTCTTGGATGTGCAACAGAAGCTAAATCAAAATGGCTGGCTGTAGAGCTAGGGTTGACTTGGCGTGCATTTGGAAAACTAACCCAAGAGCTACTACTTCGAGCATTTGTGCCACCAGCAGAAATTCCATTCTGAGTAGTAGTTACAATTGAAGTTGTCAAAGCTGTGGTTGAAGGTGCCAAGGAATAAGATCTCTCCTGCCCATTCATCTATCTGACAATGGAGATACCGCAGATTTACAGTTTCAATTTCAGAGAGTTAATGATTCAAGGGCATATTCTTTCTTCCTTCCTAAAAACAAAAGAAATAATTAAGCATCGCGTTAATTTGGATGACATTATAGAGTCATCTTCTCTTGTGGTGTTCAAGACGCCTGTGCTCCCTAGAATTGGGACCTAAGCATAACTTTCTGGTAAAATATTAAAATCTGACCAGTTATATATTTAGTTTTAGTAAATCCCATCAGAATACTATATATAGATAATCAATGAAACAGATCATCATATATTGTAGATTATATCTCTTGTTTGGAGTGAGGGACGAGCATGCCAGTTTGAAATTATCTCTCTGATATTATTATACAAAACTTTGCAAAACAATTACAGTAGAGACAATTTTTTCTGGAAAGGGCTCACAAGTTCACTAAAATCTGCACTACAGGAAACCTAAAACAGTGTACAGTGTTTTGCAACCCGTGATTGGGAAGCCTACATAATATGTATCATATTATATTGGTGAAACTTGAAGCATGACATATTTCTAGTTTATTGGACATTCAGTGATAAAACAGAGCTAAAAGTTTGGAAGTGTGGTGATTAAATAAAATGAAAATCATTTATAAAATTTGTAACTTTTCTTCAGCTTTTAAACTAAATAGAAAAATATTCCTTTTGTTGACTCCAGGTTTATATAGCTAAGTGGTAACTATTTCTTTGACTACATTTTTTGCAGGTTGAAACACGATTCAAACTAAAATTTTTTTAGCAAGTTTCAAAAAGAAAACATGACCTTTGCTATTAAAAGAGCAGCACCCCAGCACTATGCATCTGAATGTATACGAATCTAAATCAACTCTGAAACTAATCTGCATAGCTCACACTGGTGACTGTCTGGTGAATGGAGCAACCCATTTCAACTTGGGCAGATGCTATAAATAGTATACTGTACTGTAAAGTTACAAATTTCCACTGAGTACAGAAACTTTAATGCCATTTTTAGCATGGAAAATTGAATGAAGTATGACTGTGAAGTATTGCAAAAGCTAAAAATGAACTTCACCAGTGGTGATGTAGGCCTACTCGTACTACTGCACTCAAAGAAATAATATAATATACATATGGCTAAATCCCTGGATGGTTACTTCATATAAGCAGGCTTTGTTGTATTGCATCCTCGTGACATTCAAACGGCTGTCTCAATGCATTGATTGCTAATCAAATGTTTCTCTACGCTATTATCGACGACGTGACAAGCACAAAGCAAGTAATTGCGTGGTTATTTTTACTGCATAGAATGCATTAAATATGCATCCAGCTAATTAGCAAACGCAGACCCTTGCAAATGACTAGACACGTGTTCGCAGAAAAACTCAGCCGTATAAAATATTGTGCAGGCAATAATCAATAAGTTAAGTGCACCTTCCACAACTGTTTTAATATAAACACTCACTGAACGGCGTGTAGTAACGCAAGGTCAATAGTATTACGAAGTAACCGGAGAAATAGTACAAGTAGGCGCCCAGCCGGCTCTTAATCGCACTTTAATTATACGCACTATTACGTGCAATAGCTGAACGCGAGAAGAATGTTTAGCTGGTTAAGCACTACACTCCTCGATTTTACCGGACTTCAACTTTCTGTAATTATTGTCTTATATCAGACAAATGAGAAAACGCTTAATAAATTATTATAACCTTGTAGTAGGTCATTACTGGCACCGCCCACTAGTATCGCCTAATATTTTAAGAATCAAACGTGAGCATGACCCATAAATATCCCCTGCATATTACGACTTACCATCTGGTATATATAGAGTTCGACCCCCAAACAACTCATATTTTGAAGATGAAAAACTAAATTCCTAATAGGTGTATTATAACCTATTGTCAAGTGAAATCTTTCATGTAGTTTGCAGGCCGTGGTGAAGTAAACCCAGCAACTGAGCTAGTAGGCTTGTTAATGAATATTATGTTGAACTAATGCAACTTGTTGAGAGAAATAGCTGACGTACTCACCGATGTATTGCACCAAAACCTGCACAATTCCAAGCCACTTCTGTTGCTTTTAACTCAATGCACTACAAGCAATAGTCAGCATCCACCAAAAGCTCTTCATTACTTAGCTGAAAATGTACATTATAGACTTTTAATTGCTATTTAACTTTTAGTCTAAATCAATATTTTTGTTATGAAGCTATAGATAGTCCACAAATTATATTGCAGCAAAAATATAGATACTTTAGTGTGTTGTCAGATCTAAAAGTTGCACTATTTTAAACCTTAAAAAGTACACTTAGAGCTGATGAGACATAGATGGATGTCAGTAAAAATCATAGGAATTAATTTATAACTACCCTAGTTGACTTGCCACCTGCTAAAAATAACGTACACTTGAAAGTAGGGGATTATAGTCAGGATAATGATAGATTTATTCTACTGTGTGCCTTTTCGTAGACTGAACTCAGTGCCCATAAAGTGCAATCAATTTAAAAAGACTGCCTTAACCAATTGCGAAATTTTAATATTCTAGTTTGGCATGAAACATGGTGTTGCATCTCTTTTTCACAAATTTATGGTTTTACACAATTTTCCAACCTGAATTTAGACATCAGGAGATATTAGCAGTTGAAAAGTTGATTTTTTATCATAAATCAATCTGTACATTAGTGGGCACTTTAATTTGAAATTATAGTTACAAATGTGATCATTAACACTCCTAGACTATGCGTTGTGCATTATGTTACACAATTATAGTAAAAAAACGATATTAACTTTAGTATTAGTCTCCACAGTTGAAGCTAAAATGTGAAAATATGCACTTAACTTGCATACCTACTTATGTAACTATGTTTACTAGCTATAGCAATGTGAAACAATAATGGTAAAAAATAAATTCAAACCGTGTCTGATATATAAGAATAATGGGTATTTTCAAATTATAATACTGAAAGGTGTAGGTCGTTCGGATATATTATTTTCATTTCCTGTCTTACAATGTCACAATAAATATATTAATTAGGTTGCTAAGTGCTAATATACATACAAATGCTTTACATAATATTTTGTGCTTAATTTTATTACATAATTGTAGCACTAAATATATCACCAATGCCAGAGTTGTTTTGATAGCAGTCATAGTTCTAGGCTCTAGGGTCTAATTGTAATCAAAACATAATGAAAAGTATTTCATCAAAGAATTTCCTAGATTTAACAGCTAAACTGAAATTTATAAAAGTGGGTTTTTCAAGTAAAAATCAAAAGATTCATACTGGTACAAACACACTGGAAACTCAAATTTTCAAACTGCTGATGTAGGCCTTTATCAAAATTTAAAACTACAATTATTTATAGTACACTCAACAACAGTAGCTAAATTTACAAAGCCTTCACATTGGCTTTTTACAGACAAGCTGTGCCTACAGAAGTCTTAGCTCTCAAATGCAGCCACTTGGTAAAAACATGAGCTAGTAGACGGCTTACGTTATACAGCAAAATAAGTAAGTTTCTAAATTATTTTCTTTTTTCTAATGATGTTAGATACAATTATTTCTTGTAATCTTGCTCACTTGCCACAAAAATGTATTTGTTTTTAAATGTTTATGTTATGTTTATGTATTTTTGAAATATATTATTGTTTGTAGTCTTGCCTGTGTGAACACAATAAAATCATATACCAGTAAAGATTCATTGCCTAGTTTACTAGATGTCCTTTTAGTCTAGGTTTAATAATACCTATTTGTCAGGGAGAGCTTCAAACTATCACAATAATGAATTATGAATATCGTGTAACTAAAACTGCACAGAAGGAGTAGGCTATAAGTATATATTGCTTATATTTATATTTCAACTAAAATAACAATTATTATGCCAATAGCTTTGATAGTTAAATACAACACCTACAAAACTAAGAAGAAGGTTATTCAACTCAAATAATATTTATTTTCATATTTTAAAGATGGGAGTATATTTAATTTTAATAGTTTTATGTTGTTTTGTTTGCAATTTCTATTAGGTTTACGGTCAATAATTCAGTTATTGCAGTCAATTTAGTTGAAAATATTCTGTATCTATAAGATTATTTATATTTAAAAAACAACTAAATACACAAATTCAAAGGTTTATTTGTTATTCTTCAAATTTATTGCAACTTTAGATTACTCTGTTATACTTGGTCTATAGTCTATACTACGTGTAACAGTAAGTCAATATTACTAGGTCCAACCGAAATGGTAACTTTCAAACATTCAAAAGTTTGTATAATTATGCTCCCTATCAGACTACTCAAAATGAAACAAAGTGAATATAATACCTACTATCAACTATTTGTATTACTAATTAGTACTAATATTATAATTACAATCACCTGATAGAGTTGTAATCCAACTGTAAGTCACTAATTATAGCATTGATCTTTATAAACATTTTGTTCATAAGTAATTATAATAAGTAGTTATATAATATAAACTAAAAGTCAATGCCGCATTAATAAATACCATTTTTTTGTGCTAATACTCAGCAAAAATTAACTAAATATTTTTGATTTTATAGCAAAATACATTTATATACTGTGAAATACTTTGTCATTTATAAACAGTAATACCAATACTACTTAAAATAAAAATGACCAATACGATATCGTAATACAATTTTTTTGATAATTTTTAATCAGCGAATCTTCATAGTGACAATCATTTTTATAATAATGATAATTTCACTTACAATTACATTTTTATGACTCTTAACACTGAATGCAGCTATAAGTATAAATAATCCAAATATAAGTTGTAGTTATAGTATTAGTATTATCAATACTATTATTACAAAAGATAATGATACTAATACTTAGTCTTATAATTCTTATCTTTATTTATACTTATAGTACTAATACTAGTAGCAGTGATTATGAATTTAAAATGAAATTATATTTGGTTAGTGTCACATGATAAATATTTAAATAATTTATTTTTAATTTTTAAAGCTAATGGTGTGTGAAATAGTATAAAAATAAGAGTTTGAAACTGAAATGCATCCACTTCCACAGTTTCAGAATCCATAAAAATATACATATATTATTACTAGTAGTACTAGTAGTAGCAGTATTACATGATTTACTGTATTAAACTCATTATTACTACTTTATTATATGTAGTTTTACTGATTACTATAAGTACTATAAGTATAACCATAATAGTAGTACTATTACTATTAGTATAAGTATGACTATAGTAAAAAATAAGTATAAGTATTAGTATTACTTTTAGTATTAGTGTTACTATTAGTATAAGTAGTAGCCTTACAGTAAATGTAATAGTAATACTAATTCAAATTGTATATAAGTAATACTTATACTTATAGTTATACTATTACTTTATTATAAGTGATAGAACTAGAACTAGAAGTAAAACTATGTAAATCACTAAATGTAATTCACTATATTCACTAATAATATACTATATAATATTATAATATTATCACTAATATTATACTAATAGTAATACTTATATTTATATTTGAAGATAATACTACTAGTTATACTAATTGTAAAATCAAACTGTAATCATAATGATAATGCAATAATTATAATATTAATAATCAATAATCATTAATTATTTATGTAATAGTAATACTATTACAGTAATACTATTAGTATTAGAATTAGTGATATTACTATTAGTAGTATATTACTAATAGTAAGAGACTACTATTACTAATACTAAATCTAATGGTAATAGTCATACTAATAGTAATATCACTAATACTAATACTAATAAGTAATAGTAATAGTAATACTAATAGTAATACTATTACTATTATTATATTTATTAGGCTACTAGTACTATTACTATAACTATTACTATTAGTAATAATACAAACTCTAACACTAAGAGTAACTGTAAGACTAAGAGTTACACTAACTGTAAGTGATATTCATATGGATATTCAATTTCATACACTATCATACTGATACTCTTAGTCATAGTCATACTGATACTGTAACTCAAACTCTAAGAGTAAGTGTAAGTCTGACACAATTTGAAATTTCATTATTATAACTATAAGTATTACTAGTACTATTAGTATTATTAATTAGTATTGTTATTTAGTATTGATATTATGATTTATAACAATCATAACCATAATGCTTACAGCCAAGCCCAATGCCATGAATTCACACTTATCCGAATTTGAAACTATGTTGCAGTCACCAGCCACCTATCAATAAACCGGGAGCGACTTGGATTGAATAGCTTGAGGACCATTCAACTTGTAATAAAATAACCTTGCTCAAAGAAATGCTGTATTTATAAATAATTACCAAATTTGCAAAGTGTACTCCAAGTCGTAAAACTAAAATACTGATGACGTCGTTGCACACAGAGTGTACTTCACACTGTTGCGACGAATGACCAGTCTATAAAACACTAGAATAGGCTGTTCTTCTCAATTTTACGGGCCTTTGTAAAATTATAGAAAAGATAACTCTATAACAAATGTATTGCTGAAGTTGAAGAATGATACTGGTATAACACCATGGCAGCTCTTAATAGTTAGCAGTTACTAAAATATAAGCTAGGGTATGATATGTGTCAATAATTTTATTACCATAATTATTTATTTATATCAAAATAGAGTAGCAGTAAAAGTAGAGTAAACATTATTTTATAAACCCTCCTCCCATAAATCCATAATAAGGAAATATGACCCACAACATGGAAATATGTTTACGGACAAAATATAGGTTATACGTACAAAAAATGAGCTAATGCTCTTTATAAAATCCACAATAGGATGAAACTTATGCAGTTGTACAGTACAAATATTAAAATCGGTTTTGAGATTAATATTTCGAAAAAGATGACAATAAAGTAATCTTGAAGCCTAAACCAGCTCAAGGTATAAAAAAACAATGCTTTATACTCAGTACCTTGTTTTATTATATGATTGTTATTTATATTTGAATAATTTTGGAAAGTATTTGTAAAAATTATGACGTTAACGACCTGAGAACTGTAATTTTCTAAAACAAAAATCACTGCAGAAAGAATTATAAAAATAGTGAGGCTATTATAAAAATGTTAATAATGTAATATATATGCAGGAATTGAAATATACCGTTAAAAGCTAACTAGAATTGACAGAATGTTTTATAGACCGAGTGATAAAAACTATTTTCATACGCAAAGTCTTCCACTTTATTGAACATTTAGAATTATTGAACTCTAATCTTTAAGTGATTGAAGTTTAGCTATTCATCTCCTATGAGTTTCAGCATTTGATTATAGACACCAGATTTGTATACTGTAATATGTTGCGCATTGGCTTTAAGATTTTTAGTGGACTTTGTTAGCTTGCTCAGCTTATTAATGAATGGCTGTGAGTGGTCTGCTGGGTAGCTAATGAAAAGAGACAAAGCTTTCTCCCGGCAACGGACTTAGATATAATGTTTTTGAGATGTTGTTTGTGTATTAAGAACTGAAATTTGTTTGGTTTCACCCCAAATAGACGCTTCCCAGCTAGACGCTAATTTTTTGTTTTTGGTGCAATATATCATATAATGTACCTATATAACTGTTGTATTGATTGCTGAACATGAATAATAGTTAATTAATGTGAATTATCTAGAATAATATTCCAATTTTCATGGATTTGTGTGAGACAAAAAAGAAACAGCAATACATTATTAACGGACATTATTTTTAATGAAGGATGAACAGTTTTTATATTGGAGCATAGAATTAAATGCAAAATTAATAAGTTAACGCAGATTAAAAGGAATTTATTTCAAGATTAAAGAGAATGCAATTTTTTTAAATATACATATACTTCGATAATATTAAAATAAATTTCACATAAAGTACATATATTGTACTAAAATAAATAAAGAGCGTCTAACTGAGAAGCATCTATCTGGAATGACATCATTCATTTGTTGTAGTTATGAAGAGCTAAAAGTTATTTAAAAGGTATATGGTGCAGTAATAAAGAAATTTATGGAAACCTGCAGTGTTCTATAAGGTGATAAACATTGCAAAATATTATGTTCTCGCAAGACTCTCAGTCTGCAACCTTCACCCCATCCCCCAATGAAATTACTGCTCATGAATTTGCATCCGTGGAGATATTTAGTTATCAACTATATATTATATATCTTTTAAAAAGAAGTTTTTATAAAGTGTGGTTCATAGCTACTTTTTGTACTAATTAGAAAATGGGCTGCAAAGCAAGTAAAATATAAAAGCATATAACCTATTTACCTATGTTTTATATCTAGAACATATAATTTTCCTAATTTCTTCGTTACTATATCTACCTCCAAATGAAGTAAGGCATTGCAACCACGTAGTAGTCTTTATTATTAGGTATTTTGTTTGACTAAATTAGAAAATGCTAAATTGATTACAAAAAAAAAACTTTTTTTTCTCATTACATGTGATGAAGTTAAGGTGTTTTATTTGGCAATGTTAATTATGGGTTTATGATTTCATTACATGCTTTTTATTTGACAGTATTTTGATAAGCAGGAAAATTTTTGAGAACAAAATAGTCACGTATATTGCTATAACATAAAATGTACTAGGCCTATATGTTTTTTTTTATAAAATGTAGTATGTATATAAGACATAATTTTTATTATATTACAACATAATAAGTATATAAATTATCATATACAGTATACTGTGTATTTAGCTCTGTTAGGCTGTTTGATTCGATAGGTCAACTATGTTGTATATTCATATGTTGTATTGTTGTATTATAGCTAGATAAGCTATTAATAATGAAAAAGCCATGGAAAGCTTTCAGCTACATATAGCCATGTTTTGATGTATATTATGTTTTTCACTTGCTTTGTACCATTCAACCAGATTACATGTCCTACAAGCAATAACACATATTTGTCATAATGCTACAAACTATACATATTATATGCTACATAATAAAATTATTATCATGGGAACAAAGTTTTATTGTGTCCGCGAGTACAATAATTTTATCTAGTGCTATAGAGTTGTCTTCTCCCACGTACAGCGAGCGCAACAAAAGTTGAATAGGTAAAAAGAAAAAATGGCCGACGCACCATTCACCAGTGATAAATTGAGATTCTAATTTAAATTTTGATTCATAATAACCTAGTGGCCCATCTTTTAAAAAATAACTTGGCTACTTGAAGAATGTTTAGCTTAATTTTATTTATATGAGTTTCTTAACATAAAATCTAATGCTTTGTTTATTAGAATTCTTAATCCTCATTAAATTTAATCATTAAATTTAAAATTAATGCGTAGCAGTACCGTAGCACTAACACTTAACAGTAACATTAACAGTATGAGTAACACTAACTGTAATGACTAATGAGTATCACTATTAATATTAGTGATACTCTTTACTGAGTTCATTACTCATTAATGAAGATTAAGGATGTCATAGTGATACTGATCACTATGAGTATGACATCTATTTCTAATTCAAATTGAAATTTATCAAAGTGAAACTGAAAGTGATCAACTTCAACTTCGTCAACATCAATTTCAAATTCAATATCAACATGAACATGTACTTCAACTTGTAGTAATGCTGATCGTAGATTTTTAGTTGTACTTTGTCGTTTGTCTTGGTTCTAGGTTTAATTCAAATTTTAGACTTTTCAATTTCATTTAGATTTAGTTTTACTTGAAGTTTATCACTTTTACTTTTTTAGCTTTACTTCATTGCATTTCAATAAATTTATTTATTAATATTATTAACTTAAGTCCAAATTCGATGCCCTAAGCCAATGGACAATGGCCAATTTAATACTTATAGTTAATGTTATAGTTATACTAATGTATAATACTATTAATAGTTATACTAATAGTTATAGTAATAGTTATACTTAATAACTTATACTTATACTTATAGTCATAGTGATACTCATACTGATTGTGACAGTTATAGATATACTGAGTCACTCATACTTATACTGATATTCAAATCATATTGATATTAAAACCGATAGGCTATAGTGATACTGATAGCCAAGGCAAAACTCAATATAATGTCATACTCCTACTAACTTTAAGTCGAATGATAAAGTGATGCTCATTGAATGACTATCACTATCAGTCACTGTCATCCGTCTAAAATAATAATATTAAATATACTTCTTTTCATTCCTGGGTTATTAGCGTCACCATTATCTGCATTGAACTTATTTTTGCTCTTTCAAGGTTTTTATTGGTTTCAGCTTTACATTTATCAACGTAGCATTAGGTAACATTTTTCTCGTATACTTTTTAGCTAGTGATTCCACTACTTCTGCTATGGACATCAGACCCAGCCATACAATATATGTTAATAACCTCAATGAGAAGGTGAAGAAAGATGGTAAGTGTTGTTGTGCAACTAAATCGTATTTGTTTGGTTTATTCTTCTGCAAGTTTAAGCATATCAGTTTATATAAATCAGATTTCAAGTGATGGTAAAAGACCCATATAGCTTATTATAATATATCTTGTGCTGTTTTTTTTGTAGAGTTGAAAAAATCTCTCTATGCTATATTCTCACAGTTTGGCCAAATTCTTGATATTGTTGCCCTAAAGTCTCTTAGAATGCGAGGTCAAGCATTTGTTATATTCAAAGAAATAAATAGTGCTACTAAGGCTTTACAATCTATGCAAGGATTCCCATTTTATGATAAACCAATGGTACGTATAGACTATAGAAGTTTAACACTAATTGTTATTCTTAATTCTCAATGTAGAAGTTTTATTCTTTTCTTTTAAATGCCTACAATATTTTATTTTAAATATGTTTTAGCGAATATCTTATTCTAAAACGGATTCAGATGTGATTGCAAAAATGAAGGGCACATTTGTACCCAGAGAGAAAGGTCCCAAAACAGAAGAGCATATTCCTAAAAAGAAGAAAAAGAAGTAAGTCTTGGGGATTTTATTTATACTATAGCTTCTTTTTTGTTAAGATTAATGCACTGAAACCTGCTTTAAAAGGTCAGAAAAATCTAAATCTAACCCATATAGATAGATAAATGCTTAAAGTATTTATTGGGCAACTTTTTATCCTAAAAAACCACATTGAGTTTCAAAATCAAAATTCATCAAATGCAGAACAATATATTACAAATATATATATATACAAGACTATTTTGATTGTAATATCTCATTAGGACATATACCTGGAAAGATTGTTTTATACTTATGTATGATCTAGCAATGTTTAAACAGTTGACAGCGTATATGAAGTTGTAGTAATTCCATTCTAAATGTAAAGTTTCTGCATTGAAATTTTTTGCTCTTAATTTTTGTGTGCTCTAATTTATAATTATTCAATATTTACAGGGCAGCTGCTGCTGCCGCTCAAGCAGCTGCAAGTAATGACTCAGCTGCGCACATTGTCCCTCCGTCTTCTGGTACTACACCTGCGGTCATACCGGAACAGCCACCCAACCAGATATTGTTCTTGACTAACTTACCAGAAGAAACTAATGAAATGATGTTATCCATGCTCTTCAATCAGTGAGTTGCTATACAAAAACCAATTTGCATGTGTTATTTTTTCATTTATTTTGCAGCTTTATTGGTTTCATGCTTTTTACAGCATTCATCAGGCACATTTGTATTTAAATTGTACCTCAAGTAACACATCAAGAGGTAGTAGGGTGATGGATATCATATAGTGGTAGTCAGTTATGTGTTCGAATATTATGGAATATAAATATTTCTGTTTTATGATTACAGAGAAAAAATTTTCTTTGAATGCTGGCAGGTTAACATTAATTCGTTACTTTTGTGCGAAGTATATATTTTTGTTCTGTATAGTATAAGAAGGTTTCCAGCAAGCACAGGTTTTCATTTTTTGTGGCGGTGTTGTACCACACACACACACACACTTAGTATGGAATGTACCACTGGTTTTAATACAAAGTATATGTTGTAGATTTCCTGGCTTCAAGGAGGTTCGTCTGGTACCTGGCCGTCACGACATTGCGTTTGTAGAGTTTGAGAATGAAACCCAATCCAGTGCTGCAAAAAGCGCTCTTCAGGGCTTCAAAATTACACCAACACATGCCATGAAAATTACCTTCGCCAAGAAATAATTAACTCATTGGTTGGTTACCGGGCTTATTGCACACACATGTCCCGGATACGAGGTGGCATTGCACTTTAACCCCTCAAATTACTAGTAACAGACTTGTAAATATTGTAATATATTAGTTACATCTTTATTGGTTTGCAGGTATGGTTGTTAAATGCTATTCAAATGTTATATCTACACAGGTATCGACTCCAAGCCTTGCAATATCAAATCTCATCACTAGATGACATTCGTGTGCCTTTGCCGGATGTATTGGTTTGTATTTCTTATGATTTAAATAAAATGATCGATGGAACAAATTTATTGAAATTCTCTAAATTTTATCAAAGTTGTTAAGATTCTTGCATCAGAGAAAACTTTCTCTTGTACAACATGTATCTTATAAAAGGAAAAGATGCAGATTTACAGGTGTGCACACATAAGGCTGTGTAACAAATTTCAAATAACCATATGCTTTATTGTTGGAAACTATTGACAACAAAAATGTAAATGGTGACAGGAGATAAAACAGGAGCCAAAAAGTAGTAATTCTGGTTGCCCTAACTACCATTACAACTGGCAAAACCAAGATTCTAGCATTGATTGAAATTAAACAATTAAAGAAAACAGAACATGGTACTAGCTTCAGATGTTAATTTGAAGATTAACAAAATGGTTTTACTCAATAACTCTTAGTTATAGTTGTCTATCAGTATAATTAGAAGATGAGAATCAGTGTAAGCTGAGTGGATGGAATAAGGGAGTATACACTGAGGCTACAATCGAGAGGTACATTGATGAACTTAATCATTTAGCATGCATATGCACGTAGTTATCAAAAAATATACATCTTTGTTAACGTTATGGATAAATGACATTGCACATTATATTTTTGTGCAAAACCAAAGGAATTAAAAGAAGAGATATTTTAGTATTACTATGAAGCACTCCAGAACTAAATATGCAACTTACTGACTAGCTAACTATTTTCCACAGTAACCATATGAGGAAATCACTTACTGCTACAGCCATTGCACTCACTTGAAACAATAGAGTTGAATTGAGTACAAGTTATTATACTCCGAGTTAATAGAAAACCAATTCATACAATCTAATATTGATAGTACAGCACATGGCATAAGTGTATTCTGCCCCATGGGTGTTGGTCATATGGCTGCTTAAAATCTCCAGTCTACTGCTCAGCTTGCACCTCTTCAGAATTTACTGGTGCATCTCCCGATTCAGCAGGCCCCTCTTCCACTTTATCTAAATACTCGCCGATAATATCCCTAAGTCTTGTCCATGCCCGCTCAGGAATTGTTATAGCAGTTCTAAAGTTGCTGCGTACCTGATAAAAAGAAACATATTGCAAGGAAACTTATTTTGAAACTTCAGGAATGAAAAAGTATGTCTTCAGCAAAATGCAAGCAATCTGCAATATTTTCATGTGTATAGCAAGGCATACATTGTTGACATAGCTAGCGGCAGAAACGGATACAGATTCATATACCCAAAACAGATAACTCCACTATAGTCAATTAATTAAAGCTACTGTCAAAACATGTGTCTAAAAGGTGCTGAGCACATGGCATCTATTCGCTAAGTAACTCAATGTAGAAACTTGAAGCCTCAAATGTCTAGACTAAGTCAATTCCACTATCAATAATACACTAAATGACACCATAAATTTAAACATGTTAAGTAGCCATGTGACTGCAGTGATGAAAATACCAAGATCAACACATGGTGACTAGGCATTATAATTCTTAGATACATTATCACCTGTAATTAACTGGTACCAACCTCAGATATCCGCATGTAGGTACCACGGTTATTTTGCCCAATGTCAAAGTAGAACATTTTATTTTCAACCCTCATTGACTTGCTTTCAGGCAATTCCACAGATGTTTCTGCAATAACAAAAAATTCTATGACACATGAAGACCCTACTTCAACACAGTATAAAAAGGACTGATCAATTTCTCCGCATTCCCAATAGAAGCAATAACATAAAATTTACCTTGATCATCCGTTCCATAGTCCTCAAGAAGTTTTGATAGAGTATCTCCAAAGTCGCCCATTCCTTGAGCTGGAATAGCTATTTGCGATCGGGGACCTCCTCTAGGTTGAGTCTGAGAAACTCTGAGGAATCTTCCACGTTGATTTTCTTTCAAGTCAAGATAGTATCTCCTGGTGCCCCCAATAATATGTGAACTTTTTAGTTTACCATCTTCTGGTACATTGTCGGGATTTGGTGGATCTATATATAGATAATATTACAAAACCCATTTCCTAAATAGTCACAAAAATTAAGTCTTACTAAAATAGTTTTAAATCAAACTGATTTTACAATTACAAAAAAAGTATAATTATATAAACAATTGATACTCAAATACATGCAAAGTAACGTTTTATAAAATGCTGAGTAAGTTATGCTTGTGGAAACCAACCATACCACAATAATGTTTATCGGTGTAAAATTAATGAAAATGAGTTTTCAATCAGTTTTACCTAATGCTTCATAGAACTCATTGAATTCGATTAGATGGTCTCTGAATTCAGCCGCATTAGACATTGACAATAGGAGACGACTCTTTCTACCCCCAGCACCAACCTACGAGAAATATGAGTTATGCGCTCTTTGCAGAGGTAGTTGTTACAAAAAACTAAATACAGTAGCAAAATCACAATGAAATATCATAGACTATATAAAGAAAAATTGGCACTAGTTGACATAACATGCTAGGCAATGCAAAAAGCACCAACTTTTGAATTAGCTACTTCATTTGGCAACACGAACATGCATTTCTTTGCAAAATTATTGAATATCAATTTTTGCTAATGAAATACTGCATAAATCAAATGCAATTCTGATAGCAACCATATCACTTGTTCTATGATGATAAACGAACAATTACCTCAGCCACTTTAATGAACCTCCCTCGCCGATTCTGCTTCACATCTAGGTAGAACCTTTTGGACTGGATTTGCAACATTTTGCTATCCAATTCCTGTTCACCTATTGACAGACAATAGAAAATATGAAAATCTCATCGAGGTAAAGCAGTTTTAGAAAAACTCAAGAAAACTCGTTTATGGTATTTTTTCAAAAAACTGTAATGCAGCCATTGACAATCAACAAACGCGCATTAGTGGACGGCAGATAGAAGAGCTAGGAAAGCAGAGAGGGTGTTATGGGATATCACACACTATGCTAGGACAGGGAGCAAACCTATATATTGATTACACTATATCTAAATTAAATAAATTTCAAACAACTTAGTGGCAAAAACCCAGATGTAATGTAATATTATAGTATAGAAATCTAAAGGTCGGCATAATAGTACTATTTTTTATTCAGTAAGGTCATCAAACTGCCATATAAAATATTTACTTATTACACAGGTCTACCTAATAGTACTATTTTTTATTCAGTAAGGTCATCAAACTGCCATATAAAATATTTACTTATTACACAGGTCTACCTATCTTCACAGATGATTAGAAAGGTCTAAGATTTTGTTAGTGGACAGTAGTGAACAAATGGTGGCTAGACTTAAATCAAAGTTATTAATAGTGTACATGCCAACACCAATATAATAATACAGAAAGGACAGTATTAGGGACGATTTACTATGATTTACTATTACCGGCTTGGCTCGATGAAGTACTTTCAGCTCCAGGGGATAGAGGGGCGGCCTCGTAGGCCCCACCATTACCATTTACTATCTCTATTTGGACATAATATGAATTATTGTCAAATAATCTCATGATATGTATGTATCTTGAGTATACAGATAGCCATCTGCACACAAGTTGTAAGAGTAATTTCTTTTTCCAGCCATCAGTTACATAATATTGGACATGGATGTGAACACAACATTTTTAAAAAGTCTAATACCGGAGTACGCCTGAGCTAAACTAAAAAATAGCCATGACTGAAGTGTGTAATAGGCAAGGACAAGGGATTTAATTTTTGTAAGATGCAGCAGTTCACTTTTTCAGCGTAGATACTGCCTGCAGATGGCTCTGAAAGTTTAATTTGGTAATAGTAAACCAACTAAAAATTCAAAATTTTATTGACAGCCATGTATAAAGCTGATTCGAAAGATTTGCAGTGAATAATTTTCAGTAAATTGTGCAATGAGTAGTGAATTTAGTTTTTGGCCACCAGAACTTATTGTAAATTAGCATCTCTTTGCTTATTGTTCTAGTTTAAACAAGGTAGCTGGTGTGATATTGGGAAAGAATTGGAGGAAAAACAGGCTGTGGAATCTACAGTAAATTCATCTAAATATGAAGGTGGGAATGGAACTTGATAAATAATGTTTACTATTAGTAATACAGTCTGATTAAATAAAATTAGCAAAGAGTGTGCTTTAAAATTTAAAACGATCAACGAAATGACGAGAAGAAAAGACAATTGAATTAGAAAAGATCTAGAAAAGGAAAAAGAGAGCATAGATTACGTAGATAAAAGCAATGTTTTTGAGACTGAAATCTCAACAGAAATTAGAGGACATGGTGAAAAACAGCAACAGTGATATTTCTGCTAATTGCTCAACTGTTGATTTGATATAGTATAACTTATATGGTGACAAGCAACATAATTATTGGCCAATCAACTACTGTCAGAATTATTTATTTGAAAAAGAAATACAATAGCCTACACGGTATTTTTTACAAATAGACTTTTAAGAAATTTTTAAGCAAAAGCAGTTATAAGTGAGTAAATATTCACCATAATTATTAATATTTAAAATGTATTGTGAATTAAATGCAGAGAATCTACCCAATTTCTCAATTTAGGCAGTAAATCATACAAATGGGTTTTAGATACCAATCAATTTATTCAATTGCACATACTATTTTAATTCAGTTTCTCAATAAAACAGCATATACATATAAAATAAATATTTATTTGCCTATTCAAAAGTTATGTCAAATTTAAAGTAAGCCAACAGGTTAAACCTATTTTTTTAGTAATGAATGATGCCGTAGCAAAAATGATAAGTTACAAAAAATATCTATGAAATGAACTACTAAATACTCAAAGTTAATAAAGTATAAGACATATAACGAGTTTCTTTATTAGTACGAATAAAGGTTAAAATTAATTTCCATATGGAATGGGTAATTGCCAGCAAATGTTAGTCATATATGTTAGTTAGAGTGACATCACTGTGTCCATGAATCAAGCATCATGACTTTGACATAATCTAGTACTAAGGGACTTTAATGTGAGCTCAAGTTAAACGCTTAAACTTATTTATAATTCGAGACTAAGTTACATTCACCTAAAAATAAATTGAAATATTGAACCTTAGTCAAAGCCCAGTTATTATAATAAACAGCTGATATTGATAGCAATGGTCAGCAACAAATTAACAGATAAATCACAGTTGCACCCACAAGGAAATTATAATAAATACAAATAATATTATTTTAATGATATTAATATTTTATCAGTATTTCAAATATTAAATTTAAGATCAATACACTTTTCAGTTAAACTTACCATTACTAATAGTAAGACTAATAGTTTACTCATTGATACATATTTAAAATATTGAAATTACTCTCATGCGAGACTGAGTTGATATTCAAATTTAAATCTATATTACTATTAGTATTAGTTATTGACTTGGAGTATTAGATTTTTATTTGACAAACTTATCAATACTAATAATAATGACAAGTTTTATTTTTATCAATTTAAATTTTATTTTAATAATTTAAATGATTAGAAAAAGAAATACATTTTTATCATTATGGTATTCATATTGATCATCATCATTCAATGATTGTCATTATGATTATCATGATGACGATCTTGATTATGTTTACGATCTTCTTCGGAAATTATTCAACTATTATCCCCTTGAAGTTGATCACGATGACGATGAGTTCATCATGAGACATAATCATAATGAGAATGATAATAAGTACAACTAATACCTATCACTATCAGTATCACTGTTGACAATACGTCAATAGTATTAATATTAGTATAAGTATTACTAATAACTATAACCTGAAAAATTAAGTATTGCCATCACCTTCACTACTTAAACTTAAAGTTAATATAAATATTATAATTTATCTTCATGATATTGATAATCTTTCATTCTTTGAACTTATCTTAATCTTACTCTAGCCTTAGGCTTATATTAATATAATATATTAATATTTTAATTTAGATTAATATTACACTTATGCTTATAGTTATAGTTATAATAGTAAAAATATCAGTTATTACTTATACTTAATGTGCATACTTATTGTTACAGGCCCATAGTAATAGGCTATAGCTATAGTGATGTTTAAACTTGAAGCAAAAGTTATTGGATGATTGAATTTGAATTTCATTTTGATTTTCCACTTGAACTTCAGAAAAAAATAAAATTTTAGCTCACTGCTATAAGATTAGCAATAAATAATATTTTTATGCATACCTTGACCACCGTCAGATTTAAACCCACCATCTCCTTCAACAGCAGACATTATCACCAATCCAAATTAACCTTCCACAGTAGAACCAGACGCTGCAACAGCTCCTTCTTCAACTCCTTTCGGCGTTCCAACTTGCGTTACGTGCTCCCAAGCTAGTCTTTTATTATGTCCGATAGACTGATTGCATTAATAGTAGCTTTGCCTAACCAAAATAAAGGCATCAGATTCGGTCTAATACCGGGTACGCGCATATGCCCACTCTACTGACCGGGCAACGTAGGAGAGGACAACACTATATATACAATGCATTGTCGTCCACAGGATTACTATGAAAGCTTGTTTGTATCATTGATGTACATATTATATGTCCTTTAATCCCTTGATTTTCATAAAATGGTTGGACGATGCACTTGATTCTTCATTTTGTTTGAAACTAATGGAACTTATCAAATATGTTATATCTATCATATAAAATTTTAGACAAATAATTTTATAATTATGCCATTTTGTACATAAGGAAGTTTCCAACCACTAATTTGGAATACGGACACATCAATATATATCTCATTTTAGTATTTCTAGCCTTATAGTTGAAAATGCAACTTTGTGTATGGGTTTTTTATCTCGCAAGTTGCAAATGGATTGAATGAAAAATGTGGGTGAACAAATTAAACTCAACATTAGTATTTAGCAAGTTTAGGATTTCATCATGACATGTTATTATAAATTTTTGTCCAAGCCGTTCATTATAGTTGGACTTGGTGAAGCAGATAAGTGAAGAGTTTGGCAAAACACTGGCGTAATTTGCATTTTATTTTAAAACTTTATAATGTATAAACCTACAGCAAATAGAAATACAGAATGATATGCTCATGCTTTACTTCCATTAACTAAAAACAACCAATAGTAAAACAAGCTTAGCTGACAAAAGATTAGGTTTAAGCAGAATGCTATACAAGGATTTCTCTTTAATGAACTAGTTTCATGTAGTCATTTTGATTCTGAAAGATCAGATATTCTTTCAGTTTCACTAACAGATAATGTAAAGTAAAACCAAATTCAATGACTAGATTGTGACACAGATTTTATTTACACATCCTTTTCCAACATAGTTTCACTCTTCAGTATTGCCAACTCATTGAAACCATTGAAATACACATAATTTTGCCTCACTTAGCATTTCTCTAGCATTCAAATAATAAAAATAATTCTAGCTGTCAAAAGAAATCTAAACAGGAAACAATATATTCAATTAATTAAATTAACACTTATTTGCTAGATCACAAGAGTCAGTGTTGCTTTGTAGTAAACAGCTAATAATTCCTACTACTTCAGGGAGTGAAATCACCTCACCATGGACTTTGACATCATATTTGACAATTAAAGATAGTTTAGGCTAGGTTCCTCTGCATATCATCTACATAACATAAAACTCCAAAGATGTAGTTCATTCTAGCCGCAAATGCAGCTTATAGCAAATTTATTCCATTCTTATTAGTTTATTCAAAACAAAATTAAGCTATAGGCAATACAAAAATTAAACCAACATTAACTCACAATTAAATTATGCTATTTTATCACAATTTTATGTAATAATTCCTTGATTTGGTGAATATAATCAGCGGTTGGCTTAGCCACTTTTCTAAATTCTACAGTTGAAGTCCTGGGACATTGCATTTCTCTCCAGGATATGGGAAGCATAGCGGCTCCAGCCTCACTGTAAGCTACAATTACTCCCAACTCATTCTCAGCTGTAGATAAAATATATGACTGAGAGTCACCAATTGATATCTAGTCATTGAGTAGTTATGGAATAGTATGTAGTCATGTGTATATAGCTACAGATAGATGACAGGCTAGAGGTTGACTTTTTTTATGGCTGATTCATTCAACTAAAAGACCACTCAGTAATCCCCATCAGGTGGCCAAGCTTTTCAATTGTTACAGCCAAGTCAAACTTATCCAGTATCCGTTTTTGATAAATAGTTATGGTATAAAACCACATCGTAATATTATTTGCCAATACTAGAGATTAGCTTAAAACTTAAGCTATGCAAGTATTACGCAATATTTTAATTATCAAAATGAGGTGTATTGAAATTATCTTAAAGGCCAAGTATAAGTAAAGCACTATATTATGCTTCTAGATATCACCAAATCCATGTCTGCACCTACAAGCCACACATAAATTTTCTAGAGATTTTATATCAATACAGTAAATCCTGCATGTTTTAGAATTTCCAGTATTCACTGAAGCTATGCAGATTAGATGAATCAAAATAAACATACACAATTAGAAAAACCCACTTTGTAGTTTACAGTAATTAGTTTAAATATAGTTGCTTGCTAAAATAATTCAACTTTTCGTTTACTTTCTATTGCTTACTTTGAAGCTGTAGACAAAGGAAAACCAACAAAACATGCACTTTGGAATTATCCGTCTAAGAAAATAGCTTTACAATAGATATTGGTATCTAATATTAACTATTAGAAAGATCCCCCAATGCTTTGCACGAAATTTTTCTTAAACCTGACAACTAGAATCTTATTAGAAAGAAATGTTAATTATAGACTGGTTTTAAAAAGAGCTTCCTCCAAAAAATATAAATAAAAAATTGCATCTGGCCAAACAACAATTTGAATAAGTTATCTACTTCAGCTTTAAAAAGCCTAATAGAGGGGTTTCAGACATCCCTCTAGGGGAATTTGTATTTTAAAGTTGTCTCCCCTTACAGGGATTGGGGGCAGTCTCGATGATATATAGAAGGCCCATAAAATAAGTAGAAATGTAAGATTTGAGTGAAGACTACTACTAGTATAAGTTTCATTTTTTCTGAGATTAATATTTTGGCATAAATACACATATGAGCAGTTTCAGAAATTTTTTAAAAAAATTTGTTAATGATGAATGGCACAAAAACAAGACTTCAAAGCATATTTGTGGTTTTGGTTATTGAGCAAATCTGAAGCTGGCAGCTGTCATTATTATTTGCTTTGCTGACTGTAACCAGTCTGTTTAGAGCTGCTAACCTTTCAACTCTTAGAACAATAATAACATGCTCGTACACTATATAGCTGCACTAGTGGGCTCTGTCTTACTGAACTTCAAACGCTCCAAATTATGGGTTGGAACACATGCCTGTAGGTTTATGAAGGCACTGGCTCATTTGTATTAACATGTTCACGTACTTACACACCTATACTATGAAAATAACTAAGCCACCCTACTATCTAATATTTCTATATATTAAAAAAATTAGTATAAATATAAAGATATGTATTAAAATAAATAGATTAAATTTGTAAAATTTTCAAGCAACATCTTATCTAAAAATGCCAAACACTGTATAGCTATATATATATATGTTTTAAAAGCATTTGTTTACATGGCATGCCTGCAAGTCAATGAAAATATTTAGAGAACAGTAAAAAGAAGCATATAAATTTCAGAATAGTTTCTTCTTTTCTGAGATGAATATTTTGGAAATGTCCCACAATTCAACATTTAAATTAAATCTGTAAAAAAAATTTCACAGTGTATTTTCAATAAATAATTATTCTTGCAAGCTGTTTGTATACCAACATTCCTAATACAGAAATGTTTTTGGAGCATTGTAAATTATATACTGCTGCATTGCAGAAAAAAATCATCAAAAGAAGCACTTTTCAGTCAAATCAACTTGGCTTGTTTCCAAAAAAGAGTTGAAATGTACATTTAGTACCAGCTGTAAAGTATAGAAAGAACGAACTATGTCATAATGACTGCATTCTTATGACACTAATGAAATTAAGATTGGATGTACTCCATACGGATCTTGCTCATAGGTGGAGTTTAAAATAATGCTACTAAGTTTCACTAAATTCCCAGATAATACTTTTTATATCAAATTATTTGGCTTTGCTGATTTAGCTATGTTATGTACATTTTGTACTTATTTATCTCTAGGTCAGTTTTCAGCCATATATTTGACCACATTGCTATACTTCCTTTGTGCCAGCATTTTCTCCTTTATATCTTTTCTGTGGTTTCTAATAATTTTCAGTGGTATGTCACTGTATGTAAACAATGTGAACCATCAGGCTATCTCTTACACAATGCATGCTGCTATAAGAATAACAGCAGCTGTTATGTATTCAATCAACCTCATTGCAAGAATTGTGTTTGCTTGAAGCTCTCTGTTGAGTAGCTGTCTCTCGATATTACATAACTGCTTGTTTAAGAAAGTGCAAGATGAGAACTGTCCAACTTTAGCCGTCTAACTTAAATTACATTATATAGGATTACATCACTACATAATAAGCTGATTAAACAACACATATAAATCGGCCAAAAACACCACACACTTGACTAGCTCTAGTTTGACTCATTTATATTTCGAGTTTTTCACATTACTTGAACATGCTTTAGCCAATTTGTTGCATTATTTTTTATCCATACATGTAATACAAGAATTTAGTATATTATTTTTTTAGGTTTGGATTGTCTACTAGGCAGGTATCACAGATATTTAATCAGACTGTGAAGTTGCTTAGAGAAGCTTTAAATCCAATGATAGTATTTTATCAACACGCTGAGGTTAATAAAACTATTCCACCTCAATGAACTTTGACCTAGTTAACTAGACCACTGTAAAATGGCATGCCAGAACAAACACAAACCAGCTTGCAAGAATAATTATTCATTGAGAATACACTGTGAAAAATTATTTTACAGACTTGATTTAAAAGTTGAATTGTGGGACATTTCCAAAATATTCATCTCAGAAAAGAACAAACTATTCTGAAATTTATATGCTTCTTTTTACTGTTCTCTAAATATTTTCATTGACTTGCAGGCATGCCATGTAAACAAATGCTTTTAAAACATATATATAGCTATACAGTGTTTGGCATTTTTAGATAAGATGTTGCTTGAAATTACAAATTTAATCTATCTATTTTAATACATATCCTTATATTTATAATAATTTTTTAATATATAGAAATATTAGATAGTAGGGTGGCTTAGTTATTTTCATAGTATAGGTGTGTAAGTACGTGAACATGTTAATACAAATGAGCCAGTGCCTTCATAAACCTACAGGCATGTGTTCCAACCCATAATTTGGAGCGTTTGAAGTTCAGTAAGACAGAGCCCACTAGTGCAGCTATATAGTGTACGAGCATGTTATTATTGTTCTAAGAGTTGAAAGGTTAGCAGCTCTAAACAGACTGGTTACAGTCAGCAAAGCAAATAATAATGACAGCTGCCAGCTTCAGATTTGCTCAATAACCAAAACCACAAATATGCTTTGAAGTTTTGTTTTTGTGCCATTCATCATTAACAAAATTTTTTAAAAAATTTCTGAAACTGCTCATATGTGTACTTATGCCAAAATATTAATCTCAGAAAAAATGAAACTTATACTAGTAGTAGTCTTCACTCAAACCTTACATTTCTACTTATTTTATGGGCCTTCTATATATCATCGAGACTGCCCCCAATCCCTGTAGGGGGAGACAACTTTAAAATACAAATTCCCCTAGAGGGATGTCTGAAATCCCTCTATTGAGTTGTGCATTAGGAGAAGCAAAAATGGAATATCCAGACAAGAAAAGGATACAACTCTACAGAGTACTATGTCACCAGGTCGAAAGCATTTGTGGATTTCAACTTTATCCTTTTCCGTGGCTCTGACGTCTTCTTTCCTGAAATTAAGATTCGTTGAAGACTGTAGAGGAATGATTTATGTCACAAACAATATTTTTCCACTAAAGCAATTGAATAGGCTATTTCACTTATTTGCATTCTATGTACCTATGGTGCAAATGTTACAAAGAACACTATAGAATACAATTATTGTAACGATCTAAAACTTTGTTTTTAAAAAATTAATTAATTTTAGAAAACGCTATAAAAGTTCTTATAAAATTTCAGAGTGCAACCATCTAATGGCTATAATATAACGCATTGTCAATTTGTAATTAGCTTGTCAAGATTGTGAATCAGTTCAGAAATTATAATCCTATAGCCTACCTTGAACCACAAAACACTTTAAAGCAGAAATATATTTAGTATTCTCAATTAAGAATAAAAACCGAAGTAACAATATTTAATATAGGATTTTGGCATAGAGAAAACCATTGCAGCTTTCAGTGGGAACTATTAAAATAAAATTCTAATTTTTCTGCAGCTTTCTAAGTTATGGAATATAACGTAGAAAACAAATGTCCTCAAAAATTTGCTTAGACAATACATTCACTAAATAAATAACTAGCTATGGTATTATTGTAATATTAAAATCTAGATCTATTACAGAAAAATAGCTGGACAGATATATTTGTAATTACCTGAGCAAACCTCTAAAAGGGATTTCAAAGATACTCTTTTCTACAGCTATTATATCTACTTTACAAAACCTTGGTGTAGCTTGAGTAACCTGAAAATTAAACTGCTATTAATGAGGAGCTACAAAAAGATGGAATATATTTACATTAAAAGTACTACAATTCTGAAAAAGGTATTGATATGCCAATACAACAATAGTATAAATTATACCGATGTTGCAGTAATAATTTAGCTGCATATAAACAGAGCCAAGCATCATAAAAAGAGATTAAAAACCATTACAATCAGAAAAATATTAGCAACTCACTCTACTAGTGACCAAACCACCTAGAACAGGAACCAAGTGTTTGTGTCTCGTAGTCTGCACCGAAACCATAGTCTGTAAGTGTAAAAAGCAGCACATTGTAATGCATATATGCCAGTGGTAAAAAAATGTTACTGGGAGAGTACTGGAGTAAAAACTACCTAAGACTTTGTAGTATGCACTGAACTACAAATAAAGGTTAACTAAAAGCTTACACTTACTTTACTCACAATCACAGAACTAGAAAAGGCCTTGGACTACTGCCTCAAACCATGCTGGCAATTTGGGCACTTTCTAAGTAAAACAAGAGGAATTATGACCAGATGCACCTCCTTATATCAGCAATGGCATTTGATCTACCAGTCTAACACAACATGCATAATATGTGTCCTGCTACTTTAACCATTAGTGACTAGATCAAGGCTGTTCACAGCTAGGTGCGATGCATGTCTACTGAAAATACTTATAGGTAACCATTAGGTAACCAAAATATAAAAATAAATACCAATCCTTACCTTACCAGGCTGTTCCTTGTTTTCTTCTAGCTTTACATAACCAGCTAAAGATGAATATATTCCATCTTCATGTTCATAAGTACCATGTCCAGAAATTACATCACCATTTATATCCATCAACTTCTGTCCTAAAAGCACATCAGAATCTACGAGGACACAAAAAACCTACAAGACCTTTTTGGTACTTAGCAGAATCTTTTTTCAGTAAAATAATTTCAAAATTTTCAACAAAAATCTACCATTCAGTAGCCTAACACTATAACCATGAAATCAAGCCAAGTCATGGTCAACTGTCAAGACAAAAAACCCAAGCCAAGTTTAGGTCAAGTCAACAGACTAGTCCGAAGTATTTAAAATTTTATATAAAATTAATGGGTAGTAACTAGTAATATGTAAATTTAGCAGCGCAAAAAGGGAGTAAGAACAAAATTTTAGCTGCAAATCTGACATTTAAAAATTATTATCTATCTATATTGATATTAAATAAATAATAATAAAATTGAAAATAGCTGTCTCAGTGATAGCTAAAAACTATAAATCCCTATTAAATCACTGCAATATCAAAATTATAGTCAATTAAATAACTTTCATTAAGAAAATATTACATCAATACGTGTTATTATAAATTATATTCAATGATTATCATCATGATCATCATTATGATTAATTGTTGATATCATAAAAATAATCACTATCATAATGATAATACTAATAGTAATAGTAATGATAATCAAATAATTACATTAAATAATTTAAATAATATAATCAGTAAAAATCAAATCACAATCACTTCAAGTTTTTCATAATCATAATGATATTCACTATGATTATATTTTATTATTTATATTTATTTATTTCATAATCAATTTCATATTGATAATCATTATGATTATGATTATGACTTCATAATCATATTCATAATTATTATCATGATTGTAATTATCAATATTATTATCATGATTATAAATATCATTATCATTATGATTATCATTGACATTATCATTGTGATTATAATAATGATAATTAATTGTGATTGATTCATGATGATGATTGTTAAAATTAAATTCAATAAATTAAAATAATTATAATTATTTATATTTTATAATATTAATTCAATAATTGTCAACTCAATTCACTAATAGTAATAGTAATAGTAATACTAATACTAATAGTAATAGTAATGTAATAGTAATTGGTGATATTTTTAACTCAATTCACTAATTGATGATATTTTTAACTCAATTTAATTTTACCTGGTATTGCTATACTCATACTGCAACCACCATCTTCATTTCCATCGTGATGATAATTGTGAACTTGGTCATTTGCTGTAAGTTTCAATGTACTTGTAGCCATGCTGGTGTTTTTGTTTCTTGAAGTTTTTGCTGTGGAAATCGCTTGAAACAGCACATTAATGGTAGGGTCACAATAGTTCGGGGATATCGAGTTTCAATTTAGGGGCTTGGATTTGGGCATGTTTATACACAATGCACTCAATGACTTTCATTTTTGTGCTGTTTCTAGCGATTTCATATTATGCTGTTGATTTTTATAGACCGATGCCTTTAAAGGATATTATGAGCTAGTAATACGGGGAATAAAAATGACACTTCATATAAGTTACCCGCCATGATTATCTTTTGTGCTGAAAATACGGCTTAGCGTAGTATGGAATTATTGTTCCTTCATATTATTATTATCGTCTGGCTAGAAAAAATATCATAAAATTTATCTGAACAGAAAGTGAAACCACGATAGCCTTTCGCCAAGGATCAGCAGATCATAGAAGAAACGGCATGAACTAGAACTTCATGCTTATTAAAATTTACAGTGGCTTTAATTTCACTTTGAAACAAACCTCATATGACGTATCCCTAAGCCTTGATCATGATGATAATTATAATTATACTTATAGTTATAGTTTTAGTTTTAGTTACACTTGAAAGTTATAGAGTATAGACCATAGCCCATAGGCATAGGGCATAGTGACAGTGATAGTATTAGTAATACTATTAGTATAACTATTACTGTATTAGTATTACTAATACTATAACTATAAGTATAAGTATTGCATTTTCATTTTGATTTACTATTAGTATTACTATAACTATTACTACTAGTATTAGTATTGGCCTTAGTATTACTATTAGTTATAATTAATTCTACGTCCAATTATTACTCTTAGAGTTAGTCTTACTGTTACTACTTACTTTTAGTACTTACAGTTGCTAGTACTAGCAGCAGTGATCATAATAAGTATCATTAATTTAATGCATTATCATAGTGATTATGGTTATCGGTATGATTGAAAATGACACCTAATCGGAATCCTTCAGAGCTCAGTGTACTTCTAGTATAAATTAATGTTTATGTTATAGTGTTAGATTTAGTTACACTTGCTAATTTGTTCTTAAAGTTGTTTACTTATTTTTAATAATATTCTATTACTTACATAGGTATACTTATAGTTATAGTATGACTGTTACTAAAATATTGGCTATTAGTATTGCCATAAAATGAGAGTATTTCCTAAATTCAAGCTCAATTGTAATGAGTATCAGTGTGACAATGACCTGTGGGTGAATGTTGAGACTGCAACAGAATTTTCACACAGGACATTTTCAGTTTCTAAAACACCAACCATCAAAATTTAAATTACCATAATTCTTTAAATGACATTCATTACTGTAATTATGGTTATGATTATTAAATTGTGTGGGTTATTTTTCATTTAATTTTATTATTAGTGTCTTAGGCTCATAGCTATAACTATTAACTGGAAATTTTCAATTATAACCAGTGTATTATCATCACCTAAAGTTTTGAATAGTATTAGTTTGGCTAGTGGTCACTTTATCACAGAAATCAAAGTTGAAATTTGAGCTGGAACGTCACCTTTTTTTCAAATTTATATTTTCAGTGGCTTCAATTGGCTGTGAAAGAGTAAGACACAACACATTTTAAGTTCTGCTTCACCATCATATTGAAAAAGCCTGGCTGAGTTTGACTCTGAGTGATAGTTTCCTTCTAGAATCAAAATGCTTTTAAGTTCAAAAAGCAAGGGCAAGTCTAGGGTTAGTATATTTAACATTGAAATGGGAATTGAGTTGTTTCTGTTTTCAGATCTGTGCTGTTTGGCATTTCGTATATTTATAAAACATACCCTGTTTAGAACGTCGCCAGTTTTCTAAAAAAAAAGGAGATGTAAGAAAATGATCAGGTCTTTAAAGAAGACATGTCAATATAGAAAAAAACAGACTTATTTAATTAATGTATTATTTACTCATATTTTATGAAAAGCTGTTTCTGGTCCAGTCTACATGTGTAGCATCAGTATGTGCTTTTCTTTTGTTCGAATTTTACAAAGGAATATACTCTTTTCACATGTTCCTTTAGGGTGTATTGCTAATGGCGCCAGAAAAAGGCATTTTTTAACTCGCATGTGCTATGCCATAAAAATGCCTTCAACTTGATGAAAAAAGTCCAACACGCTTAGAAACTAAAGCTATTGATTAATTTTTGATTATAACTGATTGTTCACAGGCTTACAATGCAGATGATTATGGCTCAGAGTTTGAACCTGATAGTGAAGTCGACAAAAAGAAGGCAAAAAGATCTGACTTAGCAACTAAGGAACATCCAGTCCGTGAACACAAACCTTCAAAGTCTACTTATGTTGATGAATGGTCAAAAGATGAAGCTCGCTATATGAGACACCACTATGTTAGCACTAATGCTGTATCCTTTTGTAATTCTTTCTATTTGCCACTTGGTTTATAATTATTTAATCTTTCAAGTCTAAATTTAAGCCACGGTCATGAAAGTACTATGCTCTGTCAAGTATATATTAAATTGTCACTAGTTTATAATAAATAACTATTAAAATGTGTGTCAGTAAACAGTTGAAATGTTTTGTTGCCAAGTTATGTGATCTTGCCATTTATTCCACCATTCTGGAAGCACTCGATAACTCTAAAGCCCATAATTCAGTTGAACTTACACATCACTTTTTGTGTTAAAATTGAATTTTCTTAGTCGGAATATATGCATAATTTAGTAAACCTGTTGAGGTTTAATAGTTTAACAAGTTAAATTCTTGAGTTATAATCAATCGAACTGTAGTGACACTTGACTTTGAAGTATAAACAAATGATTTAATTATTTAAGTTTCGTCTTCAAACTCTTGTAATTAATTTTCAATTGCCAAATATTTATTTTTTCTAGTAAGCATTTTTCTATATCATGAAATCCTTAACATTCATCTCTAGTACGCACGGCATAAGGAACTTGTTAACAACTATCTGCAGTATTATGGAGGGAAAATGTCCGACTTCCAACAGAAGTAAGTTTCAAAGAAATATTTACAATATCTGAATTACTAATCATAGCTTCATTATTCTTTATAGATTAGAATGTTTGGTTTTTCTTTATTATAATTCAAAGTTTTCGCTTGCATCATAAAGTAGCCGTACACACATAATCATCATCTTGTTTGGTAATTATTTCATAAATTTAGTCATATTTTGCAGGTCAGAACGTAAGACAGACCGGGATATTATTCGAGAGAATCACCAGTTTGTGTGGGAAGATGAGGAGGACACGGAGTCGTGGGATAAGCGTTTAGCAAAGAAGTACTACGATAAACTATACAAGGAATACTGTTTAGCTGATCTTAGCAGGTACAAAGAAAATAAGGTGAGAAATTAGCACTCAGATTCATAAAGTCTAGCTGTTTCTAATATTGGCTAATATTTAATTTCTTTTTGCCATAATAATATGGTGATTTGTTTAATGAGAGACATCGGGTATATATTGTGGTGCATCAAAATGGTTCAAATGAAAAATCAGTAGTCGAGAGCTGGTTTTGAGTTTGTTTCAATAACTACTTCAACTACTTTTATGCGTATATTCTAATATTATTTAAAAAAAGAAAGAATATTATGTATTATCCACGATTAATAAGTTTTCTTTTGTAAATGCTTTTTAAGTTGATGTGTACATATTAATTTCCGATTTTATCATTATTTTATACATTCAAGTTACCTATTGACGAATATGTAAATATGCACACAACGTCTGCACAGTTTCATAATGTTATGTAATGTTGCATATTAAGATTGTATGACTTATTTGGGCAGATTGCAATGCGTTGGAGGGTGGAGAATGAAGTGATCTCAGGCAAGGGACAGTTTGTGTGTGGCAACAAGAAATGCAATGAAGACAAAGAACTTAAAAGCTGGGAAGTCAACTTTGCATATATGGAACAGCAAGTGAAAAAAAACTGCCTAGTAAAACTGCGTAAGATGTTTAATAGATAATTTATACATCTTTAGTTCATTCACAATTGAGTAATCATAAATATATACTCATTTCTGGCTCCATATGCTAGCAGGTTTTCATGAACTGGTGAGTTTTTTATGCTGCTGTTTTATATGCATGTTTGTTTCATTTTCTGATAAAATTATTTTCAAAGAGTTCTAATAGAAAATGTTGGATTGTTTCAAAAGCTTGAAGCAGTGTTTTTTAAGTTAAATACTCTTATGTCCTGGCAATTGTAGGTTTTTGTCATTGTCTTCACTATTGTAGGATTGTGTCCTCAATGCTCTGCTAAACTCAATTATTCACACACAAAAAGAGAAATTACAAAAGAAATAAAGGAGTTGCGATCTCAGACTGCTGCAGAAGGTTAAAATATGCAGTATATCATACAGTATAGTTTATATCCTACCAGGTGGAGTTGACTGTTGAGGAAGTTGAAACAGGATGAAGTTTTTCAATTGTTTGAGTTAAAGTTGTGTAAGGATTAACTGTTTACTCTAAAAGCATTTCTTACTAAGACTGTTAAAACTCTCTCATCACTGAGCTTCAAGCCTTTGTTATGTAATTACTCTTTCTGAGTTTTGAATCCAACATATCTTGGTTTTTCTCACAGTTTTGTTATCTCATAATATGGCATTGTATGTAATATAGCACTGTATGTAGTATAGCACTGTATGTAGTATAGTACTGTATGTAGTATAGCACTGTATGTAGTATAGCACTGTATGTAGTATAGTACTGTATGTAGTATAGCACTGTATATAGTATAGCACTGTATGTAGTATAGTACTGTATGTAGTATAGCACTGTATGTAGTATAGCACTGTATGTAGTGTAGTACTGTATGTAGTATAGTACTGTATATAGTATAGCACTGTATGTAGTATAGTACTGTATGTAGTATAGCACTGTATGTAGTATAGCACTGTATGTAGTATAGCACTGTGTGTAGTATAGTACTGTATGTAGTATAGTACTGTATGTAGTATAGCACTGTATGTAGTATAGCACTGTATGTAGTATAGTACTGTATGTAGTATAGTACTGTATGTAGTATAGCACTGTATGTAATACTAAATGATATACAGTACTGTATGTAATATAGCACTGTATGTAGTATAGCACTGTATGTAGTATAGTACTGTATGTAGTATAGTACTGTATGTAGTATAGCACTGTATGTAGTATAGCACTGTATGTAGTATAGTACTGTATGTAGTATAGTACTGTATGTAGTATAGCACTGTATGTAATACTAAATGATATACAGTACTGTATGTAATATAGCACTGTATGTAGTATAGCACTGTATGTAGTATAGTACTGTATGTAGTATAGTACTGTATGTAGTATAGCACTGTATGTAGTATAGTACTGTATGTAGTATAGTACTGTATGTAGTATAGCACTGTATGTAATACTAAATGACATACAGTACTGTGTGTAGTATAGCACTGTATGTAGTATAGTACTGTATGTAATATAACATGTACTGATGACCTTATCATCTTCAACCTGGAATGTCTATTGATTTGATAATGTTGTAGGAGGCTCATCATCAACATCTAAAAGAAAGATCACAAGGTTGGTAATAACATAGCTGTTTGATATACCTGAAAATATAGATTGCTTCTTAAAATATTGATAAACCTCATGATAAACAATAAACGTTAATATACCATATGATGGCTTCACAACTAACCATATTCAGTGTTTTCCAAGTACCACTATACGCTGTAACTGTATTATATCACAATATACGTGTAAGACTGTTATGACAAGTTATTTAATAGCCTGTGATTCAATATAACCTGTCTAACTAATCATATTTTACGTCACTGGGCCTAGTTGTCAGCAGTAAGTCAAGTAGAAATATTGAGGGGGGGATGTGGGGTAACCATAACCAAGATTACTACTTGGATTATCGTCTTAATGAAGTATCAATTATTTCCGAACTTTAGTCTCTATAACTGAGTTGTAATCATTTAGGATTTAGGTTTTCAGCTGGCTGTATTGTCAGTGTAAATAAAAATCGCCTTCTATATCTGTTTTGTGATAATGATAAAAATGGCAAGCTGTAATTATAAAAAGGGTTCCATAAGAATAAGTTTGGTGTTATCCCCAAACCTCTCACAGAAGCTGAATAATTTTAGTTTCTAGATCAACATTCAATTTTTTTTATAATTGAAATAATGTGTTAATATATTATTATTCACTTTGTATTGCAGTGAATCACAGCTAGCTGGCATCATTGAGGAATTGCTGCCATAGATTCCCATCCTTAATGGTAGGTGAAGGGCTGTATATGTACAAAGCTGCATTATGAAACCACGTCATGTTAGCCAATAAACTGAAAGTGTGGTAGATTACCCATCAAGATAACAATGCTGCTTAATGTGCTAGAATAAATTGATTTAGTTTTTAACTATGACAAGTCTTATTAAATCCATAAATTGCAACTGAATTTATAACATTTGCTAAAATTCTAATTAAGTTATTAGTAATTTTGGCAAACCACGACTCAATATACTGAATCCAGTTCAACCACATTGCGCTCTATATGTTGAAACACTCGACAGCTATTGCTAAATAATCAGCTAAGTTTTCACAGAATAAGAACAGAGATTTGTTATTTTCAGCAGTTTTTAGCAGTCAACATCTGGGCCGACTTACTAACAACAAAACACAATCAAGTTATTGGTATGTAAGGGTTATACATCTGCTACAAGCTAGGATTCTTGTTTAGATTATATGTAATAACTTTTATATGGTGTAAGATGTTTTGTTTTCATATCTCCATTCTGTGGGGAAAAATACGTGCAGGTATTGGATTTCACATTTTGGTTTATGTAACCAGAAGAAAATTCTGTCTGCACTGGATTTTGATTATCTTCCATGCAAATCTCCTGTGCACCATCACCTAATTTGCTGAGTTTTTCACTGCATTGCTTGTAGACAATATACCTTAAACTCTACTATAGAACACCAGCAAAGTATTTTTGGGAATATATAGAGTATAATATATTGAACTATTTTTGATGCTAATTTCAATAATACATAATATAATAATGACATAACAGATAAGTGATTATGTAACATAGTCCTTCTCTGTCTAGAAATTCCTGTATAAGTTTTCAAGAGCCAACCGTCAGCAAATGCAAATAGAGTGGCAGGTTACTAGGCAGCATGCAGATGTTCTATTCTCTAAACTATATTTACTTGAAATACCAGAAGTAATTGCTTACTTGGTCAGTAACTGTTGATTGAAAATTGTGTAATCAATGAAGTCATTGTAGCGTGAACCACTAGAGTAAGACCGAGTGTTTGTTCAATCATGAAGGAGTTTGTAAATTTCAACTCTTTGTTGTCACTCATCAAAGCGTTCAATGTTACTGTTACTTGGTTCATTTGAAGTTAGCACTGAAATTCTAAACAAGGTTTGCTCGTAGGATTGTGTCAATATATGTTCCAGCATTTGCAAGCTAAGTGTCGTGCTTTGAAAAACCGAAATTACGGTTGAAACTTTTTAAGGTATCAAGTATTTCCAAGTTTATTAACAATTTTTCATTTTGTAATACTTTTTTCTGCGTAGTGTTATTTGATTCGTGGTTGCTATAAATAGTTGAGGGCTTGAGTAATGGAGTTAAGTAAAGGCTGTCTCTATGATGTAATCAATATTATAATGTGAACTATTCTGGTTTATATTATGTAAATACAGTCTTGTGGTGTTTGTTCGAACTGGTAACTAATTGCTGTTAACACATTTAGAGAAATTCAACACTTGAGCCAAACACTTGAAATTTATATTTATACACTAAGTGTTTACTCATCAAGACTTACTCCTCCCTCTCCATTCTACATCTTTTTAGATCTTAAGCATCATTATCTTGTTTGGCATTTGTGTTGTAGGACTTTACTTAGCCAGCTGAGCACATTTAACACAAGAGCAAAGACTATCCTATTGTGACAACTTCGAGATCAATAAAATTTAATGATTGAAGGTTAACTGCACAAAACTTTTTCTACAGGTCCATAACTTACTGCTTTGAACACAAAGATTAAACATGTTAAAATCACCTGCTGGAGAATTACGTGGTCCAGTTAAAGAACAGACAATGAATGCTGTTAAGCGACAGCCGCCCAAACATACAGTTTTATCAACTCGGCAGCTTCGTATGCGAATCACCTGTGATGATCCGATACATAGAGGTAAAAAGAGAATCAAACTTAGTGGCAAGGAGCTTTCTAATTTACCTCTGAATCTGTTCAACCTCACTGAGCTGGAGGTGCTGGATCTGAGTCCAGAGAGAGAAGCCTGTCTCTTTTACCACTTGGAGAGAATTCCTGTGGAGATTTCCAAGCTGACCAACCTCACTGTTCTGGCACTGGATACAAATAGACTAGAGAGTTTGCCTGATGAGTTGTGTCAGCTGTATTCATTAGAGAGACTAGCGCTTAGCAACAACCAGCTGACGGATTTACCAACGTCGCTGCCTCAGATGTCCAGTCTGCGGAGTCTGTATTGCTCCAACAACAAGTTCCAGCATCTGCCCGGCAGCGTGTGTCAGCTAAAACAGCTGGTTTTCCTAGATTTCTCAGACAACTTTCTCACCAGCATACCGCAAGGTAGGTCATTGTGTTCTAACTCTTTTTTCATATACATGTATTTATATATGCTCTGTGAATGTATGAAACGTAAAGTCATTTCTAGTGCAAAATAAATTTTCCACTGCTTCACTGGGGTTTTAAATAAATCATTAGATGCACTAATATTTCTGTAAAACTGGCACTGAGCTAAAACTTTCTTAACTAGTTTTACTTTGAAGTTGACAAAATTTATTGCCAGAATATTGATAGCAAATCTGGCTAATATTAATAAAATAGCTAATATTTTTTCAGTGCTGGTTTTTATCACAAAACTGCTGGTATTATTAAATTGTATTTCTTAGGCATTCACATGAAGTTTTACTAATGAATAATATAGAATGCCTACTAACTTCTATTAATATCTTTAATGAAACTTCAAATCATTGCTGTCTGTAATTATTACTTCACATATTATCCAGTCATCACTAGTGTGAAATTTGTATGTCAGCAACGTTTGCAAGGAGTGGGTGGTATTATTGTACAATTACTTACATTTTTGTGTATTAGAATGGTTGTTTATGTGTGCTTCAATGGTTTCGTTTTACTCTCTGTTTTTATTGATTTATTGTGTCATGTGTTTATAAACAAATATCCGGCTTTAATTATGTTTTATGTTGTTGATGTGCTATTTGCTCATATATAAGTATCTATCTTACCATATAGCACTAGAAATATGATTCTGTTTCTAGAAATAGGGTCAATGGACAGCTTAGAGAGTCTGGTATTGTCATACAACAAGATAGAAAGTTTACCAGATTCCATATGCAATCTCAAGACCCTACAGATGCTTTGGCTATGTGGCAATTGCCTTTCCTCTCTGCCTAAAGGCTTGGGAAAACTTGTAAACTTAGACTGGTCTCACATGATGCTAACATCAGCTCTTGATGGCAATCCTTTGGAATACCCACCTATTTCTGTAGCTAAGCAAGGACCAGAGGCAATAGACAAGTTTCTTAGTCTTCATCAAAGTAATGCAGTTAAACCAAAGCCCAAAAACTTACGTGCCTAATTTATAGATTTTGTAAACTAGTCTATCAATTAACTTCCATAATTATTATAGCCATTTAATGCATTTTCCAATAAAGTTTCCATTATATTGCAAACAGCTTTTAATTATTCAATTGCTTGCCTTGAAATAAAAACATAATGTTATGGTATTAGTTCTTTTTGTTCTAATAATTATTCTGTTTATATGCAACTTTTCATAATAAATATAAATAAAACAATAACTTGTGAAAGTACAGGATGATTTCCACTATTGTCATTGTTGCACTGTTTTTCTCGACAGCATGATGTACACGTGAGGGTTGTCAGCCCAAACTTGTCGTATCGACATCCGTAGTAACATTCATCTACGCAAGTTCGCTCAAAATATGTTGGAATACCATTCTTCTCAATTCTCTTGGTCTGTGCAATAAATAGATAGTTATGAAGTAGCAGTCATGATGTATTACACTACTTCACATGTGCAGAATATGGTGTGCTTGTTTCCAACTCGTACTGTGAGAGTAATATCTGATCAATATGAGCACAGAATATTGGCACTAAAATACTTATATTTAATCATAAAAATGCATCAAATAATTAAAGGTATACATGTAAGTTTAGTAATTTTTGAAAAGGTCCAACATCTAACATCAATTTGTTTTCAAAACTAACATGTTTAAAGTCACAATCCAAACCAGAGAGACAAATCAACTTCTAATAAATAAAGCAATACTATTATTGAACATATTTATATGTTATTTTGCATGGAGTTGCTTCATCTTATTTAATGTGAGAGAAGGTCAATGATCTCAATATTGTTAGAATGTACTTGTACAATAATACACACACTAACCATGCAATACTTGTCTTGGGAACCACATGGTCGAACATCCACTTTTGAGAGTTGGCGTTGGCATTTGTTGTTGTACACATATTCATGTTGAAACGTCTCCTTGCAATGGTAACACGTCAAATTTGTTCCTGTCATTACAGAGTTTGAAAACTGTAGCTCTGCAAAAACCCAAAATTTTTATTTTGTAACATTAAAGTACAAGCCTTGGAAGCAGCCATGGTCTATGGGTTGGAGCGTTTGCTTAGTAATCACGAAATCATGGGTTTGAACCCGATAAAGGCCATGAGTGATGTTAGGAAGGCATCCAGTCATAATTGCTTCAGTGCCACATCTAAATAAGTCCTTAGCCCGATTTAACGAAAACCCTTTCCATCAGGGATTTCTCACAGAGATGGTGACTATAAATTTCAGTGAGTTTTATTAAGGTACAACCCTTAAGAAATATTACAGTTTGATAATACTTAAAAAGCTACACTTTACAGAGAAATAACCCAAGTTTTGCTTGTGTAATCAACCAGACAGAATGAGAATTGACTCACCTGGCAGCAACAGCACTGCCAACATAAGCAGTCTGTGTGACATCATCATATTGCTACTGCATCTATTAGATAACTATTTACTGCCTGCACCTATCTCCTGCTTCAGGTGTGTGCTTGTAAATATCTAGTGTATTGATTTTGCTCAACTCTAGCAATTATTCTAACTGGCTTTCGAATGGCTGTCCTACCATAAAACAGATAATGCATCCCTTTCACAAAGTTTTGATAAATTATAATAAATGTTATTGATTTTGTTTCTATATACCACAATATTGTAGTGTAGGTCCACGTTTTTGCTTTAAAAGTAAAGGAAATGCATTAATTCAGCAAAATTTCATGAAAAACTCTAATGCTTTACTTTATTCATGAACCATGTGCATGTGTAATAGGTTGTTTATGTTAGCAAATATGTTTGCAGCTCATTGTTTAAGATAAATAACTTAAATTTGAGTTTATTGTACATGTTTACTGACACATTTACTGGCAGAAAATTAATGTTCGCAATTCATTTATTGAGTATGTACTAGTAGCTGTTCAAAATTGATAAATGAAAGTATTTCAAACCAGCATAATTATACCAGCGTGTTTAGAATAAGTTGTTTCAAAGGAACTCAACTTTTTAGAGTCTAACACTGTTGCTCACTAGAATTTAGACCAGTTTCAATCTTGCTTTACTCTGATAATCTTAAAAATTATTGCGCTGCATAATATATAATCATTTAGTTTTATCGTAAAACTCACATTTCAGAAATGCCATTAATGTTTATTCCTTGAGGTACAAATATAAACAACATGCTACAAGTACTGAGTGAGTGATATTTCAGCTTGAATCAAGTTATTTGGGTTTAATACCCCTAACCAGATATATACTGCAGCCATAGTACAATAACTTTCAATTTATTTTATTTACAGTATTTACCTGACAGTTACTTTTTATAATAATTCACTTGGTACAAAATGCAACTGTTTCTGTTTGTATTAAAGACTAGCCAACTCAGCATATCTATAATTTTCATTTCATAAACGAATAAAATGAAATTTATTTCCTAAAATTATATGCTATGAAAAACAGTAATTTTCATCAAAAAATATTTATGACACAGCTGTGTTAACTTCTGACTTTAGCAACTGATATATAACTGCAAATGAATATGTTAATAGAATCTATTTCAAGCTAAACACTGGCCACAGTCAAACAATTATATTTAGAGTTTTGATGCCATGAGTGTTTGTTGGGTTCTAACAGTTATTCTACAAAGGTGCTTCAACAGGGTGTGGATTTTACTGGTAAATTCAGCTTCAGAAGTTGCCTACTCTTGTATTGATGCAAAATTCTTTAAAACCCACATTTAAATTAGTAATTCTTGTTAATATACATTTATGCTTGTCAATGGCACAATTCTTCATGCTGTGTTCATTTAACAGCTTAGAAAAAATATATTGCTTCTGAATTCTAATCAACTGAACACTTAAGTAGGAGCTGATAACTTCAAACAGCAAAGTTATAAATTATTATTCCATTGTAATGCATGAACTCTTTGCAATCACATTAAAGTTCTATTGTAAAGATATTAAAGGTGAATGCTCGTCTATCAGGTACAAGTAGTATTTATAGCTAATCAACTTTCACTCGTCAAAAAGATTACTATAAGTCAACATCAAGTACCTCTTGAGTAGCAATGACACGCATTTTCTAAAATATTAATTTCATTTTTTTTATATTTCAAATCAAATACAAATGCTTATTATAGAATGTCATACAATAGAATATAATAAGATAGAAAATTGAGTGCTAATAAACACAGCAAGTCATGTTGAATGACAGCGTTGCAAACTAATTTCTGTCAGCATTGAGTATTTAGCAATATTATACAGAGGATCGTTTCAAAGAATGACGAGAGTTTGATGGAAAAGCAGCTAAAACAGTTTCAACATCTACAACTTCTTCAAAACTATTCCCTAAACCATCAGCATTTTGTAGAGAGCAGTTGTACAGTCCACAAAGATGTTCCCCATGATTGCACTCTCTGGCTAGGTCTTCCTCATCCACAGATCTACTTGCGCACACTGCTGTGTTTGTATTAATAGTAATGAATCCATTTGTTTTATTTGGTAGAACTGAAATTCTTGAGTGATTAGATGGACCTATAGAAGAGTCTCTAATATTTTCATTTATCTGCTTGTCATCATAGTTTTTAGCCATTGAAGGAACTGGCCTTGGCCGCATCCCGGGAGTTATGATGTCACCATCGAGTTTGACGGCTCCCTGTGCTGCAGCTAGAGCTTCCAGTTCATCTTTTCGCTCATCCTCCGTGTTCATAGTCAACAGCCTGAGCACCATAAGGTTCAATGCTGCAGCAAATACTGTCAGTCCAAAGACAATGTAGAGAATACTGAAAACTACATACTCTGGCTTTTTCTGCAATGCTTTCATTGTATTATTCTGTAAAGCAACGAAATCTCCAAACCCTATGGTGGACATTGTGATGAAGCAATAGTAAAACGCATTTATAAAGGACCAGCTTTCAAATTTACTGAAAGCAACAGCACCAAGCACCAACACAGCCGAGCAGAGAAAGCAGGCTACCATAGTCAGCTCTGTTTGAGTAACTTCTACTGCATCGTTCTTAGTGGCCCGCTTTACCCAAACCTTTATTTGCTTCAGAACTTTTGTTATGCCGATATTGAAACGCTCACCAATGCTCTGAAACATGACTATGTTAAGAGGTATGCCTATGAGCGAGTATAACACACAGAATATTTTTCCTCCCACAGTTCTTGGAGTAGAATGACCATAACCTACAATCAAATAATTATGACTCATTACTTTAAATACGAGTATTTTAGAAAACAAAGAGTTTTGGTTATAAGTTACAACTTGTCAATAATATGACTATATAGCTACTCCTTTACATTCTGGTTTTATTTACTTTTGTTTATTGTCCTGAAATCATTAATGGTTTCTATAAATATAGTCAAATGACAACTAATTAAATCATATAAGCAGTGCAAAGAGTTGTCATGGTTATACATATAAATTGACTTAAAACATTTTGCATATATAAATTTATTTTTAAATATTTTTCTACCTGCATTTAAAGGTTTATTACAGCAAGATCTTGAAAAAATATTTTCATCTGCTGCTAGCTAGACTACTTACCAATAGTTGTTATGACGGATAAGGCAAAGTAAAATGCTCCAGCGAACTTCCATTGAGTACCTGCTTGATATGGCTTTGACCTAATTATATTTAGCCTTAGAATTTCCATGTCCTCTTGAGTTATATTGTACTTTTCTTTAATCAAATTCTCCTCATCTTGTAATTTCTTTCTTTCTTCCTTTTCATGTTTAGATTCGAGCTTATCGAACACAGCTGCTCCAATTAACAAATATGTGAAGGTACAGAATATTAAAGCTATAGTTCTCACATTCTGTCTCTTCATTTCTCCATGAAGTATTAAGTATGTGTAGCTCAGCTATAGTTTATTTGTTCAGGAGCTACGTTAGCCATTCACTGTTAGCTTTTTATGATGCAGCAGTTCACTAGAGTTACTAAAAATGACGACTTCTATGATGACATCTACAAGCTCCTCTCTTGTCAATTCTATAAGAATAATTGAATAATAATATTAATATGGGCTGTGTACATATTCTAGTATAATTACATGCTATACGCAACACCACGGTTGCATATATTATATTGTAATCTCATAGCAGTTTTGCAAGTAACTGTAATAACTAATTAGACAATTATTGATTTTGCACACTTCACAGGTTCACAAGTCAAATGGGCTAAGATTAATATCATAATTTGTAAGACTATATTTAGTAGCAAAGACAACTTGTGTCTAGAGTGAGAAAAGAGACCACATATATAGCAAGTCAGTATACGTTAAGGTCCAAGCAGAGTGAGACTACCAATTTAGAGACAAAGCTATGCAAAATTAGGGGGGTGGAGAGAATAACATTTTCTCAAACGTATATTTTCAAATATATCCGCACGTTTTAATTCTAATATAATGTTTTGTTTGAGAAATTCAGTAATACACTTTTAGGAAATAATTTTGTATAATATAGTCATTTGCATTCCTATATTGTAAAGGCTTGTCAGAACATAAAATTAATAAAATGAGAAAAATATTTTCCCCAAAATTTCTATACTTTTTTTCAATATGGTGGTAGCCTATAGTACATTATTCTTTCACAGAATTCACCCTATAGTCAGTTTAGATCACAAACAACCAATAAAGACCAACTTTGCCCTTTGAGACCATCAGCTGAGATTTACCCAAGGGTACTCAGTTCACAGTTGTCAAAAAGCCGCAATCAGACCTTTATTATTGATAATAAGGCTGTGATAAAGCTGTAACTCTGAAGTGCCTGTCTAGCAAACATGCTACAGTAATATACAGACTACATACTGTACACAACTTAGCTGCTTATTATTTCTAACGCTAAACTAACCATTCGCTGTTTTACATGCATGCATTATATCAAAAAGTATGCTTTAAACTTTAAGCTTTTAAGCCAGATTGGCGATTAAGCTTTGTGTTGTAGAAGCTATAAGAATTGCATACAATGAAAGTCAGCAATAGTTACTAATAGTTGTATAATAAAGCTGACTGAAGATGCCATCAGAATGGCACAAAATTTATTATAAAGCAAAACTGTTTGAGTAACAATCCTACAAATATTTTAATACTGTTTAAATTAAGCGTTTCGGAGATTCTATAAAATTAATTATAATGTAAATACTATTATTTTAGTGTTTACACCAATTGTTGATTTATATCAGGATAATATACTGCTGGTGCCAGCATGAAAAGTTTTAAGTGCAGTTTATATAATCAATGATCGATGGTCATTATTTATGACTCATGTACAGATGAAAATTTTAAAATAGAATATAAATACTCAATAATAATGTACTGGTGGTTAAATTGTTTAATATATTTCATAGTTTTATGATCATATTTTTTGCACTTATATTTCATAACTAATGTGAACTGTTTGGTAGAGCAACAGCTAATCTTATTCAACATACATCATGTGAAAACATACTGATTCATTCCTTACTTTTACAATACATACTGATAATAGCTATTGTAATTCTAAGAGTAGGTACTGGCTAAACTGAATGACTAATTAAGACAACATATAAGTAAGATGGCGATATATAGTTTAACATTAGACACGTACTCTTGATTTATTTATTAAAGTTTTCAAATATAAGAATTCCTATATATCATAATATCACTTTCACCAGAAAAACAGATTTAAACTCATTAGTATAATGTAGCATTATGAAATGGGTGCCAACTATCTTGCAATATATTCCTAAGTATTTAGCCTGATTAATCATACGGTGTTATGTTGTGTTTTTACAGCAGCGGCAGCAATAGTATGTTTGTGTTTAACTTTTAACAGAAAGGGATATGTAAACATAACACGAAGTTCTACCAATCCTATCATAGTTCTTACAATAACAACATGTTTAGCCTTTCAATAAAGGCAATAACATTACGCTCCTGGCAGACAACATGGCTGTATAAATTTTATCATATTGGGACTGTTGGCGCATAATAAACTGTTTTTGCTAGTGATTAATTTATATGATTTAGCAATGATTAGATTCATTATTAGTATCAGTTTCATGATATATATTTGTCTTATGCAATCAAATACATAATTCTTGTGGAGTTTTCTAAAATAATATGTTCAGAAAATAGAAATCAGATGTAAAATATGCTGCCAGTTATTGCTTTAAGTTTAAATATTGAATAATACACTTTTCCAGGTTTTATGAAGTTTCAGACTTACACAGGCTTTCTAATTGATTAGAAGTTTTCTATAGAAAAAACCCAAGTAAATTCAAAACTAATTTTTCTAATCATATTTTTATCAGAAACTAGTTTTTCCAAGTGAAATCGTCCCACATACTGTTATATCAGGCAAAGGTTGGACAACTCCTAATGGCTACAAATGATTGACATAAGCTGGTATAAGCTGCACATAGGCAAAAAATAATAAATTTTTTATAATACATTAATTTTAGTAGATACTTATGAGATCAAAAGACGCAAATTGATGAAAGGAAAAAACATGCTTCTAAGCCAAACGCTGAATATAAGCCCAGAACATTTGGAAACCAGCATATCTCTTAAAATAACATGATGTGCTGGTGACACGCCTCGTTTATTCAAACAGCTGAGACTACCATTAAATCTAACCACGTGTCCTGATTTGAATGCTATACACCGGCAACCAGTAGCAGTATAATATTTTGTTTGCTAATAATGGTTAGTAACAATTAGATTGCCCTATAAATTCTAATTTACAATTACATTACTCAGTAGCTAAGAATTAATTGACTTGAATCAAAACAACGTACAGCTGCTTATAATAGAATCAAAGAGCAATTAGCTTCCAAGTTAGTGAAAATTTTATTTATAAAAATAATCTTTAAATTCAACTTTTACAATACAGCAAAAGCAATGCTATGGAAAAAGCTACATGAAAATCTAGAGTATACGGAGGTCCGTAACATACACATGAACTGGAACTGATGCTGCATGCTAAAGAATGGAGCACTTGGTATTCACAGTAATAATTGTGCAATTATATTACCACCTACATAACCTACAGAAGTATTGGAGCTTCGTAATGAAATAATTATAAAGGATAACATATTGTAATGATGTGTTACAACTAGTTATACATACAATAATACTGCATACAGCATACCAACTTCCATGTACATGACTAAGTGCTTTTAAATAGACTTACCTAAAGATCAATACAGCTGTCATTAAGGGTTACAAATCGTGTGCTGTTGCAAACACCAGTGTGTATTAAAGAATGCAGATTATTTCAATGAGAAAATTAACTGAGAAGTCAAGCAGCTAAATGATATTGTCAACTGGTAGCATAGTCTAGCATAGCACAGACAACTAATACACAGTACGGGTGTTGAAAATGCTCAGGAAAATGTTGATGAATCTAGTTTTCAAAACAGCCATGGTCAAATCACTTGTTTCAACAATTGTTATAATATATAATAATACATTGAAAAATAATTTTATAAAATGCAAATTTCTCATCATCTTTTCTAAATTGTCTACGTGACAATTGCCCAGTTAATCATGCACAGGAACAGGTTTGGGGAACTGGCAATCCTAAAGCTTTAGGAAATATTAAAATAGTACACAGTTCTAAAATTAACCAAAATCATTGTTGCTTTGCTAAGTAAAGCAATAACACTTAATGCAGCTTTGGTTGCTACAAAACTACAGCGTAATTTAATTAAACAGTGGCTAGCATCACATTATAGGGATACAAATCATAGATTGGCAAAACACCCTCTAGTGACTTTACAATATAAAGTTGATTCTTAATCATCAGATCAATAAATAACCCACAACAGCAGCTCAGCTCTACTCTAACCGGTCTATTGCATGCCGAGTTGAGAATCTAACTTTACCATTACACAGCGCAGCAGGTTTATGTTAGTTGTTTGTTTTCAACAGTTTTAATTCCCAAGTTGAAGCAACTCTCTGAAACTTTAAACTGTTCAAATCTATAGCAGCACATATTTATTTTTTCTGGTATTAGCCATGTTCAGCGAGTCACCGCTCTGAGCATAATCAATACAAGTAAAAACATGAAGCTAAAGGATAGGCATTATAGCGGACAGTTCTACAAATCTAAAGTAAAACCCACAAATAGATTTTCATTTTATTTCCCAAAAAAAACGAGGAAAAACTTCAAAACCGTTACAAGTGAAAATGTAGACATCTGATTAAATTAATTTCAATTTTGGGTAATTATTTTTCAGTTGTGTAACAAATACTTGTAATATAAAGATTTATTTGTATGGAGAATACAGATTTACATACAGATATCTGTTTATGTCTACATGTATCTACCTGAGCTAACTGTGCATGTTTGTACTACCTTTCAAGCAATATAAGGCATTAAACACTTTACAAATGTCAAGCCATACTGACTTCAGGCTGTACAACTTGTCTTGGAAATAGCAAAACAAAACTTACAATGGTTAAAACAGTTACAAAGTTCATGAGGAAGACACATTGTACTGATAAAATGCATCTAATAACGTCTTTACTAGAACATGAAGACACTGGTTACTAACTCAGCAAATATTTGAGATTTTAAATAATCTTCAGTAACTTCTAACAGATATTATTTGTAGCCAGAAAAATTGTGGTCTCTGACATTAAATACACCTCCCTCGATTAACTTTTTTTAGAAACTAGACAGTTTTATTTGTATGTATTCAAGATTAGTTATAATATCTTATGCACTTGGGAAAAAAATTTCAAGCAACAATTGACATTCACACTTCAACAAACCACTCAAATCTTTCCTCTATAACTTTTAGCTAGCAACTCTCAAGCACTGACTATTACCTGCCGTATGAGCGTTGACTGCGATTTCAGCTATTGAGATGTTATCCAATTAATGCATATGAGAATAAATGAAATGTGTTGTCCTGAAACTAAATGTTGTAGACCTTCCAACTTAGCAGAAGAACATAAATGCATGCAATGCTCTGCTATACTAACTTATGCTGGCTTTGGCCAGCAACCCTACGGGAGGCTTGTGATTGGCTGTAACAAAATTAATCAACTCATTGATTGTTATAGTCTAGGCTTTACACTTTAAACAATAAAAATAGATAACTCTGATTTTAACAAAATGTAAAGGTTGGGCTCTTACAGAACACAATAATTTATGCAACTTGGCAATATAAAAAGTAATGATGTCATAAAATATCAATATTGCCAATAATCAGCAGTTGGTGAAGGTCGCATTAAAGATTCTCTAAGAAGGTTTTGTCACAAGTGCAAGAGGTGCAGTCTGTTAAAAAACAACAACAAACTTTTAAAAAGGGGAACTCCTAAGACGTGGCTATGTTTCTTGTATCTCACAGTTGAACTCTCATTGTAAGCGTCCCTCAATAAATAAGATAACTCTAAACAAACACGATAGTTATTTTTCATATTTCCAAACATGTATTGAGTATAAATATAATTATATAAACTTTATATTAAGAAGTAATAGAATAAAAATAGTTGATTGTAAACAAATACATAATTTCAAAAGCAGAAGCCTAGAGAAGCCATCACAGTATGCTGCATTGAGTAATAGTTGTACGAGTAACTTAGAAGGTATGTGTACAGCTACTAGAGTGTGTTGGTGCTGACCACATTCTATGCTACAATTTCAGAGCCTCTAGCGCTAGAAGGACCCTCCTCCATGATGCGAGTTCCCAGAGAGAAAGAGACTTTACGGAGAAGCGGTTGAAGGTGAGGAAACTCCTCCTGCAGACGTTCCACAATGTTACTCAACGACTGCATCTTATCTATCTGTAAAACACAAACAGTTGGCATTAATTAGACTCGGTCAGTATGATTTAAAAAAATTCATGTGAGTTTATAGTTGATATCCCCGTAAAAACAGCTGATAAAAAGGACTTCTGTCTAATGTGGCAGAGGAGCAATTATGACTGGGTGCGCTTCCTAGAATCACTGGCAGTGTTTGGACTCAAATCCCTGACCTCGTGTTTACTGGGCCAGCCCTTTAACCTCTACACCACGGCTGCTCCTAGTCAGTATATACTTAAGGACAATTCTATAATTGTGATGTAATTATTCTATAATTATGATGTAATTAAAAACTGGTCATAACAACAAATATATTCCAAATAAAATTGCTTTATCATGAGTGCCATTTTTACCAAATATCATTCATGATAACAATGCTTTACAAGTAAACATACTTTGGCTTTTTAGATTGATGTTACCAAACTGAAAAAAGGTCTAAGAATTTGGTCATGTAAATTACAAATTAGTTTATTAACAGCCTCTAGGAAAAACTGACACTGGGTAGCGGCTATAATGCAGTTGCAGAAAAACAGTTGGCATGGCATTTCAAATTGATGGTCCCACTTGTCAGTTGACCTATTTGTTACATGCTACACCTACTCTAAAATAGAGTGCTGAGCTCTACTCACTATTGACTAAACATTAAATATACAAGTTGGTATAGCAAAATAGAGCTCAATTGAAACATTTTACACCATTTTTAGAAAATATATTATTTATGGCTATACACTGAGATTATATGTTTAATTCATGTTTTCTTTTTTGAGGTTAGTGTATTAGAGTTCAAATGAATTTAATCAAATTTAAAAAAGCAATTAAAGCGCATACAACAAAAAATATAATTTATTCATTGATGCTGAAAACCATATTCATACTTGTAAAGTTAACAACATCCTATCTCTACCTCGTCTACTACGTATTGAATACGCAACATACGCAAGGTTATGACGCGCATGTTAAAATCAATAATAAGTCTATCTTACAACCAATTGTTACCGTTTCAAAAAGAAAGCATCATAAAGCCCGTGTAATTAATAATTTAATCTAAATATAAATTCAACTCTATGTCAGGTCAATTACTACATGCTTCATGCAATAAGGATGCCTTATTTTCAGCATAACAACTAACATTCTTAATACTCCATGGATATGTCTTTTATCCTTTCTAGAAACATTGACTTCTTCAAACTGAACATATACATATATATCACATGATTCACCATTGAGATCTACTCAAACAATGCACATAGCTGTTGAATCCCCCCAGGAATACAACTGTGGTGATCTAGCAGAAAACTAGCCAACCACTCGGCAATGCACACCGACCTGTTTCTCTTTCTCCGGCTCGAGCAAATCATCATCTTTCACCAGACGCTTGTATTTCCTGTCTTTTATCTGCATGTAGTATTTAGTCTTCTGTTGCTTAGCAACCAAGTCTGCCATATTCTAAAAGCAAATTAAAACCATGGAATCAATGAATTCTGATTAGCAGTGGGGAGTATTCTTATATTGAAAAAATAAATAAATTATTTAGTAGATTCAATTGAATATTTTCCATAGCTCAGGGATTACACTGGAGAATAGAACTGGTAGTTTGTATGTAACCGAGTGCACTTCAATGAAACATGCCCTAGCCAAACTCAAATGTCTTATTAATAAACATAATAGACATCAGTATGAGTTGAATTCTTGTTAGTTTAATGTTCTATATATATATATATCTAAATGAGAGCTATTTGATGAGCATAACAGCGAAAACACCTATCTCTGTCATTTAAGTTAACACAATGAAAGCAATTTTAAAATATTTATTAGCAATGTTGATTTAAATACAGCAGTGCTTGAACTTATAAACATGTATACATAAGTTTTATAACTAAACTCGCACTAACATCTCGTTTTCATTAATTTGTAAAACGTGAGTTTGAAAAAGATGGCTGCACCGAGCGCAGACCCTGGTAACGCTGCCTCCTACCCTTTGCTTCATTTCTAGCTGCCTCTCAATGTCACCGTCAAGGGAGTCAGCATTGCTCTCCAGTTCCCGGCATCGTATCTGTTTCGTCTCCAACATCTGGCCAAGTTGTTTCTGGTCATTCCGGAGTCCTTGCAGCTCATCGTCACATGACTGTGCATCCTGGAAACAAGATATGAGAGACATTTCCAAACCGTCTGTGTTGTTAGTGAAAGGAAGAACTTATAAATTATAACATATTTTGAGGAATCAGTTTTTATGTAGTTTTACGTACAGTTTTTAATTCTACTGCATTTATAACTCGTTATTACAGCTAATTATTGCTGCTACTAATTACTGTTCTATTTTCTCAACTCAAAATAGAAACAGTATGCTTACTCCATGAATATTTTTATTTGAGATTTTTAGTTGAACACTTGACTAACTATTAGTGAAATAACATTTGGGTTTAATATTTTGACATTGCATTAGGCAATTCTTTTCTCATCTCCAAGAACTTTAAACTAGATGTTGTTCTTTACGTGTTAACAGCTAAAAATAGTCTCCAAAAAATACTAACAATTAAAAAACTAAAATGCTGTTGCAGCCTCAATGAATATATGAATACCAATAGCTGGCACCATTCTATACATATGATATTAGTTTAGCAGGTTAAGGACGATGCCAATAGATGCTTTGCTAAAAACTTTAGTATTTTCTAAAGTCTTCAACCCTGTGAGAACGCCTGATGGTAAGGGTTTTTAAGGGGGCCAAGCACCATGCCCCTCACCATGCTGGTAAAATAGCTTGAAGGTCTTTGCTAAGACAAAAGATCAACTATAATTGGATACTCTCCCTGACATCACACAAACTCATGCCATACAAGGTCAGCTGCTCTAACCACTAGACCATGGCTGCTCCATTAGATGCATTGCTACGCCTAGCTCTTGATTGTATGAAGTATAATGTATAAGTAATACAGGTAATAAATACCTGGATGGTGGCTTTAATTTTCTTCTTAAGTTCAGCCTGTTGTCTCTGGAATGTTCCTTTGGTTACAGTCTTGTCTTTGCTTTTAGACCTCGCAGCTATCTTAGCTTGAGCATCACCTCTGGTTACGATTGTGTCTCGCCTAAGATGAGAAAAATCAGCAAATATGTACACTGAAGAAAAAACATGAAATGTGAGTAGATTTACATCACACGCTAAAATTAAAATCTATTTCCAACTAATTTCTATGAAACCAAATTTATATTTACAAACATAATTTTCATAGCATTCATTCAAGAATAAACACAAAATATACAGCAATTTTATGTAAAAAGAACTTGATTACAAAAAATATATCTTAAAAACCTCCTATAATTATAATTTTAATTTTACATTACATCTACTGTTACATAATAGTGACAAGATCCCATCATTACATCTACTATTACATAATAGTGTCAAGATCCCTAATCATTACCTTGAAACTGCTTTCTCCATATCCTGAATCATCTTCTCTTGCTGCCGCATAAGCTGGGCATACCGAACCTCCATTCTGTGTATCTCAGACTTCATGGCACTAATTTCTCCTTGACCTACTTCCGAGTCGACAGCTGCTCGAGTTTCCCGAGCTAGTTGTGTCTTCTTTTCCCAAAGCATAATTTGGCGTCTATAATTAAACAGGCAGTTGCATTAAATTAAAGAGTAAACAAACCTTAGAAAGATTCTCAATAACCATAAATTATTTCTATGCAATCCAAGTTTATATTTACAAGCTGATGAATAACATTTGAATATTAGCAATGAAATGGACATGCCCACTAAACATTATTCATGAATTATGGTCTTGTAATTTAAAAAGAAATATTACATAATGAATCTGTACAAAATTGATTTTAATAAGCATCTTATATTCTAAAATAGAAAATTAGTTTCACAAATCAATTATAAAACTGTCTCATTGATTTGCTAGCTATTTTATAATACAATTCATACTCAGATTCTACAAGGCTGTTAAGGAGCCTCTCCTTCTCTTCTTTCAGCGAGTCAAGTTTTGCCTGCATTTGAATGCTATTGAGTTCAGCATCCTTGAGTTTTCCCAAGAACTCATTTTCAGTGAGGATGTTGTCCTTCTCAAGACTCTCGTATGCACCGTTTTCCTCAAACAGCATTTGGTTGAGTTTCAGCATGTCATTCCTCAAGTTACGGATATTCTTCTCTATGGCAGCAGTCTCAGAGTTCTCTTTGTCGATGGCATCTAAAGGCAGCGTCAGCAAGCAACCTCTGTTAGTTGTATGTCTATGTGATGACTTTACAATTCAATTTTCAACCATTGCAATGTCAACATAACCAGGTTTCATTTACTATATTTTCAACATCTGCTATGGAAACTTAAGCAGTTTTTATATTAATTCACACTTTTCTGTCAAACTTGCTATAACAGCACAATGTGACAGATATCGGTTTTAGTCCTAACTAACTATAGCACACATACTTTCAATTCGAATTTTCTTCTGAGACAGAATGCTGATCTTCTTCTTGAGTAAGTTGACGTCATCACGACTTGTATCATTCTCCTTAGAGAGCCTCACTAGTTCTCCCTGTTCCCTGAGCCAGATGAGTTGTAGCTGGGCAATATCCTGCTGCGTACTTTCTATTGACTTAGAGAGGGAGTTGATGGTAATCTCCAATGGGCCAAGCTCTACACCCTGCGCAAATTGACTCTGGGTTTTCAAATAGCATATTTCATGTTTACAATTAGAAAGTCAATTTTTATACACATACAATATATATAAACTAAAGACTATAAACATGTTATGGAATAGAAGATATTGTCTAAATTGGTCTATAAACTAAGTTTTATTTCAACTAAAATATTTTCAATTATGAATAGACCAGGTTTTATTACTAATGTAATAAATTGGCTACCATGTTTAAAAAGCAATTAACAAAATTTATGAGGTTCTCCCTAGAAGAGACTGTGCGTTGGGTAGAATATGTTTGTATGACAGTTATACTGCACATTTTACGTTGTAGATTTGTTATCAGGTACAAAATACATACGCAATATATTCAATATGAAATAAGGAAAGTAATCAATGTTTAGCTACAATAATTACGTAATTATAATTCTAACATAAAGTTACTCAGCGCAGTTAAGCTGCTTTAAGGTTGTAGGAGGTTATTATTATTATTCATAATTATTAACTACAAGCCATAATGCTTTCTGCTCTACGTTAAACTAGGCAGGATGGTATTTACATGGCACACTCAGATGTACTCTATCAGTTGGTTTGTTTTTCTAAACTTGGATAAATCAGAGATATGCTTTGTTATATGTGATGACAAGTAGTTGCTGAAGTTGATGTTCACTAGAGACAGAGTTGTCCTCCCACCTTTCTAGGAAGAGCCCTGATTTAGACTCGTATTTTCAATGATGTTTGCCAATAAAAAAACCCCCGCAAATTTATCTAAATAAGTACAGATATGTTAACCAGCTTCTACCAAACCTTGAAGCTTTCAGAAAATGCTCTATCCAGCTTTTAAACATAGGTTTTTCCCAAACATACCAATATTTGTTACTCAATATAGACTGAACAGTATAGCCATATAGTATGGTATATAATATAGCAGCCATGGTACCCATCAGTGTGCTCAGCTAAAGCAGCCTTTTTCAAAGTACCGTGGCTAGAAACTTGGCTATGGCATAATGTTTCAATAGCATTGAGTAATAACCCTCTAATAGCTGGTAACTGTTAATATACTATTAATGGTTCATTTTATTTCAGCTGTATTACCATAACTAAGCATAATGCTGATTAGTAGATTGCAATCACCAGCTTCCCATATATCTATCTCAGTTTAACTGAGAACAAGTCAAAGGTCGATACTGCTAGCTCCAAGTCAGTTCATTGGCTCAGTTCCAACTTACTTCTATTTCAGACAAATCAATTCATTAGAATCATTGAACTGAATTAAACTGAATTTAGCTCATACACCAAGAAAGCAGAAAAATTAAGCTAGCTGTCAATAAAAACTTGCATTGTATTAAGTGACAAAATAACATGTTACTACTTACAGGTGAAAATAATTTCTAGTGGTGCTATCAGTATCTGCATTATAACACAACTCCAAAAAAATTCAACTTTGTAACTTACTCCTTTACTAATTAGAAATTATTTTATTTAAATGCTTTAAAAAGACATCCATAGCTAGATTAAAATAAAGTATCACAAGTGAACAGCAAGATTTCAGTTATCAGTTTTAATAGAAGATGTCTGCATTTATCAAGTGAGTGAGCGTGCAGGCAGTAGTTAGTAAGTAAAATAGAATCAGCCAATAACAAGCTGGGTAACTTATTTAATGAATAAGCTGGATTCTGTTTTTAATAAAACTAGTTTTCTTTGGTAAATATCAGAAAATTTAGTAAATTTTGGTAAATTACAAAAAGCATTATTCTCAACACAAACACACATGCATTCACACACCAAGTCAAACTATTTATGAAATTAAGGTGCAGACAACTCTAGGCTGTAGTTTTTAAAATGGACCCCTACTAGATACTAAAACACACATGTAATGCCGGATAACATAGAATGTATAATACAGTGTAGTATTACACCTACCCCAGCCTGAGAGATCATCTGCTCTAGTCTCTTATTGAACTGATCAATGATCTGCTGCTTCCTTTCAATAACGGCATTGCGTTTGACGCTCTCATTCTCACTCTTGTTGATGATGTCATTCTTCTGCCCGATCACTTTCTCTAGCTCATCGAGACTCGCCTTCAAGTTGGTGATTCTTGCCATAGTAGTCACTGTGCTTAGAGAGTCTGTTGCTATCTCATTCTCTACTTGTGCAATCTGAGCTTCCTGAGAGATGTAAAAATATTTCATAGAAAGTTGCTCAATCAGAGATTTGCCTAAGTTGGCATTGTAATAATTTTTTAATGAACTTTTTTTCAAAATATTTTCATATACCGCAGTTCAACCACAGTCTAACTACTACAAGTTTATTGAAATTTTTATAGCAAAACCAAGTAAATTTAGTCAAGCAACTAATAAGTAAGAGTTTTATTTGTATGAAAATCAGCAATTTAATATGGAAGAAGAAATTTACTGTCAGATTATATCTACAGCTTGTAAAATTTTAAGTAAACAATCTAGAACATGTGGGAATAAATACTACATACCAGGTCTTTGGTTATCATACGACATTTTTTAGTTATTCTGTCTGTATATTGAGCGGCTTTATCAAATGCTAGCTGATTACGAATAACTTCCATAATGTCATCTTCAAGTTTGCCCTTTTCCAGAAATTCTTTTTCAATCTGTTTTCTTAAGCTGTTTATTTCATTGCCACGTTGCAATTTTTCCTATTTGCAAAATAAACCACTTTTATGCATTACATTTGCTTACAATATGCTTTTGCAAAATTTTAATACTTACGTTCAAAGATTAATAAGCTCTTTGAGATAGAAAGTTATAGTTTTAAAATAAGAGAAATTAATCGATAAACACTTTTATATGCAGTTAATTTTGATGAATTTAGAATACGAGTAAACAACTGTAGCAGAATCAGTTATTTGTTTATTGTTAATATTTGAAAACCTGAAATTTGTAAGAAATGAATGTTTAGCAGGCAAAACTTAGCTAATTACTAGAACTTTTAATTGGAGTTAAACATCAAGCATATTATTAGTAGCAAAGACATATTTTTTGTAACATACTACCGTATATTGTGAGCTGGAACTTCACGACGAGTTAACTAAGTTTATTAACACTAAACAATCTAACTATTCCCACGATACTTCTTCATAACAGACGAGTTACATCTACGCACCATGCTTGCTCTATTTAGAGCTTCTTCCGTCTCATGCAGCATCCTAGTGTACGTTGAATACTCAGTTTTCAGTGCCTCCATCTTTCTGCTGCAGATATCAAGTAACTTCTTGCTAGTCGCGATGTCCACCTCGCACTTGTTGAGAACTAAAGTCAGCTTCTCATTGTGTTCTTCTTCTTTGGCTATCTGCTTCTTGTACCCTTCTATTTCTGTCTCCAGTGACTTGATGCGCTGCCGCTGTTGACTAAAGTTATAGAAATTACAATTTTAAACTGATAAGCATAATCATTTGTATACAGATTAGAATACCAACAGAAATTCTTGAATAGTTAATGGTATTAAGAAACTTTTTGTTTATGAGATAAATTTCTCACTCATTTGCATCTTGCATGGCAGCATGAGCCTCGTCTCGCCGCTTCATACCGATTAAACTGCTGTTCCACTGAGCGTAGAGCTGCTTCTTCTCTAATTGAATATTCTGGCAAATTAAAAAACCATAAATATAGTCAAATAATATATTATAAGTTTTTAGTTCGATGTCACATTTTCTAGTAAAAACTTTTACCTTTATGAATTTGAATAATTACACATCATTAAGAAACGTATTGATGATATTTAAACATGAAAACTATGCATTACTTCTATTTCCAAAGAAGCTTCGGCTAGTGCTTCTTTAGCTGCTTTAGTTTCTTCTAGCTGAGCCGTGATTTGAGCCTCTGTTATGGCAATATCCTCTCGAAGTTTCTCTACAGACTCTATGAGTCTGTCCACATACAAGTCCTGGAAATATTAGTTAAACTATATAAATACTCCGTAATTAACAGCAGTCAATATATTTAATTACTCAACTCTGAGTACTATGTGTTTTGGTTGCACTTTAATGTACAAAAACAAATTTACATACTACTTGTGTACTATTCTTATATATATACATACGCACACACTCGCATACTCGCAAGCACACACACGCTCGCACGCACACACACATGCACACATACAAGCTATAATATGTATATTCAGATATACATACACATTCATGCTCACCACATTTCAAATTTTATATAAAAACATGCATATAGGCTCCATCTTACCTGCTTTTGCTTTTGAGCTTCTGCCTGATCAACTTCTACGTCTGCTCGTTCGGCTGCACGTTTCATCACCGCTATGTCTGATCTCACATCCTCCTTGGCATTATTAACATAAAATAGCCTTAGAGCCAAGTTCTCCACTTCTTGCTGGAGCTCCGCAGCTAGAAAACAAGCCATCAAATATTCAAATGCTATCTCAGCTCTATATATTGTACCTGAGAACTTTCTGGAATACACGGGAAAGCAAATCAAAGCTCACCTTTTTTCTTGTCATTGTTTTGCTGTATCTGTATGTTTTTATACTCATCTCTCACTCCAAGCAGGTTTTGCTCCTTTACAGCTCTGTGATAGTTCAGTTGATTGTATTTATCATGATTTTCCTCCAGCAACACTTGGTACCTGAAACAGTAACATTGACTGGTAACACTGGCAGACTTGTCTCGCAGGTAAAAGTAAAACCAAGTTTTTTCCAATGAAGAAGATAACATGCTGATATTGCAGTTTGAACTTCTTAGTACCAACTTGCAATAATATCATATACAATGTTTGTAACCTTATGTAGATGAAATAAAAGATGGTAGATAGGTGAACTAAATATTACTGCTTAATAGATAATTACAAAATTTAGCTAATTTTTATTAAATAACGCCTTGAATAATGTATTTTAATTTTTCATTATTTGAAATTGAAAAGTTGCTTTCTAATTTCATAATGACATCTCATACGAAACTGAAATTGTAAAAACTAGTGGGAATTAATAAACATGTTGACAATACCTAGCAAGTTCTTGTTGAATGCCATACAGTTCTACACCAAGATTCTCTCTTTCACTCATTTTTCTTTTGAGTGCTTCAGTTAGTTCGCTCATCTCTAGTTTCACTTTTTCATGCTGACTAGTTAGCTGTTTCCTTAAGGCATTCTGAAATCTTTTCATCAGAGGCTGCAATGAAAGTAAACAGGTCAATAGTGGCTCAAAATTCTATAAGATTTTTGTCTCATTGAAATAAGTTACCAATTATTGTATAAAATATTAGAAAATATTTACGTTTTATGTCATGCATATATTATGAAAAAATAAAGCCTTTGTATTCAACTTAATAACATAAACGATGATAGTATAGAGAAAAACTCTGCCTACATGTATTAGAACTACTGCAATGTCCACTTTAATTAGAACTATTGTATCATGTCTACTGCAATATCTACTGTAATGTCTACTGCAATGTCTACTGCAATGTCTACTGCAATGTATGCTGACTCACATGTTCAGGGTCAAGGACAACAAGATCTGCTTCCTCTTCATCACTTCCTTCTTCTTCAGCTACTTCCTCTTCACCTTCATGACCGCCATCACTCTCATAATCCCCGTCATCACCTGGATCTCCATCTCCACCGTCATCTCCACCTGATGGTACTAAATCTCCTACATCTAAACAGAAAATTTCAGGAGTACCAAGTTTATAACATGTACATGAGGGAAGTACTTACTGAATAATAAAACAAAATGACCATGCATTATTTTTAGCAGTTATATAACTTTGACTTCTTAAAATTTTATCTAAGCAAAATTCTCTCTCTGACCAACTTTTAATTATGTTACACATTTTAGTGAAGAAAGTTGGTTTAGAAACTCACATGTCAAGGTGAAAGGTCATTTTAAGTTGAAATAGCTAATGCAACTAATTATACTTACTGAAAAAAGTGCTTTATTTTTTAAAAAGTAATTTTATAGGATGTAACTAATACTGTACTAACCTCCTTGATCTATAGGAGCTTGAGTGGGAGGCGGGACAAAACCAGTATATGCAGTAGTAGGTGGAGCATTTTGTTCTTCTTCTGGTAAACCATCATCTCTTTCAGAGTTTAATATAGCTCCATCAATTTCAGCCGCAGAAACTTCATCATTCCCTACAAAATATAGTGCAATTCGACTGAAAAACTGGCTAAAAGTGAGATATAATTCATTTTATAAAATTATCAAACTCACAACAAATTATTAATTTAACCTCATGATTTGAGTAATTTCATGACCAAAATGGCAAAGATAAAACAACAAAACAGTTGCTAAAAAACTGGATAAAACTTGGAAGAATTTCCCGCAAAGGTTTTTGCAAAATACTTACAATAATAAAGTCATACAGCATCAACAGCTTCATTACACTACAGGAATTTGTTACCCATACATATGAAAGTAATTGTTAAATCAATACCTGTAGGTAGAACCAGAGAATTTTCAGCAATTCTTTCAGCTACTGATTTTTTTGAGCTAGCAGAGCCTTGACGGGAAGAATGGCGTGAAGATGGCTTCTCAGGTTTAGAACGAGCGGAGCCAGCTCGACTTGATCGGGCTGAGCTCGGCTTGGCAGAAACTGGTCGAGATCCTTTCGCTGAACCAGAAACAACTTCTGTGGTGTTAGCATCTGCTTCTGGTGAGACTTCTTCAGTATTTACTGCAAGGAAATTATTATACATTAATGAGAAAAGCTATTAACAAAACTTTTGCTCTACTATTTTATGAAACATCAGTCTATAGTTTTGTTCAAGGAAGTCACAATAAAATCATAGAGTAAAAAGCCGGGTTGTATAAGTTTGGACAACATTGTGCAGTGAAAATATATGCAATAATACCATCCAATGTGTCTGGTAGAACAACATCGGTCACATCTTCATCGCCAGGTGGAGGCATATCTCCAGAATCAAACTGTAAAAAAAATAAGAAAAGATAAGAATAAAATAAAACAAAATAAAATAACTACAGCTAGTAAAGATTTAAAACAAAAATACAGCATTACAGATGAGGTAGAGTACACTCACCTCTTGCAGTGCCCTGATTGTAACTTCTGACACTACATTAGCTACTGAGCCTTGAGATCCCCGAGAACTTGGTCTAAAAGACGTAAACAGTCCATCAACAACTAAATAATAGGTTTCTAACTAAGAGTAAAGCAGAAGAAAGCATACTTGAATAAACGTGATGTAAAATGAAATAAGATTTTAAAGCATTTGAAAAAAAACAAGAGAACAGAGTGAATAGAAAATATAAGTCTATGCCAATATCATAACACAAATGTGTTTACTTCTGCACTTCAATAAAAGAAATAAGAGTGCAACATGTGAATATTGCATGCATTTATAAAGCATAAATATATCAGAAACAGTTTACACAATGATGTAAATGCTGGCAGTATGGCTTTTCCATTGAAACATAATTGTGAACTAGAATTTTTCCTTTGACATTTAAATCTAAAAGCCCTGAATTTAAATGATTTTATTTAGAACTTTTAAACACACACTTGAACTCAAGAATGATTTCAATACAAGATTCATTGAATGAAAAAGCCATTATTGCAATAAATAAAAATATACACCAAAAATTGTCAAACATAGTCATCATACCCTGATCTTGTTTTATAAGCACTAGATCTAGTGCTGTGAGTCTTTCCAGACCCACCAACTTGGCTCATCCTTCAACCAGTTACATTATTTGTTTTAAATATTAAAAATAAATAAGAACAACTACTAGTAGTACTAATAGACTTGATTATGTGCATAATGATAATCATTATGATTATCCTAATACCCAAACCTATGAAATAGGCATAGCATAGGAATGGTGTTAGATCTAGAATAAGAATAAAACAAAATCAATCAAAATTTGATGTTAGTCTAAAAACTAAAACTGTCAAATGATCACCTTAAAGTTAGTAATTGACCAATAATCATAATGTAAAACTAAAAGTTTATATGAATTGGAATAACTAATAACTATTACTATAAGTATAACTGAGTATAACTCAATAAGTCATTGTCAAGTATATTACTTATATTTATTAGCAAAACTAAAAGCTTTTGTTTAACTCAGACGCTTCAAATGATAGCATGAGCACTCAAACTAACAACAAACGATTCGTTAATTATTTGTTACATAAAATTTGATTTCACAAAATAATAAACGATTTCTAGGCGACTTAAAAGAAATTGACAATGAGCAAGCACTTGCAACGAACCTGTTTTCTTGATCCGCCATTTTGTGTTGCTAAGCAAGTTTCTATTGATCGGACCACGCTCATGTAGGGGAGATAATCCTATAAACAAGCAAATACTTACGTATAATGTGCGTATTTAAACATAATAATAATAATATTATGTTTGAACTTGCAAAATAATTCAAGAAAAGCATAGAGTCATTATCGCTTGGTAGCTTCTTTATAAACAGCGCTTTATTTTGGATAAGTAACTGAAAAAATACTTGAATCTGTTCATAAAGCAAACGCAAAAACACTTTTTTTAGAAAACAAGTAAATTTCTTACATTATGGCTGTCTCCAATCATTTTTTAGTTGTTATTATAAGCAGTTGTACTCCCTTGTATAAAGTATAACCTATGCAAAAAATTTTTATAATTGATTAGTCAATAAGTTGATACTATATTTTGGCTTTTTTCTTTAGTATATGAACTATTCATTACATTTTACAGACACCTTTACTGCCTGCTGTATAGATGGGAATATGGTCTACTGCCTGTATAATATAATTGTGAATAAGTGAATATTTTAACAAATTTGCAATTTATGTTATGCTTGTGCATACACTTGTGTTATCAAAATAGTCCCAACACTTATTGGGAAATAATAATAATAAATAACAATTATAAACTGTAGACATGTCACATGAACATACTATAAATAAAAGACTCATCACAACTAGCTGTGGCTTTATTACTGATATTAAGATAAAACAAAATCCGCTGTAATGACAACAAAATATTCATCTTGCACAACTTTGACACTTTCCTATTTGATTCATGCTTATCGGTTTAAAGTGTAAACTGCATGTGCTGATTTTGAAAACATTTATGAGTGTTAGGATGGAGAGCATTTTAAACTGCTAGAATTAGACATAATTTTTACGAACAGTATAGAAAATTTAGAAAAGCACATCACTTATTGTCTTCTATCACATCATGCTTATTACTCTAAACTCTAGAGCATCGTTACATATACAACACAATAGTGTAGAGAGAAGCTGTTTTGTATGTTTTGCAAATTGTATTGATTTAAATTGAAAAGGTTTTTAGAAGAGTTAATAGCCAACAATAAAAAAGTAAAGCAATGCTAGTTGTAAAATGAAAGCTGACCATTTACAAGATTCAAATATTTAGTACATAAAATAGTTCTAAATTTTTGTAAAATGTGAAAAATTGAATATGACACAGCAGTAAACGAAGTGAGTTTTTTCATGTAAAAGTAGATGTGCATGAGTTATTATTGAGTGCAAATTTGTTCAATTGAATGGCTCTGAAGTTAAAAATTATATCATAAAAAGATATAAAAACATAATAGTGATAAATTATAATAAAAATAGACAACACACATATTTGGCAACTGTTCAGATACGAGTTTAATATAAAACAAAAACTCGATAAGGAGATTAAAAACATATCTTCAGAAAATTTAGTAAAACAGCAGTAATTAAACAACAGAATAACATATAATACAAGTTACTGCAGGAGTATTTATCAACTATTATGCTACAGATTGTTATTTTAGAGTACACGGAATACTATACTCTCTCACAAATCCTCATCTCCTTGCTCATTGTCTATAAGCAGCACTCTCTCGTCAGGCTTTTTATTCTGCTTCCTCCCTGACCTTGAACTGAACAGAGGGTTGGCAAAGTTGGAAGTCTGCAAGACAAAAACACCATAAACCAGTGGAGAAAACAGAAATATTCAATCTTTCAGATTAATGCATATAGCGAAAGCTTAATTTGCTAAGATTGTTTGCCAGTGTTTGGCTAACAGATAATGAAACAAGTAAGAGTAATCTTAGGACTGCAATACTATAATACAATATTATAATGTATATCATACTATAATACAACATTATAATGTATATAATACTATAATACAACATTACAATGTATATAATACTATAATACAATATTATAATGTATGTAATACTACGATGCAATATTATAATATATATAATACTATAATAAAATATTATAATGTATATAATACTATAATACAACATTACAATGTATATAATACTATAATACAATATTATAATGTATATAATACTATAATACAATATCATAATTTATATAATACTATAATACAATATTACAATGTATATAATACTATAATACAATATTATGAAACATAATACTATAATACAATGCTATAATGCATATACAACACAAACAGTAATTCAAGACACTAACATTGGTAGCCGAATACACAGAATAATCATCATCGTCCTCGTCCCCATCTTCATTAGTAGACTTCAGGTACATGGGGTTAGAGATCTCCATTGTACCATCTCGATCTTCTGATAGTCTCAAATGCTCAAATAACATTCGCCTTTAAAAACAACTTTAAAGTCAAGCTATACATAAACATGTCTTTGGACTATATTACAGGAGTTTTATTGTTTAGAGATACTGTATGGTGGTATCCAGATTGTACACTATCATACTATACTATACTATACTACACTACACTATACTACACTACACTATACTACACCACGCTATACTATGCTACACCACGCTATACTATACTACACTACACTATACTATACTACACTATACTACACTATACTATACTACACTATACTATACTACACTATGCTACACTATACTGCACTACTCTATACTACACCACGCTATACTATACTACACTACACTATACTACACTATACTATGCTACACCACGCTATACTATACTACACTATACTATACTACACTATGCTACACTATACTGCACTACTCTATACTACACCACACTATACTATACTACACTACACTATACTGCACTATACTATGTATAACTCCTAGCAATTCTATTTTCAGTACATGACTCACTTACCTTTTTTGACGTTTTTTATAAACCACTAGAATGATGACTACTACCAGCAGCACAAAGAGTATGGATACAGAGGCTATAGCAGCAGTTATACCTGTAATACACACACACAATTGAGAGACAGCGCAACAATCATACATTTGAGTCAGCTAATAAACACATTTTCTTTTGTAAATATTGTTTTGCTGAATCTCAAAAATCTTAACTACTACATATAACATCTCCCACCTTCCAAAGCAGTGCACTTATTAACATCACTGCTACATTTGACAATTTCATAATATTGTTACAAGTAGACTTAACAAATATTAGTATTATAACTATGGTATAGTATAGCATAGTATAGTACAGTATTGCATAGTATTGTATAGTGTAGTATAGTATAGCATAGTATAGTATAGTACAGTATTGTATAGTATAGTGTAGTATAGTATAGTATAGTACAGTATTGTATAGTATAGTGTAGTATAGTATAGTATAGTACAGTATTGTATAGTATAGTGTAGTATAGCATAGTATAGTACAGTATTGTATAGTATATTGTAGTATAGTGTAGTGTAGTACAGTATTGTATAGTATAGTATAGTATAGTATAGTATAGTGTAGTATAGTATAGTATAGTGTAGTGTAGTACAGTGTAGTATAGTGTAGTATAGTGTAGTACAGTGTAGTATAGTGTAGTATAGTATAGTATTGTATAGTATAGTATAGTGTAGTACAGTGTAGTATAGTATATTAGAGTGTAGTATGGTATAGTATAGTGTAGTATAGTATAGTATAGTATTGTATAGTGTAGTGTAGTATAGTATGGTATAGTGTAGTGTAGTGTAGTATAGTATAGTATGGTGTAGTATAGTATAGTATAGTGTAGTATAGTATAGTATGGTATAGTGTAGTATAGTATAGTACAGTGTAGTATGGTATAGTATAGTGTAGTATGGTATAGTATAGTGTAGTGTAGTGTAGTGTAGTATAGTATAGCATAGTACAGTATAAGTTTTTCAACTCAAATGCTAACAAGCAACAAACAACTTATAAAACCCCTACCAGCAGTAAAATTGGTGTGCTGGGGTGAAATGCTGGAAGCTTCTGGCTCATCCTCACGTATCTTAGTCTCACAAGTTTCTCCAGTCCAGCCGTAGTAGCAGCTGAAAAATCAGAATGACAAACCAATCAAATTTAAGTCAATATTAATCTAAGAGATTATTGTTATGGCAGAGGTGCATTAGCAAGGCTGAGGCACAAATCTAGATATGTTGTGCAAAGCTATGGACTTTTAAAACTAGAAATCATGTTTAGCCTGGAAAATATCGAAATAATAAATACTTGAACGATAATAATTAAGGCATTAAAATTTTTTTTTCCTCACAGCAATTCTAGATGGCTAATTTAAATAACTTGACCAGTTAAAACCTCCAAGATAATTTGTACTTTTCCTTGCGGACATTGAGCTTTGTTAACCTCAAAGACAACTAAATGCAGAATAGAATCACACAATAGCAAGAAATACAGACAAACCACAAATAAAACAAACCTGAGCTCACTTTTTGAACAGTAGCACTACTATTTTTATTGATTTTATGATTTGAATATGAATTCAACATTACTATCATGAACGATGTATCTCCGTGATCTGTTAGTACGAAATGATAAGATGATGGTGAATGTGGTGTAAGTATTCTCAATAGTGACTCACTAGCACTCGCAGCATGTGCTGCATGTAGCATTGGCAGAGGCGAGACACCCGACGCAGATTCCGTGGTCATGACAGTGAGAATCACAGAGCGAGTTGAACTCGCACTGAGCTCCTCGCAAACCCTCTGGACAAGTGCATTCTGGGAAGATGCTACTAGCCGACTTTTGACAAGTCTTCCCGTATAAGCAGGGCTGCTCCTTGCACCCCTCGTCACAAAATGCACCAGTAAAGTCCTTGTTGCAGAGACAGGAGGCGGGCTCACCGTTATCTAAAATAGTGATCAGCTAGGCTGAAGTCTCCACTAGACCAGTATCTGTGAACTAGACTCACTAGAATGAACTACATTGACATATTCATAAGTAGCTCAGTAGCTTTGTGCAATAAGTAAAAAGAATAGCAAAATTAGTGATTTAAGAACTGTCATTCTGATCAACCCTGAGAAACTCCTATTGAGAAACGTATTTGTGAGTTTACAGCCGTTTGCTGCAGATTAGATCTTTGTCTTATTTATAAATAGCAGGAAATACTTGTTTTTCAATGGCATGTTTGACTAGGTTGAATATTAACTAAAACCAACAGTCATAAAACTGAATAGTAAGAGAAAAGACACGACACAATAGACTGACCATGCTCAATGCAAGTACCACCATTGTGGCAGTAACCGGTCACACACTTCATTCTTATCTGGCAATGTTTTCCTGTAAAGTATTTCGAGCAGGCACACGTCGGCTCTTTCCGCCCGCCACTAGTTTCCTTGAGAAAGCAGGTTCCTGTAATGCACGTGGATATTGAATTAATTTATGTTCACATTAAACTGGACCAAAAACTCTGTCAACAAATGAATAGATTATAGGATTCATCTTTACATGAGCAAATGAGTATTATATGAAATTTCCATTGACATTGGCTCTTTTGAAATCTACAATATTTTCCAAAATTTTTAGGCAGAAGAAATAAAAACAACTACTACTGCCAAGATATAAAATCTTATCACCTCCATTACTGCAATAGCCGTAACAGACACTGTTGTGACATTGCGTGATGTGCTCAAACTGAAGACTGTTGCAGGTACACGAAGGTTCTCCACTCGAGTAAGAACATTTGCCCTGACTGTGGCATGTGTACAGATGGTGATCTTCAGGTAAACAGTTTTCACAATCAAAACCTACAACAAAAATCCGCCATAACTCAACATGAAACACACCTGAGTAAGATGGGCTGTCAGCTAAGTAATTTGGTCTACAAGGCTTTTCATGTTAGAGCAGCTGTACAAATTTACAGGCGCTACTCTTAAAGTAACTCCAAGGCTTACGCCTGATAGCGAAACTCATAAGCCAAGGAGGAATAAAGTGGCAGCACTCTCTACCTGCATAGCCCTTGGCGCATTGACAGTCGTATAACTGGGTGGCGGGGTCGGATGTACAGGAGACCGCCCTTTCACCAACACAACCCCTCTCTTTACACAGATCTGTCATTCTAGTCTGACACCTATCTCCTGTGTACATCATTGGACACCTGAAACCAAAGGACACATCAACATTCGTTCATATTATTACCATTCCATCATTGTTATTTATCAACAATTGAGTACAAAATGTATTTATATATATTGTCACTCAAAACTACTATATTAAACAGTAATAAATACTCACACGCAGTAACTCAGGCCTCCATTATCTAAATGACATGTACCATTATTCAGACACAAGTCAGTGGAACATGTGTGCTGATTACACCTCTCCCCTGCATATCCCGGGAAACACCTTCAACACATGACACAATGTACATTACTGGGTAAAAATTGTGACTCAAACAACTTTCATAACCAAACTCTGCACCATTTCGATAATCTGTAATGTTGGTTAAAAATTTTCACAAGAAAAATAAAACGCTTTTAATGAAATTATTTACAATAAAATCTCTTGTCTGACATTTGAACCAAGTTTAAAGTTCAAGTAATGTAATTCAAAATCAATTTAAATTTTAAATTGAAATGAGTAATTTTGTCCAATTTTGTATGCTTACAATAAATCAACCACTAAGTTACGACAAAAAAAAGAATAATCGCACAGGATTGGTCAACCAGACTGAACAGTCTCCACTCATTACCTGAAGTTTTGTATTACAGATGTGACAGGACTAAGTCTAACGAGCCAACTCACAGTCTAATAGTTACTCTACCAGCCATTAGAACCATTAATACAATACTACACTAAGGAAATATCTTTAATATTAAATACAGTCTGACTTACTTGCAGAAAGGAGCTCCATCAAACACTTCACACTCTGCCTTCTGACCACAGTAGTCTTTACACAGGTGCTGTTCACAGAGCACACCTCCATACCCTTTGGGGCATCTGCAGGAGAATGGAGTTGGTAAGACAGAAGCAACAGCAAAACTGCTAGTAAAGTACCATCAGTTGGTTATAAAAACAAAAAAAAAAGATTTTCCGGAAGAAAATTTCTGGTATCACTTCTGGGCTTTGGTACACTCACATGCATTTGATTAGCTGGTGAGGCTGGTTGGAGCATATCCCGGTGTTGAGACAAGGACAGTACTGGCAGTGTGTGGTGTTGATCTTCATGTAGTCGTCGGCACACAAGCAACTGCACCGGTAGTGGCCTTCATGAAAATTTTCAGTAATTATGGAATTTGGTCCACAATCACAGTCCCATTCTATAAGAATAAATGTAATAAAAATGTTTACTAAAAGAATTTTATAACTTTTTAAAACAACACTTAAAGGGGTCAATAAAATCAATTTCTAGATATGCATAACTAGTATTTTGGCAACAATTGTCACCATCTTTAAAGTTTGACATTGTAAAATACTTTCGGTAAAACATGTTATTAGTAAACAGATCAACAGTTTCAAAAACTAAAGCAAAAAAAACAAATAATTCACATTATATGACATTATATAAACATCTAAACAGACGCGAAGACATGCATATTTGAAGATTGCTAAGAAAGTGTTGCCTATGATGACTACAAAAAACAGGTACACTCACGCCTAGCAGGCTGGTAGAGTTTGACAGGGTGTACTATTATGATATCTCCAACATGCATAGCCGTGCTGTTAACTACAGTAGAGATGTTTGTTTGATGAGTAGAGTTCTCAACTCCCACGAATTTGTCTAAAGTAATCACACTTTTTCTATCCAGTGACGTCACAATCAGCTCTCGGCCAAATACATCTATCATATTCGGCTGCATCCCTGCAACAATCCAGGTGTAACTTGTAACTTGCAAAAACCATGGAAAATATATTCATACAATTGTAGCATATTGCTTTTTGTTGGCTGGATTTGATGCACTACCACTAGATGAATGCTTTTACTGACAATCCTGAGGAATTGGACACAGCGAGAACTTCATGTTTCAATTCATGACAGAAAAAGTAACAGCATAACAGGAGTAAATTAGTAAATGCATGTATAAGACATGGTATCATATTTAAAAATATTGTTTTCAACTATGTATACGCCATCTTGATGAAAATTATCAAATTTACTTAGAAAAGCCGATTTATGTATAAGTATAAATAACTATACTTACTAGACTAACTATTTAACAAATATGAGTTGAATTACAGAACATTGAGAGCACTAGCTACCTGAAGTAAACCTGTAAATGGTTCTGCGTTCAGTGCCAGTTACAGTCATAGTGGATATAGTTCTGTGTTTGCCGTCTGTCCAGTACAGTCTCCCGTTACTAACATCACACACTATGCCTCCAGGCCATTCCAACTCATCTGCCAACATCTCTGGGTTGCTGCCGTCTAAGTCAGCTGACCAAATTCTTGGTTTCACACAGCAGTCGGTCCAGAAGATGCGATTACTAAAACACAGAGTAAGTTTAATATAGAGTTACACTATGTATGTAGTCGGCATATACACAAACATAGTATATTTCTGAATAGCTATTTTTTATCAAAAATATTTTCTGTAAACTTGAAACAAACAGGTTAGATACAACTTAGCAAAGCTCAACTCTAATATATATCCTAGTGCATCTACATACTTTCTTATGCAAGAAACACCTGAAGAATGTTCATTTCTAACAGATTAGTTGGAAATGTCTTTATTTGAAAAACTTCATACATGCAACTAAGAATCAGAAATATTTTTCAACATAATGAGACACAAGGCTGGGAATTTTAACCTGCAACTACATTGAATAATAGGAAAACTTTATAAAACTTGTGTGGGTATTCATAATTTGCCAAAGTAATTTTTTTTGAAAAAGCTTTCTGTAACACTTGAATATCAACTTTTTTATATAACTGCTCAAAGAGTTTTATCGTTCTATATGGTGATTTCTTTAAAATCAGACAACTCCTAATAATTATTGAAAAAACGAATACTGTGAACATTGCCTGCACTGGAAGAACTTACACAATGGTTGGGTCAATAGTGATGTGTTGAGGGTTGATGTGTTTATCAGATATGGCGGCCATCATACTCATCTCCGTAACAATAGTAGACTCTAGTTTCCCGGCCACGTGCATTAGACTGATGGTTGCGTGTTCACTGTCCACCCAGTACAGGTTACCATGCACCCAGTCATATGCTATTGACTTTGTGTTCGTCAGATTAGATTTCTGAAATACACATTGCAGAATGTAGACGTAGAAGTGATAATTATATTAAAATACTAAAATCAAACTAAAAATAGAATTAACATATGCCAAAAGATATGTTACAGTGGATGAGAGATTTGACAGAAATTACTCACTATTACTTCTGCCACGGATCTAGTCTGGGACTTGATGGCCGTAGACTGCTGAGGTATGCTGTTTGGAGACGATCTCTTCTTTCTGTAGTTGGTGCGAAGGGAAGTGATGTCAGTTTTGAGGATGACGTTAGAGTGATAGCTGAGCATGTAGGCGGTCCATTGCTCGCCGGTCATGTCAGCTGTGACTGAGTCTATGCGAGATGACGGCTCAACAACACTAATAAAAGAGGGACGATCATCTAAACTGGCACTAGATGTCTTGTAGAGATCAAATGACCTCAGAGCATGCCCGTCAGCTATGAGTAGATACGGAGCTTCCTCTACAAACAGAGCATGACTAAATGAGCAAAAAGTAATGGGTAAAAACATTCTAACATAATACGATAATTTAGCATTATAACTTATATATAAGATATAATATAGCGTTGTATAATTAGAACTATTTGATAAAAACATTCTAACATATAATAATATTTAGCATTATCATTTATATACAATATATACTATGTCATTATATAATCATAATCTAATACGCACCTTCTGAGTCCAGCACACAATCATGCTTGGGTCCAGGTCTATTGTCTTTTAAAAGAGAGAATCCCTTTTGACACGAGCACTTGTAACTACCAGCAGTGTTTTGGCAGATCTGTGAGCATTTCCCATAGTCCATACACTCGTTTCTATCTGCTCGATATCATACCAGATAAGTGACAACATAGCATATGAATAGATAGACACCACACTCTACAACATTGAGTACCCCACACGCTTTGTTGAAATGATTTATACACTTCAATTTCAAACAAAACTCATACGGTACCTTGACAAACTCGGCAGTGGTCTAAAGCATTTGTTATGTCAATCTCATACCCCTTCTCACACGTAATCTTCACCAAAGACTTCTTTACATCCTCACATTTGAATGCCGTTACGCAAAGCTTTTTAAAGCTTTTCGCAGTATGATATGTTCGTATAAAAAATAGATTAGCGTGAACATTGGTGCAGCCTCCTACAGCTCGACCTAAATATCAGTGAACAAATTTAGTAGTCAGAAACAAGAAGATAAACTTTACTGAAAAATAGATCAGGTAGAATCTGTGTCACCTAAACCCCGTAGAAAATATGAAAGGTGACATCACAACCAGCTTCTCTATCTTTGAAATAAACTGTAACATCATTTTATATCATTAGTAAAAATTGCTCACAAAACTAATCAGGTGCATCAATATATAGAAAATCAAATGTTGAAAAAACGCTATCTTAGATAAGTTCCTATAATGTATGTATGTATGTATGCAATTTCAATTTTTTGCACATAAATAGGCATTTAATATATTTTACAGTTTACTTCTAATATAAAGATTTTATTTAGAAATAGAGACCATTTAAAGTGAATATTTTACACTATTAAACTATAATCGTACTGTAAACTAAATTCAGTCACCATATGTAGCATGATGAGTAGACAAAGTGAACCCCATATAACTAGTAACCAGTGTTTCCTGTATAAGGTTATACACTGTGCATGCAACTTAGTAAAAACCTACTGCTTACAAGTCATGTGATATGCTGCATACGGTTGACAATATACAAAAACTTACGGCATACGAAATCAGCATTATGTTCATCGTTAGAGGAAGCCATAGCACACTCCTCCACGGTAGAGCACTCTCTAGACCCTCTCTCTCCCAGGCAATCAACCTCTCCATCGCAAACTTTGCTCTCGTCAATACATTGCCCTGCAGGACAGGAAGTTGGGAGTTAATAACATAGCGGCTGTAGTAGCAGCTGGCGGTACACAGCATCAGCTCAGGTATGCAACAAGAGATAACATTTTCTGACTAAGAAAACTTTAGGAATATTCAACATGGGAGACACCACACTCTGCAAGGACACTCATCTATTGGGATTAAAAGATGAGGCTAAGTGCACATGTGTCTCACAATAAAACTCTTGAGTAATGGCTCAGTGACAAGATATAGCCTGTAGGCTTGGCTGAGTCAATGCATACAACACATCAGCACAAGGCATACTTTGTGACTAAAAATATATTCTTTGCAAGCTGCCTAGCAGACAGTAAACTTGATTGGTTTTGTTTTGAAAACCATTTCAATTTCTGCGTATTAAAACGGCTGGGGCTAGTGAAAAAGAGGAGGGGAGGCCTGTAGAGAAGAGTTGAGGAGAGAGAGGAATGGCAAAATACAAAACAGACTATTTAAGATTGAATAGCAACTTGAAGATGTGAAAAGATGCATGCAATTACATTTTATTACAGAGCTACTGTTGCAGGTCTGCTATACCCCACTGAATACTCAGTTGATGATTAGTTTGAATATCCACAGACAGTGGAGTTACAAGAAAAGGTGAGAAATATAACTTCTGACTTTGACCAGTAATATTTGAGGCAGTCTGTTACCTCATAAGCTGTTTCCAGCAACCTGCAGTAACTCCGCGAAATAGGAAAAGAAGGAATCGAACACATGAAAAGTTAGAGAAAGTTGAAATCTTGAGAAGAGTAAAAGCTTTCACTACCCACCAGTAAGACAGGTGAATGAAAAGGCAGCAAGACAAAGAATATAGTCATACCAGTATTAGGGCAGGTGAACATGCCAGCCCCACATCCGCTTTCACAGTTGAAGGAGTTCTCATCAGAGTTGTCCCCACAATCATCATGTCCATCGCAGAGTAAGGTCTTTGGTATGCAAATATTGTTACCACAACGGAATCTGCCAGGCAAACATGGCGATATATCTACAAGAAGGCAACGAGTTTGACATAACTATACATCAGCTGACAATAAACAAGCTACTGCTAGAAAATGTGGGCCATTTAAAAGTAAATAAAATCTTAACCTCCAGCTGAGTCATTACTATGCATCAACTATTTATATGAGAGTGACTGAGCATTATTTAATGCAGTATATATGAAAGACAACTCACCGCAGAAAGCATTGACTTCGTCGGAGTTGTCCACACAATCATTCTGACCATCACATTTGAATGTCTCAGGAATACACAAGTTGTTCTGACACTTGAATTCGCCCTGCGCACAAGCTCGAGCTAACAAAATAAAACAGCCCAAGTGACTAGAAACAATTCAAATGAATTATCTACGATATGCTTTTAAAATACATGTTTGAGTAAAATAATTATTTGAGTCGAGTGTTCATTATTAAGAAAATGAAGATGCATCTTTGCCTTTGAAATTCCTCAGGGGACCACTGTAAAACTTTAAAACTAAAAAAACTCAAACAAGCAAACAACCACAGATAGTGCCTTCTGAATGGATATAGAGAGGCAGATGTGAAACAACATCTGTATTACTAGCACTGAGTGCATAGTTTGAAGACACTGGCACAGGCAATGTATTTAACAATAAAAAAAAACATTTATTAGAAGCATTAGGGATTTAAAATATGTCTTACTTCAACAACAATTTTAAACATTAGACTATAATAATTTATAGAACACACATGTGAGATAACTGTTATACTTAGAAGACACATGAGTGCAACATACCTGCACAGTCTGTTTCATCGCTATGATCTAAACAATCAACAGTTCTATCACACTGCCATGTGGAAGGAATACATCTCCCAGTTGAGATACATCTGAATTCATCTTCCTTGCATGCAGTTGCATCTGTAAGTGAATAAAACAAACTCATATATAATATGTATATTACATGCATTATACAACCATATTAAAACTCTATTATGAATAATAGTAAAAAGGAAAATGCAAGATGGCATCAGAGAAAAAAGAACATTCATTAATTTATAAAATTAAAAAACGTCACAAAAATTGCTATAACACAATTTACAGTAGATCTTATTTCAAAGAACAATATTTCTTTCAAAGTATTGCAAAGCCAATAAAATAAGCTATACTGCTAGAATCTTAAGCTCAAGGGAGAAAGAAGCCTCTACCTTTGCAGTTGAATTCATCACTACCATCAGAGCAATCAGCAAAGCCGTCACATTTTTGTGAGGAGTGAATACACTTCAACCCATTGGCACATTTCACTTCACTGGCTGAACACTCTCTGGGCTCTGTAATACAAGTGCTCAACATGACAGCTGTTGCCTGTCAAACTACTACAGCTGTGTATAAATATAGTTGGCTGTTTAATACTTGGTTAGTACTAGAAAGTACACTAAAAGTAACAGGCACTGTACTTTATAAACACCATCAGTTATAACAGAAGCCATTTTCATATTTAAAAAAAAACTAATTATCTTGAAAATACGCATTTTTAAAACATAGTAAATAACTAGTCATATGAAAGATTAACTCAGGAATCTAAGCATACAGTTATAAATCTACAGCCTAAGCATGCAGAATTTTGCTCAACTTTTGGAGATACTTTCGAAAGGAGTGTTTACATGTTTAGTGATAACAGTAATTGTATTAAAATATAGCAGACGTGTGGGTAAATTGGTGAGGAAAAGAGAAAAATTCCATAAAAAATGCATTAAAGGATATAATTGTCCCGTTACATGATATTCTCATTGAAAAATTAAATTAGATAATGCAGTCACGGTGACAAAGCACGGGTCAAGATGAACGCCAGACAGCATCATATTCTCACCACAACCAATCTCATCTGAGCCATCAATACAATCATTCTCATAGTCACATCTCCATCGCTGTGGAATACATTTCTTGTCATTACACTGGAAGTAGCTAGGTAGGCAAGACACTTGGTCTACAAATACATCCAAATATCTGTTATAGCATGCCTGTATCTAGCATACATGCAGAGTGAAATACATGATTAACACCTTTCTATACAAAGTATATATACATCTTAGAAGAGTATAGATATATTGTATATACACATTCTACAATATCTATGCTGTTGTGTAGCAGTAGAAATGTCTCACCACATAATTCTGGAGTTTCATCTTGACCTTGCTTACAATCATCATCACCATCACAGAGCCAAGAAGTGGGTATGCATTGGTTGGTCTGATTACACGACACATACCCTACAGAGAAAACCGACATAACCAACACACCCTCATACATACATCCATGCTGCCCAAATTCTATAACTTTCATTTTACATAGAAGCAAGCTTCGATCATTTTAAGGACAATTCATGTATTAATTCCTCACTTAATTTAAAAAAAAACAAATATAATGATGAGGAAGAGGTCTTCAAATAATGAAACTAAAATACATAATTATATTCAAACATTTTCTGCTCTTTCTCCATATTAAAGTTCACACAATACTTATTTTCATTCAATGCTGGGGCTTTAGTTGCAAAGTGTGGTGTGACAGCTTGAGCAATACACAGCAAATACATAGGCTCCACAAAGTGCCCTCTCACTATTAGGGAAGATGACAAAGAGCGTATAATCTGAGCAGTCTATCCTTTAGTACAGAAGTGAAAAGACTCCCATAGAACTGCCTACCATTATTGCATCCACCACCAGAGCTACAGAGAAGGTCGTCCTCATCAGAACTGTCTGCACAGTCTGGTTCGTCATCACATCGATACACGTAGGGAATGCAGCTGGAGTCTTTACACCTGAACTCCGAACTGGCACAGGTGGCTTGCGAGGTTTCTACATTATACAGAATAGTTACAACTGAAATGTTAATAAACAGCTGCTGCAATTTGTTTGTATAGAGTGCAAACATATAAGTGCTTTTTGCCATAAGCATTTTTATCATTAAAATGCTTAAGATTTGATTATTTTAACCAGCATAATGGTAAAGTTATGTAAAAGTACACACTTGCATGCATTAAACAAACACTCGAGAGCAATAGCTAGCAAGTCCAGGTGACTCACCACATAAAGTGTAGTTGAAGTTGGGACAGTTGAGGGAAGTGATTTCTGACTTGCAAACTTGGTCCGGACTCAAACACATGTGTGCCGTAGCATTTGAACACTTGATGAGGTCATTCATGCAGTCATAAAGTCTGCACGAGTCAAATACCTACAAGTAGATAATATATATATATATATATATATATATATATATATATATATATAATATAATATAATATAATATAATATAATATAATATAATATAATATAATATAATATAATATAATATAATATAATATAATATAATAAGGGCGACATGAGATCCATAGGTCGCACAGTCGCAGCTCTAACTCTTAATAAGAATAAGCTTGATCTCGCAGCTCTTATATGTGTTTGCTACTGGAGAACCATCCTAATATTGTGAGCATAGCAACCCAACAAATAAATGGTGTACCACTTTAGAACACTTCAAAGTTCTGGATGAGTTTAAAACCCAAGATATCAGTGTACTATAAAAATTGATTTAAAGTGAAATATCTTTATCCAGGCCAAATTCCTACACGCAGCAAGTTTTCAACTTTTGATCACCAGTAGAAATAGAAAGCATTAGTAGATAAAGCACCTTGTCTGTCTGTGACACACCCGGGTTTACCATCTTGTATGAAAAACCAGCTGGCCACCACGCACCTTGACCCAAAATTAGCCACCCAAACTGACAAGAAAATTTCCAGTAAAAACTCGATTACTTTGCAGGAGTAATCTTACCTTTTCATCATAGCCTTGTGGACAATCGAACTGACCGTCACACATCTTCTCAGCGTCCACACATACCGAGTCGGCCCCGGGCTGACAGTGGAACTGGAACGGCTTACCACACTGTGACTTGCCAATGCAGTACTTCTCGTCTGAACCGTCCCAACAGTCTAAGTGGCCATCACACTTCTGTGTTATGTGCAGGCACTGAGTCCCCTCAAAACATTCAAATCGAGACCTACAAAATATTATTACAGAAAGTTGAAATCATTTCAAGAATTTGTTTGACAAGAGCAGACTGTAACAAGTAAGTAACTAAGTAACAAATAGACTGAGAGCAAAGACTAAGTAATAATCCATTAGTTACAATAACCCCTTGTAAATACAATGTATAATCTCTCAAAACACTAAACTCGTACTAGTGATGTGGAAAGCAAAAGGGTTGACCCCCTCTTATAAACTATTTCACAACCAGCACCAGATGAAATATATTATGAAATGATTGATACCCTATGAGAAGGCTATAGAAAAAACTGCAGCATGTCATAAAACTCTCTGGGAAGTGTTATCACATAACAGTGTCTGTGCTAGAGCAGAGTACAGTGTCTGCTACAGAGCAAGGTACAGTGTCTGCTACAGAGCAGAGTACAGTGTCTGCTACAGAGCAAAGCACGGTGTCTGCTACAGAGCAGAGTACAGTGTCTGCCAGGGTTGGGGTCAATTACATGTGAATGTAATTAATTACAATTACAATTACATGATAATTTGTCAATTACAATTACAATTATAATTACAGTCAAATAGTAATGTAATTAATTACAATTACAATTACATGGCAATGTAATTAATTACAATTACAATTACTTTTGTTCTCACAAGAGATAAATAGAAGTTATGCAATTTCACTTCTAGGGTCCAACTAGCAGGGTCAATTTTGACAGTGCTGAACCTCCTTTGTACTCAACAGTGATACTATACCACATTGACAATTAATCTGAATTTGTTATTTAACAGTAGGCATGGTAGGAAAAGTATGAAACTTTTAGGATTTCAAAGTTTGAAGTAATTGACATGTAATTATAAAGTAATTGTGAAAATCAATTACATTAGATATGTAATTAATTACAATTACAATTACAATTACATTTTTATACATCAATTACAAATTACATTCAATTACTTGAAAAAATGTAATTAATTACAACCAATAACAATTACAAATTACAATTACCCCAACCCTGGTGTCTGCTACAGAGCAAAGCACGGTGTCTGCTACAGAGCAAGGTACAGTGTCTGCTACAGAGCAAGGTACAGTGTCTATTACAGAGCAGGGTACAGTGTCTGCTACAGAGCAGAGTACGGTGTCTGCTACAGAGCAGGGTACAGTGTCTGCTACAGAGCAGGGTACAGGGGTGTAACTCACAGAGCATTGCAGTTAGAGAGGCAGGTTCTGCCATCAGTAGCCAGAGTGTACTCCTCGGGACAGGCACAAGTAGCCTGTACACCTGTCTTAAATGGTTTCAGTAGGCACAGGCTATGACAGTTTAGCTTCTCACATGGATTGTCTCCTTTTGTAGCTTGGTTTAGCTCATGCACCACACGCAGCTCTGTAAAAAATGCTTCATAAAATGTCTGAATAGATCATAATCAGAGAAGGGGAGAAAAATGCAAAATATTAAAAATTCAAAAACATCTAATATTAATTTTACACGTCACTGGAACAGTGAATATTGCTTATTCACTATCAAAAATGAAGCTCGAAATGATTTGCAATCATCGCCGTAACATGTAGGCTAACTTTTCACAAACAAATAAATTTACAGAATTTATGTATTTTATTTTCTCGGTTATTTCACTCTTTCTTTCACAACTATAAACTCGGTTCAACTCTTAATTCAACTGCTAATAAAAAGTACAGCACATGTTTACCCATAGGTCTGTGTATAAGACTGGAAGTGAGTGTTTCCACAAAGCTCCCTGTGAGTTTATCTACTCTATAGACTTTCTTCTGGCTCCAGTCAGACCAGTAGAGTGAGTCCTCGAAGACAGCTAGAGAGAATATGTGATTAACACCAGTGCTCAGGATCATCTTCTTATTCTGGCCCTCCAAATCTGTCATAGCAATGTAGTTCAGCTTCGCGTCACCAAAGAACAGTCTATCTGCATACGTGTCCACAGCTAAAGCGTTTGGCCAACCTATTAAATTATATAGTTGAATCTATGATGAGCTGAAAACAACGGCATGGAGGCTGGCAACCATTACTGTTTATTGCTTTGTTCAAAAAATATATCCATTTTGCAAGTCTTGTCAACAGTGAGAATACCCAATTCCCTTGTCTATAGGAATATTTAGACCAACCAAGGCCTGTCCATGCTAGAATAAGCAAAAAAATTCAGGCCCACCACAAAAGCTACTCATGATATCTTCATTAGAATGGCAGGTATAATATTATTACCATCATTAATGTTAAAGTGGCTAATAGCTACTAATATGTCACTTAATAGCAGGATTCCTGAATGAAAGTTATTTAATGAACATTCCTCAATCCTTTGCCAACTGTGTAAAAGTTAGAACAAGGCAGTCAACTAACCAACATTGTCTTCTATGATGCGTTTCTGTGAAGTGCCATCCATGTTAGCTCTGCCTATGTGCGCCCCTTGACCCCAGTCAGTGTAGAATAGATACCCCTTGGCAGGGTGCAGTTGCAGAGATCGAGGTTCGCTGATTCCCCTGAGTAGAACCTTGCGGTGTCTGCTGTCCAGTCTAGACACCTCTATAGTGTTGAGTACATTGTCACTCCAGTATATGTTCCTACCAATCCAGTCAACAGCCAAACCGTCTGGATGTTTGGTGGTCACGGAATGCAGCACCTGTAGAGAGACGAATACTGAAGGGCTCCAAATTTGTCACCTCAAAAACACGAGGGAAATATGAAAACCATATACATGTCTCAATAAATTCAAGCCGTGTCTTGAGTGAACCAAACGCAAGTTGCTCCAGTAAAGCCAGCAGAAAAATAGCAGATAAAATATGACTCATAAAATACATGTGTAGACTATAAACTATATACTTGCATGTTATGCAAGATATGTCTCATTAGATCTAAACTTCCAAATATTTTAATACCCAATTTCAGGCAAACTCTATTCCCTGGGTATTTACACTTACAAATATTTAAATTTTATGCACTGCTCCAGCGTATTTAAATCTGAATATTGGACATAAATATATTCGATAACTTATATGAGATGTTTCCACAATTTAAACGAAGTTCACTTGGCTGAGGGTATTTGAAGAACTACCAAGTTTTACATCAATACAAATTCTGACATGAAGATCTAAAATTCCAGAGGACTGACCTCTATGTTTTCGCCATTGAAATCCATTCTAGAGATCTTCTGTTGCTCAGTGGTGACATCAGTCCAGTATATCTTCTGCTCCAACCAGTCGTAGTCGAGGCCAACTGCGTTCAGCAGGTTATGGGCCAACAGACTCTGAACAGACTTGTTCACATTTGAGTCAATCTGGAGAGACAACTTCCTGATGTAATAGCGATTAGCCACCAACAAGTACCCATCGGCTCCTGCAAAGCAGCAATCACACCATTTCACAGCTGGCAGCATTTACAACCTTAGAAAGTCTAATTAATACACAGCTACATTATATAAAGCTTTGGATTACTAGATTTTGAAATCTTCTAAGACCTAATTAAACAAACAGCAACATCATTAAGATCGTATTTCGTGACAGTTCCTGCATCATTAGACAGCTTGATATCCACTAAACCTACTGAATATAAATTTACTAATGCATCTAATAAACAGATTGCATTAGTATGTTTGCTCTCCAATAATGTACAATATATTTCTGCAGTAAGCATCCACATTTCAACAAAATGAGCAAATCTAGACTGCAAAAGAATTTCAATTTAATGAAGGCGAGCCACCATAAACCAACTAAGCCAACCAGGAGAATACAGACACACACTTATAAAGAGCAAATACACATCTGAGTTGAGTAATTACTACATTACATAATGGCTACATTTATACCTTTAATAGCTCTGCATGTTCTCTTATCTTCCCTGAGTTGGTAGCCGGGAGCACATCTGCAGAAATAGCTCCCATGTTCATTGACGCATGTCTGTGAGCAGGGAAACTGCTCTACACACTCATTGACATCTACACAAGTCCTGTTGTCAGAGCTCATTGTAAACCCGGGTAAATAACAACCGCAATGAAATCCAATTTTCTCATCAATACAAAGTTGGCTACAGCCACCGTTCCCTTCATGGCATTCATTGAGAACTGCAACAGTTGCAAAGCACATTTGCTAGCAGATAGAAACTAAAAATTTTAATGGAAACAAAAACGAATAAATAAATTGATTCTTTTTACAGTAGAAGTAAACAACAAGAAAACAACACCCACAAACAATTGTATATTACTGTTACTGCAGTAGCTGGCAATGAATTAAACATTTATTTCACATATGCTTGCCTATCACAACTTCAATAAGTCAAATCATATGTTTTTTTTATAAAAAAAAAAAAAACTATAATCAAGAAAAACAACATATAGTTATTAAATTAAGTGTATATACAGTAACATCTAGTTACTGTACTTATTACTACACCATTAATAATTAAACTATTACAACTCTACATGACAACTCTTTACAATCATAAATGCATGGATACTCACAGCAGCCTACTTCATCCATTAAGTCACAATCTGAAAATCCATCACAGAGTTTGGTTTCATTCAGGCATCCGCCATAAGGGCACTTCCACTGTCCTCTGGGGCACTCGTTGGCAAGACGGGGTGGACAGGTGGCAACACCTTCGTCACTTCCATCAACACAATCGGGCCAACCATCGCAGTGCGACGCCATCGGTATGCAATCACCATTTTGGCAGACAAATTGGGTTTCCAAGTCACAGCTCGTGTATACTAGAAACAGTAGAAGTGCTTCATGAAACAAGTGAAACTAAAATTCCATAAGCGTTGAGAGGAATGCAATGTAACAGAGTGCAATACTACAATATTTTCTAGTTTCTGGCATGTCTCCACCACCAACATTACCAATATTCAAATATTAAATTCATGAAAATGCAGGCTGCCATAAAATGATTAGCTTTTTCCAACATTATAGCAAATTTTACAATTCACAATTTCACAGGGACTTTTAGAAAGTATTGCCCTTGGGTTTGATTATGTACTAAGATTGGCACCAAATTAACGGATGGGATGGCAAAAACAATGTTAATTTGATTGGAATTGCTCATAAAGCTATCTAATAGTGTAAAAAAATCAGCAATTTAAAACGCTTACAGTTTTAATGTATTGTAGCTAATGAACTTGTCAAAATGCAATAAAAGTTCACATTTGTGGATGCACACAAAATATCTCTCTAGAAAGACAATTGTTCAACAAGCAAGAATGAAAGAAAGGGTGTAATGGTCAGAGCATTGGCCTAGTACAGCGCAGGCCATGGGTTCAAGTTGAGGTAGGGTCAATGGTGATGTCAGGAAGAGAATTCAGTCATAACTGCTCCTGTGCCACAGGCGAAGCTCTCAAACCATGATTGCAGCATAGTAAAAAACTGATATCACCAGGGGTACTCCTAGAGATGGAGACTTTAATGCCGACGTGAGCTTATTAATTAAAAATGATAACAGTAATAATCACAATACTAGTGATACAATTGAACATTAAACTGAATAATATCCCATACCACAAGAACTTGGCTCATCGCTGTTATCTAGACAATCATTGGTTCGGTCACAGAAGAAATGGTATGGAATACACAAGCCATTACCACATAAGAACTCATTGTCTGGGCAATCGGGATGTTGACAGCCGAGTTGACTGCTCTCATCAGATCCGTCTACACAGTCCATCTCTCCGTCACACATGTAGTCTTTATTCACACAGAACTTTTTGTCCAGACACTCAAACTACGACAAAACGATTGTTTCGTTAAGGTCAAAGTTTGACAATATCTATGAAAAAGAATTTTAATGTTCGCAGTAAATTTAGGCTGCATTAAACAGATTTCCGTGTGCGAAACTATATGTGTGGAAATCTGCTGTGGAAATTACCTGCCACACACAATACATTGTCAGTGGGAGTGAATCTAGAGCGACTAATTGGGATTGTCAATGGTTTTACTGCCATGTGATAAATTACTTCATTTTAAAATTTTACACGCAATTCTCAATAATAAAAATTGAAATAAAAAAATTGAAATAAAAATTTAAAACTGAAACACAAAATTTGGGCTTGCTAAATAGTGATTAGCCAATTAAAACTTTTCACATTATTCACTTTGACCATATGAAATCCACACAAAACACCCGGTTTCTCCGCTTGTGATGAAGTTTTCTCTTGCAGTTTGTGCAGAATTCCGCTTTATGTGGCAGCACTTATACTATTTGATTGCATACAATGCGCTAGTGCCATAATAATTCAAGTTAGACCACATTTCTATTGCAACATGTTCATTAGCAAATAATGAATGGCGCAGAGTGGATAACATGAGATGACACAGTAACTTACTTCTGCATCTGAACAGTTATGTGCTGGAACTAGTTCTGTGCAATCTACTTCATCTGAACCATCGTGACAGTCGACTTCCGAGTCACATTTCCACTTCAGAGGTATGCATTCCCCATAGCTACACGTGAAGTCTGAGACTGGGCATGTCACAGGGCCACACATCACCTCGTCGGACCCATCCAGGCAGTCCATCTCTCCTGCACACAATACGAGTACAACAGTCTCATGAGCACCATCTTGTATGAGTAAGCAAACAAACCAGTTAAATCTAGACTCCCAGCTGAAAACATCATGCATGAAGCCTCCTCATAATTTCAGTTGTCATCCAATCAAATCAACAGCAGTTTATTCTAACATAGTCTTTAGGTTGAGGCATCAACCTAAAAACTTATAATGCTGTTTATAGACTATGAATAACATGTGGTTTATTCGGCTCACCATCGCATATCCAGGCCCGCTGAATGCACTTGATGCCAGTCAAATCTTCACCTTGGCATTCAAACTCCGTGTCACTGGAACAGGTAGTCACCTGAACCAAACATTAAAATCCTTCATAATATGATGGCAATTTTAAATGTAAAAATAGTACAAGTAAATTTACATAATTTGTTATTAATACGTTAGTAAAGATACACCACAACAGTAAAAACCAGTGAGCAACAACCTTTAGGGAATGTAAGTATTTTTCATTTTGTTTTTAAATATTGCTATTGGAATGTCAATACAGAGAATAGAGCACAACTCCAAACAATATGCATGTTTGGGAAAGTACAGTAGCACTAAATATATACAGATTATGAGTGAACAGCCTAATTGTTTGTATTCTGTAAGAATACCGTGTTGGATAGAGACGGACTCAAAAAATTTCAAATTTCCTAATATTTGGTGTACGCTTATAACAATGTTATCCTGCTAATGACAACATGCGAGTATAACCTTTTCACAATCTGCCTCATCGGAGTTGTCCCAACAATCATTGTGGCCGTCACATTTCCACTCCTCTAGTATGCACACAGGAGTTTGCTCACACTTCACGCCATTTCTATATTCACCATAGAAAGGGTGCTCAAACACAGAGCAGTCAACAAATGATGACTGTGAAGAATTGCAATGGGGAGGCAACTCATCCGATTTATCCCAGCACTGAGGAATTCCTAAAATAGAGCAATATTACACTTGGCGTAAGTAGTGTCACACAAGAAGCTATCTCTAATAGCAACGTAAAATGCAGCAAATCTTTAAGATGAAATTGTATACAGCTGTATTTCGAGATTGAATTGTTAAAAGATATCATAGAAGAAACCTTGAAGAGGAATAAAAATATTCTGTATTGAAAATACCTTGTAGAACCTAAACATTTACACTATTGCAAGAAAGCTGGAAGCATGACCAAAAGTTTGCTGGCTACGTTTAAAACTAATCATATGTACTGAGCCCCTCAACAACAAAATCAAAGCTCGCCATCATTCACTTCAGAAAGCAAGAATATCTCTCCGTACACTTATAATAGATGGTCTGTATTACATAGGTAATGGCTTACTATCACACAGGTTCACGAGTGGTATACATCTCTGCTTGTCACTGCACAGGAACTCAGTCTCATTGTCACAGGCTGTGATCTCATATTTACAATCAAACTCATCAGACAGATCGCCGCAATCATCTTTCTTATCACATGTCTTATTAGCGTGAATACATCTCTGGTTGCGGCAGGTGAAGAACTTAGGTTCAGGGCAAATTCTTGTAGCTGTTGAAAATAACACGGTGAGAGAAACAAGTTGGGGGAACAAAAAACCTGACAGTGGTAAAGCCATAATGCAGTTGGATATATGGCACTTGTGCAACTATGTTACATCATTGTCTAATAAAAATAATATCATCAACTTTAAGTAATTACTTGAAATTACAGCAGATTGAAACATATTCTTGGAATTGATCTCACCAATTTAAACGGCTAAAATCGCAAGCACCTCCTAGTAAAATAATGTTACTAGTACCACAAAAATAAGGGTCTTCATCAGCGGGGAAGGTGTTCTCCGACTTGGGAATGCAATGGTTAACTCCGTCACAGGTTAATTCCCAAGGAATGCAGTCCCCGTGACAGAGAAACTCCTCCTTGCATCCTTGAGCATTCAACAAGCATAAACTAGAGTTGAGAGGGTCGACAATGTAACCTTCAAAGCAACCGCAAGTATAACTCTCTCCATTCCCCAACACTGTACACGTCTGCTGGCAAGGGGAGCTGTAGCAGGGACTAGCGTGACCTGGAATATGCAACACGTTTTACTACTGGACCAACAATTTAACATCATAGACTCTAGTAACTTAACACTATAGACTCCAAGAATGTTGGGGTTTAGAAGACTCCTGGTACATTGTATATATGAATTACAATGATAACTGACTAACTATAAATACTTGGTATTATATAATACAACTGTAACTATGTAGTTCAAAGTAAAAAAGGAAAATACTACTCTCTATAAAGTGCATGCATAGCGGCAGTGACTTACATTAACCTACAAGCAATTAATTTGACATACTAGTCAGGAATCAGGTCATAATTTAGGTTATAAATTTTGCCAAACACTTGATTGTAGGTCGAATTAAATAGTTATATTTTGTGTAGAACATATTAGAATACAGAGTTCAAGGCCAACAGTTAAAAGGAAAACAAATAACACACATGTTATGTTAGATGCTATGGCGATTCCCATCAGCTGTTGCGGAACTTTGGTGACCAGAGTTTGGTTGAGAGATCCAGACAACTTGTATGCTCTCCGCACAGACCTCTGCATCCAGTCTGTCCAGTAGAGGTAGTCACCGTGTATAGCCATAGCAAATATGTGTGGAGATACTTGCTGGTGAATAATCTAGAAAATTTCATATTCAGTTACTAGAGATACATCACAACAGCGCAACGCAATAAGTTACCAATAGTATTAGAGAAATGCAACTTTGCTATAAATAACTTTGCAGGTCAAGTAACTTGTGCCATACTCTCAGACTACCTTGCGGTCTTGACCCAGGAATCCACACATCTCAATCTTATCCAAGCTAGCATCAGCCCAGAAAATCTTTTCCATCTTATGGTCAATAGCCAAGCCGTTAGGAATAACTATGTCAGTTGTGATGATACTCGTGAACTTGGCGCCAGATGTCTCTGCTCGTTGGATGGATGGGTTACCTTCATTCCAGTTGGACCAAAATATATATCTACACAAAAAACACTACTTTTACTACATTTTCAACACCCAAGATTAAAAATAATAAATAATAAAATCTCACATCTAGAGATTGTTCCTACATTTTCCGCAATTTTTGCGATAATGACAGCAGCAGAGTAATATAGGCTTCAAGAGTAAATAGTAGTAAATAGATTATCATCAATGATGGCAACACAATAACTAAATTATCAAGATAAAATTAGTATCGTAACCTCAGAAATATATGCTGACATAATACAAAAATTAATGCAACTTCACATGTCCAACATAATACATTACGTGTAGATATATTATTCGCCAATGTAATATAAGTGACACGGCAATCTCACCCAGAACAAGAGTGCACAGCAATAGCCCGAGGGGCATCTAACCGGCTCAGTTCAACAACCAGTTTCAGTCTCCCAGGATCATCAGCCTTCAAGTTTAGGTTCACGTATTTTATAGCGGGTAAGTTAGAGTCAGAGCTGGCTTGGTAAGTGAAATAAAGGAGGTTTCTATCGTATGCCAATCCTTCAACCGAGCCAACATCTGAAATAGAGATAAGAAAAGTCCAGTAGCACCATTATCCTTTATCATATTTCCATTCTTCATTATATATTTATATTTTTTATTATATTTATATCCTTATTATATTTATATCCTTTATATTTACCAGATGAATATAAATTATATCATGAGGCAGATTTACACTTACTATATCACACAGCTCCAGTTAATGACTATACAAAACAATAATTATATACACATCTACATATCTATAGCTATTTATATATATATAGTTATATAATTTGGAACCCACTGGTTATAATGTCGGCAGATTGCTTTCCATCATATGATGCCCAGCTTATCGCCCTCCTCTGAATGTCACTGAAATAGATACGCTGCCGATCTGTGTCTGTTGCCAAGGCGATCACATTCAGGGTTTTATCACTGGACAGTTTAGGGTATGGACTGGGTGCATTTGGACTTGTACTATTTACTCCGATATTGTGATATTCTATGGCGGTTACTTTGGAATACACCAGGAAATCCTTCAAGTCTACAAACGCATACTTTTGAGAATCAAACAATCTGCGGAAACTTTACACATGCAAGACAATCCCCTACAAGGACAAGCTCCAAAAGAACTCATATAAACAGATGATTAATGCGATCTTAAACCACATGGTTGATTGAAGTAAAAGGTGTATCTTTACATCCTTCCTTATATCGTATCATCTTACCATTACCAGAATTTGAGTATCTGTGTCCCGGGGAAATAGTATAACAACTTGGCAACAAAATAAAGTCAAATTGATGATGCGGTTGAGGTATTTCAAGTTACAAAGTATTGCATTTATCAAGAACTAGCAATCCTACTCGGTATCTACCTCATCAAAAACCACTTGAGAAAAAAATGTTGAGCTTAGCATGGAAGGCACAAGACAAGTCATTGTTTAGCAATTCCATTAGGTTTTCTCACTCAAATATACAATAATATAATGCAAGTATGAAAGTAATGAAATGTAAAACGCACCCGCACAGCTTTTCCCGTCAGCATCAAGCACTCCCATTGCACAGGCGCAGTGAGACCCTGCTGATGGATCACCATTGAATAGACACAAACCTTCACACCCACCATTATCCTCAGCACAAGGATTGTCACCTGCAATGTATTGCTGACTTTATATACATAATAGTTGACTGTCTAAACAACTCAAACATAAGCTGAGGGACATATCAATTATATCAACATAATAGCTGTTTCTTTTTCGAAATTTAGTGAATATAGTAGAAAATGAAATTAAACGAGTTCACATAACGCTAAAAAATCAGAAACAAGGGACACTTTCATAAACATGAAGGAATTATCGTTTACCTATAAAGTCATGGAGGTCTTTATTAGCAAATGCCAAGTCTGTGACTGAAGCTCTGGTAGACACAGGAGGTGAGACATAATTAGACTCTATATCTCTCAGCCATATTTTACTAAAACAAAGCAGTTGCTACGAGTGAACTTAGAAACATCCCCAACGGTAAATATTAAAAGTTTGTATATACGACTGAATGCTGGGATACCAGGTCTCACCCAATTATATATACAAGAAATTAAAGCAATATTTGAATGTTTAGTCAAGCCAGAAGAAGAGTCAAAATTAAGTGCAGTCATACATTGTAGCACGAGGAATTTTCAGACCCTATTTCTAAATTTCAAAAATTTGAATGTTTAATCAATAGTAAGTTAAACTTTTATTGCAAAATTTGTTTGATACACCCATAATTATGTCAGCAAGTGGTACAGGAAGTGATCTTTTCAGTTTCTACGGCAAAATAATTTTGCAGGCAAAATACTCAACACTTTTAGGGCGGTAAAAAGGTAAAGCCTAAAATTCTGATGTATTTTGCTAAAATTTTCATGAACACAGCATGTATTTTCTCGTTATTATATGTTAACATGAAGGCACTTGAGGTTTGATTTTGCTATGTTTACTCACTTAGTGTAGGAATATGCTATTTTGTTGCCAAACACGGCGATTGATGAGCAGTGGTAAGGGGAGTCCAGGGAGATATTGCGAGGAATAAAATCATCAATACTCATGTATACAATCTGCTGATTGCCGGTGCATACAAACAGCCTGTTGTGAGTTACGTCGACAGCAATGTCAATGATTCCACCAGAGTCTCTATATATCACGACTGGGTTACTTTTGCCCGGGGTCATCACCGACACACCAACCGCTGACTCCAAGAAAAACAGTTTCCTGTAACATAAAAATAGCAATTTATACGCACACCATATATATATGTTACATATGTATATCTAGCAACTACTTACAATACAATATGCTCATGCGAGCATCTAGAAATCAAACTCAAAGAAGCATGTGATAGTAAAGTTAACCATGCACACATATCTATCACTTTCCATTGCAATACTTATATAGAAGAGAAATGAGAGCTTAGACAGCTATTCAAAATGGCACACACATATAACGCATACAGGCAGCGCCTACCCTTTAGATGGATGCAGGGCAATAGACAGCAACTGGTTATGCTGACTCGCATTAATTTGGTGAATCAACATCCTCTGACTGCCATCTGTCTTGCACACCTCGATGGTTCCAGCAACCACATCGGCCCAGTAGAGATTACCTGCAGCAATACAATAAAACTCTGTCTACATCAAATATCATCTGCATAAAACATGCTCGGAACTCTCAGGTAGAGCAATACACATTTAAAACACAGGCAATCAAATAGTTGTATGGCAAATTGTTTATGCAGGCAAAGATTATTTACTTTAATGCAAATGATTTGGACTACTCGCTGCATTTCTACCAAAACAGAAATACAGGTTTTTGTCATGTAAAACAAAATTAGTTATTTAGAAGACATCAACCTGCTGCGGAGTCAACGACAAGTGAGAATGCCGATATGAGATTTGAAACTATAGTTTGCCTGTCGGTCAGATCTCTAGTGCTTCTACTGATTCTGGTGCCGCTATCACTATCTATCCAGTATATGTAGTCCGGCTCTACAGAATAGAGATGAAACGCACGGGTAATTCAAGCTATCCACTTCAGTACAACAGAGTACAGAGAACAGATGACGACACAAACCTGAACTGGTTGAAGGCTGCCGGTAATACGCCACAGATATGATGTTGTTGACTCGAGGGATGGGAACCAGAGAATTCTTGCCCAGACTGATATTGCTCAGCTCCGCACCATACAGCATCGCACCCGGAGGCCGAGTAGAGTACAGAAGCAAAGGAAATATGGCTACAAAAATCCTTTTTCTTAAAACATAAAGTTTAAAAAATTAAAAAAAACAAATTTTAATGTTACAAAAAATTACAAATAAATATGCAAAAATAAAATACTTTATATCAAAACCTCAAATCATAGAACCTTCATCCAACAGAATCTACAGATGGTGATGTACGCATGAAAGGCGTATCAACATTGTATGTTACATCACAACAATACTGTACCAGTACCTTGACACGAGCCATCCTGGTAACTATATCCAGTGTAACACACACAAGTCCCTTCCCCTGCTGTGCTAGGACCTTTAGGCAGACAATGGTGGTTGCAACTTGAACATGTAACTTTATCAGACTCTGCAACTACAACACAAAGTGTATATACATTCTCTTCACAATCCTCTAGATCCTCTAGTCTGCTTGCAAGTTAATAGGTGGTCGAACTGTTGGCATCAGTCAATGTCATTATAGTAACTCACACCTACCTGTTCTAGAAGCTTCCACTACCTTCATGTCGGTTGGAAAGTTACCCTTTAAAGCACCGATAACAGTGCTGTTAGAAATGTTGCTCAGTTGCCATAGATTGACATCAAACCCACGAGTAGCTATATTTGTAAATTTTGATGACGTAAACAACTGGTCATCCCTGACTGACCAAGTGCCGAGTTCTTGATTAGACATGACTTCTTCAATAGCTGATCCGTCAAACTTGTAGATTTGTGAAGAATCGCCAAAGTATAGCACACTTTGAGTGCTATCATCACTGCTCAATGCCATTTGTATTTCTAAAAAAATATAATAATTCTCTAATACACTGATATATGCTGTAGTTACTGCTGTGTATATACATAATACAAAACATGTACTGGGCGCAACTCAACTATAATCACAGAGCAAATGGAATGTTTTAGCAGCCCAGTCCATAGATGCATGCATATTGTAGAAAACAGAGACTTGATGAAAAGTTTGAAAACTAGAACGGCAGCCCAAACATAATTTCAAAGCAAATGACAGAATGAGCACTTCCAATTCCTGACCAAAAAAGAAAGTATAGATGTCATCATAACCATAGCATTGTGGAGCATATTTTATAGCAATGCATTGCCTAATTACTTTAGTATATGAATATACAAACATATTACTTCTCATCATTCATATATACTGCATACATAAACATAAGAACTGGGTACGGCACAGTGATACAACACCTAGCAGGTTAGAGTATGGCAAACACTATTTATAATAGCTACGGCACCTACGGGGCGTAGTTACCTGGTCCATCTCTCAACAGCTGTCAACTTCTACACAAGAAAGATGTGAAAGCAAGAATGTGAACATCTAGTTAAACAATAATACCGAGTAAATACATCTACACACGGGCAAGTTCTACCACACGACTACAACTTTCTACAATCTATGACTATTGAGTTATTGAAAAGCTGTTGGTGACTAAAAATAAAATGGCTATTAAAGTTAGTCTTCACAGTGTGCACTTGCTATATATTGCCGCTATTCAATACAAGATTGATGTAACTTAAAAGATTATTTAAAAGTAAATTGTGATATGCAACCAAATTGGGTAAAACTACGTTAAATTCTTCACACACAGTAAATAGTATTTGAATTTAAATTTAGTTTAAAACGTTACAACACAGTGAGTTTTAGTCAACAAAGTTGCAAGATGTTAAAGCTAGAACATGACTGGTACTGGTTAAACTAATAAAGTAATGTGCACCTCACTCAATAGTCAACAAAATAATAATCGTAAACATTAATAAAACATCAATAAAGTTAAAGTGTACACTTACTATTTGATAATGAAATTGATTTGTTCAGATTGAGAATATTACTACTTGACTTTTCTCCAGACATGAATGAGCCATCCATAAACATGCTGTATATAGCTTGATCCCCTTCATCTCCAACGTACATAGTCCTATCAGACAAGTTAGTACATTTTAATAAGTATAAGTTGAATATCCCAGAGATCCATAATAAAGTCTATTCTTATCATTATTTGATGCTACAATATCTTGTAGGAAAACTGACTATAAAATTTCATCTTAGCTGTCTATATACTCCTGAAGGTGTCCAACTGTAGAATTTCAATTTCTATTAGTTCACACAATACTTTAAACCTTACAACCTGCTTACCCATTGGAAGGAAGTAAAACGATAGTCTTAGGTCGACCAAATCCTGTAGCAATAGTAGAGCGACGAGTTCCTGAGAAATCGCACACATCTATAGCACCCAGCTGCGAGTGTTTCAAAGTATACGTGCCAATGTATAATCTTTCATGAATATAGTCAACAGCAAGGCTAAACTCCACACCTGAAACACACCAGCACTGATGGCTAGAAAAGTTATTGTCCTCTCTTTTCTCCAGAGGCAGTTGAAGTAAAAGTTCTGCATAGTGTATGATTTGTAGAAAATCAACATCCCTGCATTTAAAATTGTAGCCAAATAACACTGTACATCATTAAAAACTGACTTTGTCCACATGTATACAACGAAAATAACTATAGTAGTCCTTTTATACAAATTAGGTAAAACAAGTTGTGCTGGTAGATGCAATAAAATAGATTTGCAAGTTTGATATAAACATGTAATTAAGTCTGAATTTACTTGGAGGAATTTTTTATTATCAATCTTTAGCAAAAATTAGAAAAGTATAATCAGCGTAGAAATAGGGTCCAGCTCAGACAGCTAAAATGTTGTGGCCTACGAAGCACACAGTAAATGTCAAGCAACATAGCCTACTGTCCTTTTTGAGAATTATTGGGGGGGAAACAAAGTAGTTTTACACTACCACAGCTATGAGTAGAGGCTTAATGACAAGAGATATCTCCATTTAACTGAGGAGTTGAGAAACACCTGTATACACGCGAACCAATACATTTCTTTATAACACAGAAAATGTAATTTAACACTTCTCCAATTCTTGATTTACACAAATCCTTTTTCACAATTACTATCTTTCAATCCCAATGAAAACAAACTTCCTCTAGCAAAAATTTCTGTATTGAAGTTCTCTGCATCAGTTAAAGTTAATAAACCTGGTGATGATTTAAATTCTAAATACCGAGTATTTTCGATGTTTCAATCAGCTTTTGATCGAAGAAAAAATTTTACATTAGCTGCTATGGTAAGCCGCTAGCTCAAATATCAAATTGCTTGATGTAGGCTTTTGCTCCAATTTTCACTGGGCCAACTTTTAAAGCAACATTGTAATACTTAGCTGTCTGAGCTGACCCTAAGTTTAAGATTTTACAGCAGCATGCACAATACCGACAGAATCAGTAAATACTGAAACTCAACACTTGCAAAATAGAGTCAACATACTACCTCCTACCTAGTTCAAAGACTATCAGAAAACTTTAGTGTTTAGGACCATGAATCATGTGAGTTCAGTAATGAATTACACAAGAAAAATAAGAGAGTAAGCCTAACAACTTGATTACTTTTACCTGGCAGGTTTAGAGTGACTTTTTTGTGAAAGGTATAAAATAGATTAAAAATCAAAAGAAATGAACCTAATAAAAGCAGTTTAAGCGAATCAAACAAAAGCATTTGATATTCAACTGTTGGCCAGCAAGTCTAAACCGCACATGTATCCGAATTGACCCCTCAGACCTGTCACAAGGTTCAGAGTGACTAAAACCAAACAGAACTTTAAGCAACCAATCTAGAAACACAAGATGCAGCATTTCTGTCAGAACTTCTTACTTAATATCGGAGCCAGTAAATAATGCTGTACCAGCAATGTGCAAGTTACACCTTTCACAACTTCACCTTTTAATCTTGAAAATCATGAAAATGTACTCCAAGAATAATGGTCTACTATTCTCTAGTGATAGTGAATGAAACAATTCTAAACAATATGTTACCAGCAGTAGGCCGTCTTTCTAATACCTAAACAGCAGGGCAATGAGAGCAGGAGCTAGGAGTCCTACTTATAATGGTGATTAATTACATAGCAAACTATGAATTTAACGTGTAATATAAGCTGTGGGCTAAAAAATATTTGTAGTGATGAAGCTAGGCATGCAAGCAGAGTTACCTTTGCCATACTCTGAAAAAATAGAACATCCAAATATAAGCAAATACCAAATACAATAAAATAATAGTTTATGTATATAAAAAGCTTGAAGTACATAAAGAGTAGTTTTATCGGGTTTTTGCAGATAGTTATTTCATTTTTTTTTATGAAATGCTTAGTTTTTTTATTAAATATTAAGAGAGTATCCTCAATGTGAATATTTCTCTATGATTCATACTTTAGATATGTTGGGGAATTTAGTCAGTACATTTAGACCACCAGTTTATTAGTTTTCAATGTTTTTAAGTTACCAGCAGATTTCTTTTACCTTAACTTATTATATTGTTGCAAATGTTTGCCTTTGTCTACACTCTACATGTTTACAAAATAATTATTGATACACTATCTCACATCAGCTGAAAATGATAATCTGAATTATTTACCACAAATGCAGATGGCACTAACTGCATTTTATTTCTTGTTATTGACATATTATTTTCTTACCCCACAGATATAAAGCTAAAGAAAAGAACATAGAAAGGTTTTCCACTACAGATTAAGGGAGGAAACTATTGAAAGTTTTTAGACACCCCTAGATGCTAGAAAAACATAGCTTTTAAAAATACCATGCATAGTAACCATAGAATATAGGAATTTTGCTATTTCAATTGCTCAGGATTTACTTGTTCAAGGTAAAAGCATTTCTTAGCTACGTCATATTCCCCTTGAAAATGTTTCATTCTTTATTGAAGACTTACAACTAAGAAGTTTAGCCTAAATATACTATTATTATGAAAATGCAATTGTTATCTCCACATTAAAATAGTAGTAAGATTATGAAATTACATTACCCTGAGCTAGGTCCATTATGTTGGTAGGATCAGCTCCTGTAATTGAAGATGTAGCAATGACTTGTAGCCCTTCATCTGCCCAGAATATTCTATGCTCCTTTGGTTTACCAGCCACGATGTAATAGTCTAGCATGTAGACCTTCTCTATTGTAGGCGGAGCTAGGGTGGGCATCACTCCATGGGAGATAGACAGCTCGGGGGTTATACTTGTAACAAACGATGGTGTGGCTATCAGCAAAAACTTGCCAATATCTAAAATATATTATTGTGCGTCAACATCATTTCTACCAGCTTTAATCAAAAGGACAAACTAAACACACTGCTGGATTTCCAACAAGCAGTTGTACTGTAGAAATATTTTAGCTCAGAATTATCTCAGAAAATATTAAAAAGGCGAATATTTCTATTTTAAGTAACTGGGGACTGTCATAATATATTCTATAAACTCAGAGGATTAAATGTACAGTAGGAGTTAGACAAATGAAATAGAAACAGTTGCCAATTATCAACAAAATGCAAACGAAAATTCAAGCAACTTGGAACAAAAACATGCAAAGGCTCACCCTATTCCCCCTCGTCTGTCCCCTATTTGAAAGTTGGGGGACATGAAGGAGAACATTTACGTTGACTACCTTCCAGCTATGACTACCAACACAAAGTGAGAAAAACAAGAAATTCAATTTTCGTACACCAATTTGCATGCATTGAAAATATACTGGTTTCGTAATCATTTTGAAAATTTTGGAATGGCCAGAATACAGAATGCTCAAGTCTCAATTGGTGTCTGCCTCTGATTAGAACCAAAGAGACATTTTTTCACTAAATTGTTTAAAAAGGCGCAAAAAATAAAACACATTATCCTTATAGGTTGCCCATTATTTACTGCTAAACTTTACTAAGCTAAAGAAATCCATAGACACCATTCTGTCTATAGACTAGCCTACACATTACCTTGACATGTCTTGTTATCGTGAGAGAGTTCGAGTAGGTGAGGACAAGCGCATCTGACTGACGTCTCGCTGTTTCTTAGACACAAGTGACTGCAGCCCTTAGCACTGCACATAGCCTCAACTTCTGACGAGAGGCCTGGTTGACGTCCCACATGGAAAACTTTGAGGTCAAATGGCTGAGTTACAGTGCCATGAACTGTCTGTGCATTCGTCCCATTCCACTTATTAGCCTGTAAAATATACTTAGCCTATATATCAGTACCTCTTATTTTATACAATGTTTGAAAATAGTTAAAATAATGTTCAAACATCAATGACATATTATACAACACACAAGGAATTTCACTACTCACATCAGACTGATATAGTAAGTATATGCTACTCAGTTCACACATGACGACACCCCATTGAATCTATTCATATAACCTTATACCCTATATGCTTCATGACTTACTCTGTTTATGGAGTTTGTCTTCCAGTCAGACCAGTAAACCCAGTTTTCAAACACAGATATGGAAAATGGATGCTGAAGAAGATGGTTGTTGTACAATATGAGCCGAAAATCTTGCCCACCATAATTCACCGACTGTATGCTATGAGACCTACATACAGAAACGTTACACCGTTCAACAGCAAACTCTGCATATCATATGTATGGCTGAAGACACTTAAACATGACAAATGCATTGCACAAATTAAAAACAACTTGTTAACAATTTCACTAAGGCGTCCACCAAGAAAGTAGCACCCATACACTCAGGTATAAGAAAAGTGAAAGAAAAACAATAGCATTTTATTATTTTTTTTTATTACATATTATTGTGTGGCCATCATATTACAAGCACTATTATTGTATAAATAGAGCACATGATGTCATATCCTATTATATCACATGCAGACTAACTTGGCATCATTCCAATAGACACGCTTCATATCATAATCCAGAGTCAAACCATTGGCCCAGGCGCCATCAGGAATATGCTTTTCATGATTAACAGAGAAGAGCATCTGTTGCTCTTCTCCTGCCATAGTCGCCCTCCTCAGCTGCCTGATTCCCCAGTCGGCCCAAAACAACAGTCTGAAAATTGTAATAATTCAATATATTTCTAACCAAAAATTTTACTATTATAATTTTCAACTTTAATCAAAACACACAACAAAATTTTCTAGAGTAAACATTAAGCTAATTTAATCTATACGGATAACTTTACCATAACACTTTTACTCATATCTCTGTTACTTTGAAATGATCATAATGATTTTCAACTAGTAAAACTCATACCCAACTCGAGGATCAACAGCAATAGATCTGGGATTCTCTATGGGGTTCCGAGCTCCGTGAGATATTATAGTAGCTCTATTGCTTCCATCCAAATCTGCTACTTCTATGATATCTAGTACACTCTCCACCCAGTATATGTGATTGCCGATCCAGTCTACAGCTAGGCCTTCGGCAGTTGGCAAACCACTTGTAATCACCTCGATCACATTTGTCAATGCTCCTGTAAATTAAATCTAATCTCACTGCAACTACCCTCGATAAACCCACACATTTACCAAGTGACAAGGGTTTGAAGCAATCATGATGAGACAACTCTATTGCAGCAGTCTGTATTTTATATCAGAAACTGCTAACTCAGAGACTTGTAATAAGCAGTATTTTCCAGTATTAATATGACAATAATTTCTATATTATGTTTAATATTTATGCTTCCATTTAAAGCTATTTAATCTTAATAGGCGAGTAAAATAGTTTAACTGTCATCATTTGAACGTGAGTAAACAGAATTGTATGTAAGCATGACTAGAGCTGAAAGCTCTGCCAACATATCACAAGGCGATGAAATGAGGAATTTATTTAGATTTATTTACAAGACTACATTCATTAAAGACAAACTGCTACAAAGTCACTGAGAAAGTCACCCGTAGAAGATTCCGGATCCATAGTGCCTCGATAAATTGTATCCATAATTATATCAGACCAGAAGATATATTTCTTCTCATAGTGAAAGTCAACAGCAATAGTGTTACGCAGGCCAGACTGGATTACTGTATAAACCTCGCCTGGTTCGGTTGGCAGAAACTTGAGGTCATGTCTGTTAGAGAATATGAGTGATGGTGTGCCGTCTACAACATACCAATCAGCTTAATAAACTAGTTTGTATCATTAAGTTGTTTGTAGTATTCAATAAAATCTAGCTGCTTATGCAAAGAACAAATAGAAGCCTGTAATAACATTACCATCATGTCTGCAAGTGTATTGATCAGGTTGAATGGTATAGCCTGTGTTACAAGAACATTTCACTTGATTCTGTACCAAATCCGTGCATTTCTGGCTGCAAATACCCCACTTCTGGCAGTCAGTTCGTTTCAGGAGACAGGTTTTTCCATCCAGATCCAACTGCACGTTGTCTGGGCACGTGCACTGATAACCTCCGGCCGGGCTGACATGACAGTCGTGACTGCAGGCGTGATCAGCGCAGTAGGGCCCGGCTGCAACACAACACACACTTCTGCTACTTAAACAAAGAAAATTTCACAAGCTACAGCCTACCGGCACAGCATTAGAGCTCATCCAACAAGTTCTACTGAAGGAAAATTATTTCAATAGAGATTTAATATTTTTATAAGCAATTGAAATCTTCCAAGAAAAACTGATTACAACAAAGTTACTATTTTCCACAAAACAAATTATAGGGACACTGATAAGTTGTTCATTTTAGCTGCACATATTCTAGATGTAGCTTGGGATGATACATACCACATCCCACACCTTCATCTGCGCCATTCTCGCATTGCTCCACCCCATCACACACCAGATCCCAGCTAATACAAGTAGTGGTCCCTGAATTTGAACAAGTGAACTTAGATGAAGGGCACGTAACGTTACACTGTCTTTCATCTTCTCCATCTTCACAGTCCCAATGAGTGTCGCATTTCCAGGATGATGGAATGCATTGACCAGTCTACGGAACACGATCATATATAAACCCCATGTAGTATTCAGACATAAATCATAATATTGCAACATGCTTTCATACATGTACATTAAACATGTAACACATATTATACTGATATATCTTGTTTAGTAAATAGCACACCTAGTATAGAGCAAAATCTCTCAACCATCACAAGCTTCCAAACAGCTTGGGGGTTAACAATCAGCTGCTTTGAATAAAATATGGTTCTATCCTTACAAAAAATTTACAAAGACTGCTTCTACAAATTTGTAGGTTATAATTATAAGCATCAAAACCACAGGATCAAGAACTAAAACGCAGGGCTACAAATTAGACTAACATTCAGAACTAATGCAACGGTATACAGTTAAATTTATCATACATTCAAGATGTTAAAATCTGAAACTAGCCAAAACACATGGTATAAACTATAAAGCATGTAGGTATTGATATACAGAAACTGTTGATGAGTATGAAAAGCAATGTTAGCACATAACTTACACTGTTACACTTGACATAATCTATGGGACAGGAGAATGCATCACATGATTCTTCGTCAGAGTTGTCTACACAATCTCGAGTATTATCACACCACCACCAGTCCGGTATGCACTGCCCAGACTTGCACTGCTTCATATTTAGCTCACAGTTAGTAGCGTTCCCAGCTCCATCATTTGTGCAACCTACAATTGCAAGAAAATTCTCTTCAAAACAACTAAACAAAACATTCTCTTTTACATTCTGCATGTCTGATAACTATTTTATGTAGAGTAGAAGTGCGAGGGTTGGGATACATTATACACCACAACTAGTTCATACACTCTAGTGAACAAGTTACATATTTTACCAGCAGAAAATTTAACAACAAATTAAACATGCAAGTACAGGAAAAAAATTCTGCTTTATAATACCTTTACGCAAAAGCCAAAATAATTTCTGACACTAGTATTTGGTACAGCCACCCTTAGATAAAATAAGTGGAATGAGTAAACAGGCAAAAAAATACAAAGCATTACAACGCAGAGAAATGCTCAATAAAACTTTTACCAGTTTCATGGTTCTCTTCGTAGACCAACAATAAGCACCAGCACCTTTGTGTAATCTCAAAAATAACTAAACCAGTATGTTGGCTAAAATAATGTATAGAAATAAATAATCTCCCATGAGATGTAGGTGTTATCCATATAATACTGCCACAACTGAAAGTGAAACCGATGTGCACATCAATACACAGTCACCTTCTTCATCCGACCCATCATAGCAGTCCAAGACACCATCACAGAGTCTGAAGTTGGGTACGCAAGTGTCATCGGGGCACTTGAAGGCTGTCGGCTGACACTCAGTGCAAGTGTACTGTTCTGTAGCATATTCTGGGCAGTCACTTATACCATCACATCTCGACTCCAGCCCGTAGCACCTGCCTAGAAAATATATCAGTCATTGAAATATTCTAATAATAATAAATGGAGTCATATATCCCAGCATGCTATACAACACTTGCACATTAGTGTCATCCAAAACAATTGAGAATCATAATATATATACACAAAAAATTAATATTAGAAATTGACAGAAAACAATAGAAAAAGCCAAAGTACAAAAATTTAAAATGTTCACTCATAAATAAAATGGGTAAAAGTTATTGCAATGCTTTTAAGTACAGGCGAATTTCACAGTTAATTTACCACTTTGAGGGCATTTGAACTGAGGGCAGGAAGGATTAACAGCAGACGAACAGTGAGTTTCGTCTTCACCATCATCACAATCAAACGTTCCGTCACAGAGTTGTGAAGGGCGAATGCAATGAATAACGGTGCTTCCATTACACTTTACATCAGTAGTAGCGCAGCCAGGCTCTGCAACATGTCATTGACTATTGAAAGAATGAGCCATACTAAAGACTGCAACTAAACCCCTAATATCAAGCTAATAACATTTATTAACGTACATTTAAAAAACAAAATCATGTGATAGCAGTTCAAACAAAAAACTCTTCAATTTATTCAGAAAGCATGCTACATAATTGAAACGGGATATACTTGAGTAATTGGGGAGACAACCTATGAAATCAAACAAGTATATAATTATTATACAAATTTAAACTAAAAGCTCTACAATAACATTAGTGAAGAGCGTGTCATCACTACCAACATTGTGGCAGTTAGGTTAACATACCTTTCAAAGGACAATATGTACTAAAATGTTCGTCCTCTCCATTGGGACAGTCCTCTACATCATCGCACAGTTGAGATTGATCTATACACTGGCCAATATCCCCCGGACACACGTTCTGATTACCAACTACATTATAACATGTAGCACTGTATTTCTTACACATCTACTTTGCTGACATAAAAATATTGTTGGCAGCATTGTGACAGCAAATAATTGCAATGAAAGAATTATCGATATAATCATTTTAAAACTTCAATGTAAGAATAGACATCTTCAGCAAAGTCAGTTTAATTTCATCTTTAGAGTTGTGGTATAGATAAAAGGTTTCTAAATGTATATACATGCATGTGTGTAGATACAGGATAAAAAGCTGTAAGACTGACTAATGTTTCTATCTATGAGAGGACTACTGAAAGCCACAAAAACTGCTGGCAAAGCACAATTTAATTCTGGACACTTTTAGTAATTTTCATAATCTACTGGTGTTTTCAACAGACAGGTAGCAAAAACAGACATAATTAATTACTGTAAGTATGACAAATTACTTTGGTGCACAAAAAAATTGTATAAACTATACGATTTCGAAATGTTCTTTATAGGTGGAAAATATCGATACAAAAATATATCATCAATATTTTTATGCTCTTTGCTAATTTCAGAAAGATAACTCTTCACACCTTTGCATCATTTTTACATCTATTCAAATTATGAGCTTCTAGCAAACATTACAGTGGAGCAAATGTTCATGGTATAACAGTGGATAAAGAAGAATTAAGTCTACAGAGGCTGCACAAAAAAGATAAAAAATTTTATAGTTATGATGGAAGTAAGGAGAGCAGGCGCACACACGCACGCAATCATACACACACACACACATGCACACGAATGCCCACATGCGAAGTATAGTAGTTAGTCTACTTGTATCATAAAAGCCGCCTTACCACAGCCAGTATCAGAAGTGAATTTGCAGTGGGAATCAGAAGAATCGGAAGTGGTGCACTGGCAAGAGAAGTTGCCAGAAGTTAGAAGAAGGCAGAGACCGCTACAGTTACTGCACTCCTCGGGCACATCAAACAAGTCAATGCTTGGCCTGATGTACCACACAGTACTGTAAATACACGAACACACCAATTTATAATGTTTAGCCAATACAGCAATTCGTTTTCAACCATACCACATAAATCTGAACTGCATACACTCCACATACTGATATTTTTACCACCAATCACGAGGCAGTGCAAAAAAAGATCTCAAACGAGGTTGGGTTAACTAATTTATTTACTAATCCATCTGTTGACATTGCAGTGCCTTGAAAGTGCTGCAAATAATGATGCAAGTAAGTACTTTTGATACAATTATAAGCTACCTGAGAGAGATATTTTGACAGACAATATTTGAGGTGGGATCCGAGACATTGGCAACGCCGTACTCTTTAGCTGAAGTAACAAAGTGTAGAACACCATTGTCTCCTACTGTCAGAGAAAGGAGTGCATCCTTCAGATATACTGGCTCTTCCAGAGATTCTATTGTCTAAACAGAGCAAACGCAACAACAATTGAACATGTTCAGCTTACCTAAAAATGCATGTAACTAACAAACAGGATCTCCGAGAGCAAATGACCTAACTTCACATCTTTAACTATATTTAGATTAGCTTAGCTGTTGAATAGCAAATAAAATTTAATGCAAAATATTTTTCCAGTGACACCTAAAGAGAAAACTGCCAAAATTTCAAATAACAAGAAATTAGTCTTACAGCTTCCGGTGCTAAATATTGATATCCAGTTCCGGGTTTCCAGTTGTAGACAACTCCCGTTGTTGGATCAACAGAACGCGCGTGAAGCATAGAGATCCCATGAGCTACTGGCACACCATCTCTTTTGGCAACTACTCTCAATTCATAGCTGAAATGCAAGTAAGAAATACTACTATATTACATATTATATAAAACTGCACATAGGAGTTTGAGATATTGAACTTAAATAACAAATCTACAAAATAAGTCTTAAATTGAAAGTTTCACAGGCACATATCATAATACAACAGTTGTTTAAGCTCCTCACACTTATTGTAACTATATAAATACTGTGTTTTATATGATAATTGATTCAAATTCAAAAGTATCTGATCCACATCTTCATTAATGCCTACAATTTATTACAACTTACAACTATACAAATTAGTCACAACACAACAAATCATTAAGATTGCACATACACATGAAACTGTAAGACAATACTAAGTTACAGTAGCAATAGAGGCTAAATAAATAACTAACAACTAAAACACATTTTATTCCTAACACGGAATTCACACTTATGACAAATGAAAAATGTGAAACATGCAAAATAAATCACGCATGTAGAGCATAAACAAACAAGTGATGTCTCACTTAGACCCCATAAGCTCTGAGCTGAAGTATTGCTGGCCGGCCACGAGTGAAGATTCGTATTTAGCTTGTATGGATGGACGGTCAAGAGAGCTAGCCAGTATATGGAAATCAATGAGGGAATACTCTGCATAGTAGATCATTCGAAGGCTGGGGTTTATAGCGATACCATAAATTTTGTGACCAACTGTTGCTCTCCAGTCTAAAATTACACAACAGTCTTACTTGTAATATAAACTTTTGAATTAAAATCAGCAAAATTATAAGCAAATTGTGTTATGTGTGCCTATTATATAATAATATATTAATTCCTTATTATCATACTACAAAAGCATAGCATGATTGATTATTGATTATTAATTATTTACCAGTGTCTTCACTCCGATTATATATCCCCTGCAAAGGTGCCTTTCTAATCACCGTGTCATCAGAATAATATAAATAACCAAATTTCACATCATATCCCAGGTGGACATCTAGTTCAGGGGAACCACCCAGAAGAGGAATTGGGTTAATTGGAATTGTCCCTAGCCCGGTGTATGGGCAGCTGATTGAGTCACTAACAGTCATTCCAAGTATAAGCTGCTTGCTCTTTGATGTGTATAGTAAGATACTTCCTTTAAAATCTTTAAAGTCGTTGAAGAGAACTAAAATATAACCACACTACTTTCACAAAAAACATCCAAAAATGCTGGCTTAGCATTTCAAGATTGCTAGATTTCTTCCAGCAAAGCAAGTCAAGCTGGAACTTTTTTGTTGCATAAGAAATGCTGTGTTGCCATCAATAGTAAATTAATCAATATAACTACAATGTAAACTAGTTCAAATATAGGCGCAACTAATATTCCATTGATATATGATACAAACTTTGGGAGCAGTTTTTGCTGTCAGGATCCATTCTAAACCCCTCCATGCATGTTGGTGTTCCTTGCAGCACAAGATGACCATGCTGGGAGTCCGCAGTTAGTGGTGTTCCTAAATAACACAGAGAAACGCATGAGTAATGAAATGTAATTATTTCATGCAAGTCACAACTTTGAGAACAAAACACAATATAGTCATATAACAAACTAATAATTCTAATTTGAGTTTTTTTTAAGAAGCAACACAGAGATAATTTAAATAAATAGCAACAAATCTAAGTCATAATGAAAGTCAAAACATTGTTATATACACTGAATGACTGTGTGCCAGTTGATTTCAGTGGCAACACAAGATGGAAACAGCATCCCTTATATTAGCTTCTTCTTAGCCCTCAAATAAAATACTATTAATCAATGTAGGCTTATGATAATACAATCCTCATGATACAGGTTTTATTAGAATTGAATTGATATAATTTCATACTGCAAAGTAAGTATGTTTGGTGAAGATCACGAGTTACATGCTTCAGTATAGCTGGTAAAGACTTGAAGCATTGGGTCAGACTAAACTGTTCATTACACTTATAATTTGCTGAATAATTAGTACTAATGTCTTCTTCAGTGTTGAGTGTTGAGAGCATATTATAGGGCAGAGTAATAACATACCTGGTGTCACTAATGACTTATGGTACAGAAATACACTCTTCAACCGTCCTGGACCTCTGGCTAAAACTACAGGTTTCTGTTCTTGGAAGGGATTTGTTGTGAGATTGTGATACAAAACTGACGTGTTGCTATTTTTCATGTACTCCGAAATATATAACTTCCGTCCTATGGCAGCCATAGATGTGATTTCACCAACAATCTATCAATATGCAAAAGTATATCAACATTCATTAACAATATTCACAAATTGACTAACCTACACACTATATATATCAACTAATAATTGTAAAAACATGCAGAAAGATGAAACATGGCAGCTTCAGTCTTCACCATTTCAATACCTACTTTAGATAGAGAGAACAACTTCTGGGGCCGAGTTCTGCTGTCGAAATGCTGGTAATCAATTCTGTAGATTGAGTTGTCATGAGAGGAAATGTAATGAAGGTAATGATTCTCGTAGTCCAGAGTCAGCTTGGTGGGCAGCCCTGGCAGCTCAAGGCGGAGAAGTTTACTCCCATCTAGGCGCATTCGACATATAGACAAATCATCAGCAACTATTATATACCTGCAAAGAATAAAGTACAAATTCTTCAGCATATCTATGCCTGTTAAAATCATTCAAAGTGCCCAAAAATGAACATAAAATCACACATCTGTAGAGAGAATGAGAAACATTTCTGTAGGATTCCTTGATATATAGAACATAGTTTAGCAAAATTGAAACAAGTTAACCTATTTTATATTATTATTTGTGTTTTACTATTTGTGTACGTTTGTGATAACATACTTGAGTCTAGCATCTATAACAATCTCTGCAGGATTGATAAGATCAGGAGAAGTCTCTAACATTCTACAATACTCCCCATTAGAATTACAAGCCACCAACTTGGGCTCCGTCTTACTAAGATAGTAGACGACTCCAATAGGCCAATCCATTGCAAAGTCCACAAGACCTGCAGTAAATAAAAGCATGTAAAACAGTGGGTAGTAGAAATCCTTTTATACGTCTGCTAACTTGAATATGTTTACCTACCTTTAAGACCTGGCCACACACTCGTGAGTATCACACGAAATCGTCTATTTGACACGAAAAAACAAATGTACGATAAAATTTGAGGGAATTCAAACGAAATCGTCTTCATTGGGTGCACCCAAAGATAAGCACCATTTGATTGGTCAATAGAACTTTAGCAACAGTAATTATTTCATTTCTACCACGTTTCTCTGTTTAGCAATTTTCTGCTGTTTGTATCTCGTGCAAGACTCATTCACCAACTATTCATTATGTGTTTCGTCCGACGAGTGTGTGGCTGGTCATAACGAAAAGTTAACTCACAAAAATCGTTATTTTCACGACCGTGAGGCCAAGCCTTTACGTAATATTCTTAAATTCCAATCATTGCCTTATTCAGTTCGAAATTGAGTTATTCCTATCAGACTTGCAGAAAGCTTGCAGCAAGGCAGTGGAAAGTATTTGGTATTACCGAATAGAGAGTTACTATAGAAGGTTCTGAAAATTACCAGGAGAGTTGTAGATAATTGGTTGGCTGCCCTCCATCTGTCCATTGTCTTTATAATGAGTCAACTCAAATTTATTTTGATTTAAAGTCACCTACAAAGAAAAAAGTTATAAAAACATGATATTCGTAGCAAGCAAAATTGCCAGACAGTAATTACAAATTGCATATTTATAAAAACCACTTTCATACATAAATTAGCTAATATGACAAAGAAAAACATTTTAGTAATGTGAAATTGAAAATACTGTTATTGGACCATGCAATTTTTTCAAAGTATTCATAAGTTGGCTCTTAGTGCCTACAGTTTACTTTTTAGAAAATATTTTTTGGTGAAAGCTTAGTTTAGAGACAAAATATTTTGGGGGGGGGGGGGTGTGTTGTGTCAACTTTCTTTAGTATTTCATGCATTATTCTTATGACAAGGAACAAATAAAATCTTGTCAAGTTTTGAAACAAGACGCTAGTCTGCTAGTAGGTTTATTGCAAAGCAAATACTGTGATGGAAAATTTGAATGTTATGAAAACAACTTGAGAGTGAAATGTAAATACATCAGCATTATTATTGAAAATCATATAACAATGAATGAAATAGGAGTAGAAATAAATTTGATGAGCTATTTCCATGAAAACAGAATAAGTAAATAAAAGTGATTTGATATAATTTAATTACATTCTCAATATAAAAAGGGAAAAGGCTGCAAAGTAACAATGTTAAAAAATAAAAACTAACGACTATTTTTTTAACTATCAATTACTAACAGACTGAAATATTGTCAATGGAAGACAACTCCACTTACTGGACCATTCGGTAACCAATTTGCACTTTGGTATTGTAGCAACACCCCAGATTTTAAGCTTAAAACCCCAGTAAAGCAATGGAATTAGACTCAATTATTACAGTAGTAATGTGTTTACAGTTTATGGTATCCACCACCAAAGCAGCAACATAACGTTTTATAGAATAATCTTATTTACTAGTGTTAGCTGTTGATTGTGCAGATGAAGCTTATGGCCTAAGTTGCCCACATAAGGCATTGAATATTGCTTATTTTATGAAAACTTTAGGGCATTAGTAAAGTATTTCTTTTCAAATCAAAATAATGCAATTTGTAGCTGATCTAGCATAAATATATTCAAGCATATTAGCCCTAACTATTGCTTAAATTATTTGGGGGATGAATTTTAGCTAATATTTCACATCCTGGGTGTTTTTATGCACCCGGGCAAGTTTTCTTAGCATTTTCAAGGAATATATTTTGCATTTTGAAATGGAAGAAATCAAACTTAAACACTAATTAGCTATTCATGTGACCAATTGACTACTTAAAACTACGGTCATATTCCAAATCTAATTTAGTGATCAATATTGCAACAGACTCCTAGACAAGCCTCAATGCATTCTTTTCACATCCTATTACATACTATATTACTCTGCAGACAAACTGCAATATACTTCTGCCTATACTGCTGCCAGCGTCAGCAGAGTTTAAGCAGTCAATACTGGAAGCAGAAAACTTACCGAAAAGATTTGCTGAATTTTATGAACAGATGAGCGTATAAGCACCCTATTTATAGCAGTGTCACTATTCAAGGTTACAAAGTTATTACTGGGCAGCTGCCATTCTGATGAAGAAACTCCATTCAGTATTATAGAAACTTCACCATACCCTCCATCTACAGAATATAATATAATTGGTTATTCTCATATACTAAGAGAATGTTTCTGTCTGTAGATAAGCAGTAAATTAATTATTTGTGTCATAGAATCATTATATTATAATATTATGTTACAGAATACATATTGCCTGTGGGATAAAGGTACTTAAATTTGATACAACTAAACTAATAAATTCTAACTGATTTTTAGCACAGCTTCAACTGCCCTTTAACAAGAATGGCTCAATAAGCAGCTCCAGGTTGGGGGTGACTAAGCGTAACAGTTTAGAGTTCCAGAGTTTGGAGTTGGGGGGGGGTTATAGAACCATTCCTTAAATAAGGAACTAAAGTGGTTGGGTTCTTAGACACTGATGTTAGTCCATTACCAAAACAACTGTGAGAAGTTATGTGGACATTTCGAACAGGGAAACTTTATTTTCTCACTTAGAAAGCTAATGTTGAACTGCTAATGTTGATATAGCTGTTGTCAGCTTTAGTGATTCATACAATATTTTAGACTTTAGAGCATGCCTAGGCAAAAAACTCAACATATTTGCACTCGGGAGAATTAAATTACTTGTAACACAGTATTGTTATTTTCACAAGTACATAACGTATTACACGCCCTATCAGACTGGCTGTACTGACATTCAGTAAAAGTGCAGAGCAATAATAAAGACTGCACTCTAATGCAAGGCTTTCTGAGAGTTCTAAAGTTCATACTCTTCCTGGAAAAACCTTAGCCTACAGTTGGGCCTGAAACTGTACTGATTAGTATTTAGTATAGTAAGCTGTTCATAAACTCCTCATCTAGTCTTTGACAATGGTTTAATGATAGAGCAAATAAGGGCCTCACTACACACAGGTAATTTATGCCAAATTGTGTTCACCATGTTATACATATAAATCATACTTAAAACTATTATCAACCTATTACTAAAGGCTCAGTCTAGCCATGTTATACGATATATTATAAATTCTTAAAAAATTAGGGTATACAATTTTTATCATCAAGTACTATTAATCATTAGATAGATAAATGTGGTCTACCTGCAAACACAACCTGTGATTCATACTGCTATATTAATATGTAAAAGCTCTTACTGAAAATATATATGGTTAAACCTGGAATAGACTGAGTACCAACATATCAAGACGTAAGATGGAGCATCTTTTACCTGGTACACAGGCTCCGTAGTCTCCATATTTTCCAGTCTGGTTTTGCAGAGTGAATCCTTCTCCACACGAACAGATTGCATCTCCTGTGCACTGCTGATCACAATACCTGTCTTTGTATGCTCCCTCACATTTCACTAAATCTGTAAAGAAAACCAAAACAATATCAGCCTTACACACAATTATATGGGTGATTAATTGCAGACAAAAAGTTTCAGGTCTTCTGTCACCAGCATATTTTTGTGTCATTAGATAGCCTGAGGTCTTAAGAATTCAACCAACAAAACATTTTCTAAAACATAAAAAGGAAAAACGTAGGAAAAAAAGCATTGATGTATCATCTAACCTTGCATGATAGATAATTTTGCCCTATTTTCCAATGCATTTATTATTATGCTACATTAACTGAATCCCAAGCTGTTTAGTAATATAAAAAGTGTAAGGTGGCAGAACACCTCTAAGTACTAATCCAATACTTCTTCATAAATAACTTGAGATTTATATTTTACATCATATTTAAGCCAGTTGCAACGATGTTTTTGCAGAAAAAAAAACTTGGAGTCAACTAAAGTTTAACAATTTAATCAACTCCAACATCTCTCCATTTGGTAAGCAGCTGATAAGGCAGCTTATTTCAAACTGCCACAACACTAGTACATTATGTACAATATATGAAACACAACATAAACAGTCAACTTTATTATTCTGTGAAATTTTCAACAACTACCCAATGCATAACATAAACAGATAAAAGAAAACAGTAAACATTGGAACACCAACTATCTCCTGACCGAACCAACAAAAATATAATGCTTATCATGACACTCAGGTGTAAAAACATTGTGGGTAGCAACTAGCAGCTAGTACTAACTCTGACGAAATAGCATAGAAGAAATAAGGTAGTCGTGTTCTTCAGTCCAGGAACTGTTTGTCACAACTTAAATTGCAAAAAACAGCATAAAATTTAGTTAGCATATCCTGACTAACCACACTGCTTGCACCAAATGTAAAGTCATCGTGATGTCTACAGACTACACCAGAACTAGGTAGCAAGCCCTTACAGTTTGGCTTCTTCAGCATAAAATTGACCACAAATATAGATATTTCTGTGAACTAATAGTGGAAGTTGGTTATACCATAAATAGATTACACTCTGTACTGCATATAGACTGCAGTAATAATGGTATCTTTACACCACAACCAGATTCTCAACAGTTTGAAATGCTGACAACCTGGTATATATAGACTAAGTCATTACAGCTCTAGAGTAAATTAAGTAAATAGTATTACATAAGACTTTTAAAGAAATCAACTACTGGTAAGAGAAGTTTAGATAGCCCCCCCCCCCCCACTGACATTTAATAATGTCCTCTTGTCCTCGATTGGTAAGCAAATAATTCCACACCTAGTAAAAAACTTGATGGTCTTAGACTGGAACTATGGGCTTTGTTTCATGGTTGGACAAGTTCTCAGGCTACAAAGTTTCACTAGAACTACACTGTTGGGAAAACTGCACCTACCGCTTTTATACAGCTTGTTATACTAACCTAATCTACTCACCAGCAACACAAAATGTATGAGCAAGTAACCAATACACTACACATTTTACAAAGCAGGGAGCATGGAAACAATTTAGGGAAGGAAAGCAGAAAAGGGGGAGAGAGGCGGAGGGAGAGAGAGGAGAAGGGGGGAGGAGAAATACCAGAGCACTTTTGGGAACCTAAATATAAAAGATTGTCTGTTAAAGCATTGGACAAACCTGCACAGGTCCCATTAGCCAACTGCAGTTTGCCGGCAGGACAGTAACACTTGGTAGCCGAACCATCTGTGTAGGAGAGTAGCTTGAGACACAGGTGATCACCTTGGCATGTATCCTTAGGGCAGTTGCCTGTAAAGTCATGACAAATTATATAGAAGTTCCAATTGTAATAAATCATCAGATAATAAGTTGTTAGATTAAGCAAATAACACTCTCTCTTTATCTCTGGGATCTACAGCTATACATGACTTGAGAACTGCAGTAACTGCCACTTCATCAACTAGTGTGAACAGACTGTTGTGTGGATTCTAGTGCGAAAACTTGCATTAATATGTTGGTAATTCACTGAGCAGAGTATAGTAATCACTAACTAGTGCAAACATTCCAAGGAAACAGCTTAATTTTGAAGTTATGGGTGTTTGTAATGCCAGGGGAGATGTTGGACTATTTCAACTGTAGCCTAGACTGGCAACTAAGGGATTTGCACACAAAACACATGATTTGTTTGCATAACTTACTTCAACCTGCGGACTTACTAGTTATGTGACCACTAAAACAGTGTGAAAGGCAAATCCCGCCAGTGAGGCATCCTTCATCCTCATACGGCAGACATATTTGATAGTCGGGACAAGCGAGTTCATTAGCTGAACAGGGCATCTGGTTGTGTACTACCATGTGTGCTGCAAAATACATAATCAAACACTGGCTGGGGGCAACACTTAACGTAATGAATTAGTGGTGTTATTATAGTATAATAATACACAAATTAGATTTCTCCAACTTACTAAATAATAAAAAGTTAGTATTGAGAGAGAATGTACAACTCTGAGAAGCCAAATGCTACAGGAAGCTAGTAATGTATTAGCAACTATAATTATATAGAAAGAGCATTCAACAGTAGACATAGCATAACTTGGTTTCACCAGATTTCGTGTAAATATCTAGAAATTTTATCTCCAAATGTAAACTCAACTTTCAATCAAGTAAACAATATTATAAGAATGAGTCAGGGACTATCACATGCTATATAACTGTGAAGTATTGATGATTTCTGGCATGAATGAATGCACTGGTCAATAGTTCTCAACAAAGCAATCAAGAAAAGTAAATAGTTTGATTTTGTTGCCTTTGGCTGAGGGCCTTTGTATACCAAGCCTCTTGAAGGAAATAATTAATTCTATAATGCTAGAGGACAATAATATTTTAGTCATACTCAACTTAGCAGTATTTGGCAGCCATTCTTAACTGATGCAAATTACTGTAAAGGTGTAAGGTGCGTTGCATAACCAAATTTACACTCTACACAATATATGCATTATATTACTTAACTATGTGCAGTTATATAAGATCTTGCTAGAGCACTCAATGCTAGATTCAGAAAAAGGGTTTACAATTCTTTAATACTCTGAATTATGATTAGTAATGAACAAACAGCCTTGGATAAATAAAGTACTAAAGTTTACACAGTCTAGCTGCTAAGTCTATGTATATTGTAGCATTTATTCTAAACTTTCAATGACACCTGATGGCAGCCCTTTACTAGTGATGTCAGCAAAACAGACAGTATAAGCCATACTGTCAAAATAACTACTACCTGTAGTGATGACAAGTTCAAAGGTATGACATTACCCAAAGTCAACAACTTTGAAAGCACCAAAACCACTGCTGTAAATTGTTTATTAGAAAGAGAATTAGTACAAATTATTAAGCTATAGTCAAAGGAGTAATGTCTGCCTACCAACAGCAGCAGCAGCAGAAAAGCCATGAGGGGAAAAGAAAGAGTAGTAGTAGTAGTAGTAGTGATAGCAGTAGCGATGGTAGTAGCAGTAGTAATGCCAATGAATGATAGCAGTAGTGGTAGCAGCAGCAGTGGTAGTAGCAGCAGTAGTGGTAGCAGTAGCAGTAGATAGAAGTGGCAGGTGCAATGTCTGTAGTAATGGCAAAAGTAGTAGTAATGGTAGTAATAGCAGCAGCAGCAGTAGTAGCCATAGTAGTAACAGTAACATATAATAACAAAATACTGCTTGTGATTAAAGTAAAAAGTGATCACTGTAGCAGCAAATCTCAAGAAAGTAAAATATGCGTGTACAGCTTGCATAAAAAAATTGAATTTTAAAGTGTGTAGGTAACTCTGAATCAACAGCAATGCTTGGAATAGAATAAAAATCTTGTAGGTGAAAGTTAAAACAATTTTTTTTTACTGACATTTAAAAAGCATCACCAACTACTCATGAATGGGAGGGTTAAATTTTAGCCTAATTTTAAAAATTATTTCAAATTATAAATGCACTCAAACTTATATTAGGTATGCAAACATGAATTCATGAACCTAAAATTGTTTTTGCAAATATGCTTTTTGTTAACTAATTTTTAAGAGAGTTTTGAAACAACTGGTGAAATAGACAAAATACTAAATCTTATATTTTATTAACTTTCTTCACTAATAAAATAATTAAACCTACATCCAAAATAAATGTATGTATTTACAAAAATTTACAAATTTAATATTAACAACAAAGCTAAATGATTTGCAATAGCATCAACTATTTATGCCACCAATGTTTGGTGTCACTCTGACTACCAACTTTAATGCCAATACTAATGATAATGCTTGTTGTTACTTTATCATTTATGAGTAACTACTAGTCACCATGGTATAACTAGTTACTTCAGACCGTGTTAAAACATTAAACTAGAGATAAAACAAAATTATAATATTGGTATGATTGTGGATGAATAAAAGAAAAATGGAACTGTTTATTTAAAAACAACGAATATTTACCTATCTGATTAGGTACAATCTTATGAGCCGGTAGGGTGTCTGCATAGGTGCAAAGCTGCTGGTTGTATGTTATCCATGTGCAAATGGCAAGCAATATAGCAGTAAGATTTCGGGGCATATTCAGATATGTTTTGAGAACAGATGTAGCAACAGAGTATATCCAAACTTGGACAGCCCTTCTATTCTATATCTAGTGTTGCTCATTCAAAGGCGAAGTCTAAAACACAGTCAGGGGCAAATGACTTGACAAATTATTGGACTAAAATGTCAACACTGATAATAACAATGAGGTTAAATCAAAACTAAAATTCGCTTTTAAATCTGTTTCCCATTGGATTGCTGCAACTACAAAGACAAAGCCTAATGTCAACGATAAAAATTTAATTTTGAATTGAAAGTTCTGCTTGAATTTCTTTTAGTTGAAGCTTTATTTTATTCTTGGCAACAACTGTATTTAAATTTTAGTAAATTGGTTATCTTTACACCTATGCTAATTTAATTGATAAAATTGAAAAGCTGACTGGATCATAATAACTGGTGTCATCCCAGTTAGACCTATTTATTTATTTTGGTACACTATATATTTTATGTGCAATCTATTTGAATATCATTGAAATATATGTATATTTAAATAAACTAAGATCAATTGTTTGTTATCTAATACCTAAATAAATTTCTGTGATCTGCATTAACTTATTAATTTTGCATATTCTATACTTCTTGTTGTTTGTAAAAAATATTTCGTTAATAAGTATACATTAAAAATAATGTCTATTATTAATATAGTATTGTTTTTTGCCTCGCACAATTCCAGTTAAAAGTGGGCTATTATTCCAGATACTTTCTATTAGCTATTATAGCTATTAGCATATTAGCTATTTAGCAATCAATACGACAGTTATCATTATGTACGTTATTATGGTACCAAAATAAAAATTAGCTTCTAACTGGGAAGCGTCTCGGATGAAACCCAATTACTATTACTACTAGTAATACATTTACTTAGAGATCTGTTAGTATTAGCATCGTGATTATGATTATTTGGAGTTCGTTTGATTATATCATTACCATCATTATCATTATGCTCATACTCATACTGAAAGTACTTACTCTTAGTATACATAATCATGATGGTGGTAATGATGGTCATACTCATTGTGATTGTCATAGTAAGTTACTTATCTAATTTTATAATTATTCATATTGAATTATAATAGAATTAAATTAATAATAATTATATTATTATCAACAATAATAAACCAATAATATTTAATTTCATTCTATTTCTTATATAATTATTATTATAATTATCACAATATTTATTTTTCTTTCATATTGATATTATAATTAATATGATTACCATTTAAAATTGATGGTATTAAATATTAATATTATAAAAATAAATCATTAAATTTAAAATTAATTCTATGTCTCAACTATAACTTAAACTATAGGTATAAGACAGAAGTATTGGTATAACTATAAGATAATAAAACTACGACTACAACTATAAGTATAAAATTATGATCAACTATAAGACAAAGTCAGCTGTCGGTCTGAGTCTCTAGCTCTAGAAAGTAGAACTAGAACTTCAAGTTCAACTAGGCCTCAACCTGTCTTGTCATTTCTTCTGAAAGTTGCAGCATTATTTTGTTTCTAAGCAATAAACTATATAGTTAAAATTGAAGTAAATATCTTAGAGCAAGTTATCCATAACTATAAGTATACGATATACTGCTTTGCTTTCAGCTTTGGCTAGGAGTATGAGTGCGACCACCATGGGCTTGTTTTTGTACTTGTAGCCAGAATGAAAGTGCGAGCGTCTGATTCTCATGGCCAGTAAACTGCAGGTATAGCTCAAACCTTATTAACAAATTTGTGAGGTGTCTTTGCTTACGTCTCCCACTTTACAAGTTTAACAAAACATTAGGCTACAATGTTGCAATTTAATAAAGTTATTCTTATTGGATAGCAGTTATAAAAATAGCCAGTAAAATATTATTTCGATTACAATTTATAAAGTTTAAATTAATTCGCTGTTACAATTATTGCAAAGATAACTTCAAGTTAGCTTGCTCAGCTCAATGGGTTAAAGTTCACTTTAGCTCAACTGGTACTTCAAACAGCAATAATAATATAACACCATATATTATGTGGTGTTATGTGGTATACATAATACAATTGGTATGCAATATACTGAAATATAATGCGTAGTGTATTATAATATAATAAATATAATATAATAAATATTATTTCTGTGCTGCCGGTGGCAAACCCATTGCAAGGTAATGTAGAGTGATAAATCCAACCCCTCTAATTCTTTAGATTATCCTTCCATCAATATTATATGCTACAGTGGTAGAACAATGGATGTACTGGTAAAGTATAAATTCATATTTTAGTGGCATACTGTGCGTGGTATGCCATAGTATAATGTTATATAGAAATGCATCTTGTTCCAAAGCTAAACAAGTTATTCATGTAACTAGGAGCAGAATATCTTTTAAAATGTGCAGTGAGTAAATGAATCTAGAAATTGGCAGTAAAAATTACAAAGAAAAGAAATTAAAATAAAAAGATTATGTAAACTAAACTAGAAAATTTATAATATAGCAAATAGCAAATCAAATACTTGTTGTCTAGTTTGCACTAAAATAATAAATGAATATGTGTGATAAAATTATAAATTATGCACTGTAAATATTTCAGTGATTGCAAATGCTTTATATTTATGTGTTCGTAGAATTTGTAGTCTACATTATATTGAAAAAATTCTGACAGTGCGGATACATATTCCATTATTCAACTAGCGTACCTAACTTCACCTGACCTTTATTATGGAGTTTTCTATACATGTGCGCACCATACGAGCACATATGCATTTATTATCTTCGGATTTGGTATGACGCATTCATATAGCGTATTATCGAGGAGGCTTCTTTGTACTCCTATGGTAAGATAAAAGAGCGTCAGTTGACTGCGGTTCGTTAAACTACTATGATGTGTGGGGAGGAATGAGTCAGAGCGTCTCTAAGTCTAATAAACTATAACTACAAAGCTAGTCAGACTAAACTCATCGGTCTGGGTCCAACTGTAATTATCTATTTGCTAGTAGTAGTAACCAAGCTCGGTCAATACAATTAATATTAAATAATAATTTATCACCTCGAATTTTAGTTTATATTAATATTAATATTTCATTTTCAGAATTGAAAATAAATTAATTTTAGCATCATTAATTTATTATTTAGTGATTAAATTTAATGAATATGAGTATGACATCATCATTATGATTATGTCTTTAGTTTCATAGTTTTTTATTTTAATATTGCATTTAGTTACTTCTAGTAACAATTGCCATTGGTATTGTTTTTAATTTTATTTTTCTATATCTTAATTAATATTAATACATATTAAATAATTAATAATATTATTATTATACTGTGACTGTAAGTCAGTTACACTTACTGTTAGTAAGACTAAGTGTAAGTGTACTTAATAGATTATTATTAAAATATTCATTATAAGTCTAGTAATTTACTTTTAGTTTTAGTTTATTAAATTTGATGATAGCTTAAAGTTAAAGTTAGACTTAGTCTAACTGAGTAAGAATTCAGAAACAAAAAGTGTGGAATTATATTAATTTACCATTCTGAATTCATTAGGAGTAGGACTATCACAGTCAATTTCATCATTCATGATTCACCATCAGTATGAGTATCATTATTACTATTAGTATTACTATTAGTATTAGTATAAGTAATTTATCAGTATCATACTGGTACTGAAGCTAATGCTGATATTCATAATAATAATATTAATGTCACTATAAGTATAAGTATTAGGATAACTATAAGACTAAATATAAATATAACTAACACTAAGTATTAGTATAATTATAATATTTATATTTATATTTTTACTAACCAGCAGTGAGTGTAACACTTACATTTATTGTTAAACTTAATCATAATGTTACACTATTTATGAGTATGACTTGTCTATTCATTTTAAGTATTATAAGTGCTATTAATATAGTGACAGTAACTGTAAGTATATGCACTTAGTCTTACTCTTGCTTTTAGTCATACAGTATAAGTATGAGTATAAATATTAGTATTTTTATTAGTATCAGTATAAGTATTAGTAAATATTCATGTTAGCATGAAATAATTAAAAAATGTAGGTTATACTTATGAAGCATAGCAGCATGAGCAAGTATAACACTAACAGTAACTGTTTTTATAAGTTGAATGTAGCTATAAGTATGAATAATTAATTCAATATTATTATTAATATATTAAATTTTAATATCATTAATCAGTTTCATTATACTAATATTTTTAGTATTACTATTAAATTTATTTATACATATACTCATATATTAGTCTTTAATAACTTAATTTAATTAAGATGTATGTCTTATTATGTTTACTTTTGTTTCACATAGATTTCATACTCATGTTACACTTATTTTTGATAGTTATGATAATCATGGTGATAGTGACAGTAATTTTATACTAACTTGAACTACTTGAGTATTTAAACTTTAAGTTTTGATTTTAGTTGTAAGTTTTTCAATTGACGACTTTAGTAAGTTTAATAGTTCCCGTTAGTAAACTATGACTCTCATTGTAGTCTTCCCATGGATAGATTAGCACCAGTGTTTAACCTTTTAATTAATCTGACTCCAACATCAACACTATTTTGCTATTTGTTTGTCATCAGTAAATCCTTGACTTTTTATTGCTATAAAAATTACACTTGAACTGCTACTAGTAGTAGTATTAGTATAAACATTTATTGAGCTGTAAGCAGTGGTAGAATTGGAAACATAGATGTCATAGATTGGCAGAGTGAAAGAACAAGCCCATATCTTATCCTTCCCTGCTTACTTAGAAAAGCTAGGATTGGAAATAATAAATGTGTTAAAAAGGCATCTTATTACATTTATGTTCAATATGTTGCATCTTACGTTTGCTATAACTGGTTTTAAACAGTTTTTTTTATGACTGAAAAGCTGTTTTTAAAGCCAAATGTAAAATTCAAATCCATCCTAAAAGAACTTTCAAGGAGTAGCTACAGTAGAGATGTCAAAAATACAAAAAAAACAAAGCTTCAGACAATTAGTTGAACGTATAGTTCTGAATTCTATAAATGTGCAAGTTTCAATATGGCCTACTTTGTCTTATTAAAAAAAAATTTTGTCTATTACATAAATATAAACAACAAACCAACTCTATTTTTCAAGTTTTTCACTGTATATTATATGTGCCAGGTTCATAACTATCCTATTCCTTTTTTTAACTAGCATATTTAACGTCTAATTATGTCGAGATCAACAGCTAAAATGGTTTTCCTTTTAATGATGAATATTTTGGTTTATATAAGCTATTGCTTTAAATTTAAACCAACCAGCAATGATTTTACATGGAAATGATTCAATGCCTGTAGACTTTTAGTTACGAACTTCAGTATCAAAATGGCTTTAGCATACTTGTATCTGTCAGAATTCATCTTTAACATGTTTGATTAGCTTAATATAAAAACTAGATAGTGCACCTGTTAGTATACTTGCCATAGACCCAGTTCACTCTAGTCGAGATTTTTCGCTAATATAAAATAATTAGCAATTTGGACTCACAGTTGTCTTGATGATACTAAGTAATAATTGTACCAATAATGATTCTTGCATCATTGCAGTTGAATGGTGTCATTCTAATGCCTTAAGAATGGTTGATTTGTAGAGTGGTGTGGCATTACCTTACCGTAAAAGCTGCGTCTTCATTCACGTAGCATATGCTTGAAGCTGCAGATATTTGGTATTCATTACCACATGGGCAAACCTTAGCGTGTAAGTAATGATAGCAAATTATAAGTGTAGCATAGCTCTGTAATAGTTGTAGCATTAAAATTATGCAAATGTGTATATTATTTTAGCGAAACTAACTTTATTTTGTTGGCAATACTGTGTATAGTGTTATCACAATATTGATGAGTGCTGTGGATTGGTTGCTGTTCGATTGGGTTTGAAGAGTTACGTTAAATAAATCTATATACCAAATAAATCTATATACCAAATAAATATATATACCAAATAAATAGACATACCAAATAGATAGACATACTAAATAGATAGACATACTAAATAGATATATGTAGTGCATATAATCTAACAGAATAGTTCTTTTGAATACATTCGGCCAACACTGCTGAAGTATATTCTGCACAGAATATAGGTGTCTTGACTTAAGAAATTTTATTATGTTTCACAAGAAAGTGCGATGGGTACTCAGATGTCCAGATGCTGCAATCAGTGAATTAATTAGTATTTGACATTTTGTAATTTTTCCATACAATATAAAAAGTTTCTTGTCTTGATTGTTAGAGTTTAAATCTTATACAATAAGTTTTAGAATTTATGAACTTATAGTTATTCTTGGCACTTGTATATTGATTTCAACTCACATAGCTCCGCAATAAGTGATTAGATGTTGATACCTTGTCCAACCACTGCTGCTATTCGGTAAGCAGATGTCCAGTAGCTTTTCCTTAACCTTTAGTTTGGTATTTGGGTTAAAAGCTAAATGCTCTATAAAACAGGCAAGCATCTTTTTTGCTTCAAATAATGCTGGTTCAAATTGTCATATGAAAAGACTAGGTTTGTGATTTTTGGGATCTCCTTTTTATTTTTTATAAGTATATTTGAAAACTCTGTAAAGGTTGAGACATGATATGCATTTGAAAAAATTTAAAAATCTTGTGTCCAACAGAAAATTCTCTGCAAAAAGCTCATAAAATTTCAACTTTCATCCCAAACCAAGTTCATTGTAAAAGTCAGTTTGTTTGTCTGCAAATGACGTAGCTTGTCTCGACTCTTAGTCATTAGAATACAAACTTCCAGTCTGCTGTAGAGTCTAAACTCTAAAGTGTCAAATCAGGCCTGACTGAGTGTGCCAATAGCGTGTGCGATAGCATCAAGGAATCCTCCATTGGCTCAGCCATTTCTTGAAACTTGAAATGTTGATGCATGTAAAATATTGTATTAGACTTTAGAGTCATAGTTCTGGGCGTTAGTTGCCAAGTTTCCTTTAGTTAGCTAGGGATATTGTTGCTGTAATTTTAATATTGGATTTTAAATCTATACTTTGGTTACTGGTATCCCGTTACCACAAGGGCTAAAAAGAATACAGTGAGGGGGAGAAACCTTGGTTGCTAACAAAAATTGAAAGCTCAACGATAAATATGTTATGATATTTACATGAGACACTGTTTTTATTCATGAAAGGTCAAAGGGGAAACTGGTTGGAACCCAAACATATGTGGAAATATTAATTAAATACTGATAAAGTCATTCCATCAAGTTTTTCTTTATAATACTGACCATGAGATATATTTTGGAAAGATTTATATTTTAATTCTATAGTGTGCTTAGCATGAGAATAGGGTCACAAATATGTATAGTCAGTAGTTCAGGCATTAGCTCAGTTCTTGTGTACCAGTTTTGTACCTGCTGTGAGGGTTAAACCTAGCATCTGGTATTTTTTAGAGCTATGAATGGCCATTGTACCCCATCAAGTCAGAAAGTGCTGATTAACAAGGATCTCTCTTTCCAAATACTAACTCAGCTCAACGAGTGCAGACTTAGACAGCAGTTCACTGATGTTATACTCACAGTTGATCAGGAAGAGCTTCACTGTCACAGGTAGAGAACTTCTTTATGGTGATGGTGGTATTGATTGCCTTCAGGGGAGTTTTGTTTATTTGGAAAACTGTTTTAGCTGAAAAAGGGTTGTGTCAATGTCCTCAAGTATATTTAGAAGCAGTAGTGGAGAAATTGAGATAGTCTAAGTTCTTTAAATTTGTTATTAATTTTTGGTCTTCTTATGCTACATTTCTAATCTAAAACACAGGCTTTTCTCAATTTCTCCATTACTGCACCTACCTCCTCAAGTATTAGTCTTTCAGTGTCTCAGGGTTGTATGATTTTTAATCTCGTGGGCTCTGCTATTCAAAGGAACAAGTTGTGCTCCTAAACACATATATCCCCCACTAAGCTAATACTGATTGTTTTTATTTATGAAAAATCATCCTTGGCCAATTTTAAATTGAGTATGTCACATCTAAGATATTAAAGTTACCAAGTAAGTGTGTCATCAGGATGTAATACTGTGCTCTAGTGAGCCTTCCACTCATATCCCCTGCCACCTTGGTTATGCTGTAATTAACATTGCTTTAAAGATTAATTGAAACACATTAGTTATAACTTTTATTCAAATTAATTTAATTACAGTTACAGTTTTATAGTAGAGTCAATGATATGTGTGAATTTTCTAGAGTGATGATGTCTAGTCAGTGATTTGAGTTATCAAATGATCTAAATTCTAAGCCAAACTGTGCAAAGAGTAGCAACTAAGTGTTAATAATTACAATATCATTGATTAATAATCCTGGAAATTGTCTAGGAATTTCTCATAATTATTTTCATTTATGTCACATTTTATTCGCATTTCCATCCACTCATCAACGTGTTGGCGCACTGTGCAGAGGTAAACTATCTGCAAACAATCGGCTGTTTGACGTAGTTTGACTGTTACTTGGCACACCGTTATCTTTTTACATCTTTTAGTCTGCTAGATTCGTGCCAGTGCCTTGTATCAAGTTATTTAGTGACAGATTTCGCTAATGAAATAATTGTACATACATATAAAGTACAGGGCTATAGAGAGTCCTGCAGTTGGCCTGTTGGTGATCTGTTAACCTAGTCTACTCCTGTGTGGGTTCGCTGGTCATAATGTTTTTGAAAAAACATGTTTTGGCAGCGTTTTGTTGCTAGCAATCTGGCTTATTAAATGTTTGCCATGTTGATTATAATAAGTTTCCTAATTTTTGTTAGGAAACTGTCAAATATTATAGCAAATAACTAATAATTTCTCCAAGTTACAAATGTTATTTGCTGTGTTATTGATCACCAATAAGTAAGACTGAAGAAAGCAATCTGAAGATAACACAGTAACTGTAATATATAATAGTAATTATGTATTATCTGTTGATTATAAATACTCTGGGTATAGTTTCTCCTAAAGTTGAGGACATGCAAGTGTAAATAATGCATTTCGATAGCTTATTAAGTGATATTTTCTGTGGTGCAGGGCTTGCTGCAAGCACATTAATTTGCCATGAAATTTATGGCAAAAAGCTTATTAAAAAGGTCAAAGCAATTTTATCAGATTTACTGATCATTTTATTTTTTAACTGAATGCTCAATCCTTATAATAAAATATTTCCTTTGTTTCTTTTGATAAAGCTTTTGAGCCTATCTGTTCTAACATTTTTTAAACATTTTGTTTTTTTTCTTCTGGAAGATGATAATATACAAGTCAGAAGTACTCTACGTAGCAGTCACTCTAACCCCCCCCCCCCCCCCCCCTGTACACGTTGGTCTGTGTAACAAAAAAGGGCTCACTTCCCATATAGAGTGCTTTAAGTGTCTTCACTAAAACATTGTGTAGTTGGAGACTTAGCAAATGTGCAGGTGTCTCAGATTAGAAGCAGAAAGTCAAGTTCATGGGATTAGTGACTACAGGCTTATCCCTTACATCCTGTTTGACTGTAAATATTATGAAAGTCTTAAAGTCTACTGTTACTGTATCTTCATCAACAACTGCTATGGAACCGGTATTTTTCTTTTAAAGTTGGCCTATTTTTCTCATTACCTAGTCAAAGACTGTTGAATCTAGATATCAATGGGGGGAAGCAGGGGTGGATGTTCACATTTCGGCTCCCTTTTAGTCACTGCATGCAGAAGTGGGAAGATTGCGTGGGCTGTTTCTTCACAGCAAAGACATTTATTTCTTTTTCATCTTAAATGCCAAGTAGGCTACGAAGTCGGATCTACGCTTCATTAACTATAATAGTAGTATCAAGACAGTGACCACTTGCTAGATGGTGAAGATGATCTCGCTAAAATTGTATCTCATTCAGTTGTTTATGGGAATCTGGCCATAAAACCTGCAGGCTAAAGTTACCTATACAAAGTTGTGATCATTCTTCACGCAATCTGTAGAACAATACAGTTAGTATCTGCCATTTGGAAGATAAAATAATAGCACACAACGTCATGTTGAGTGGTGAATACAGCTTCCTGCTAGCACATTCCTGCTTTTTTGTTAATTTCAATGTTTGCAATGCATTTAATAACAATTAACATCATATGGCGATATTGTATTTTGGCATGTAGTCTGAGTTCACTTCCATAGTTCACTGTCTCCTTACTAATAAATTATAGTTGCTTGACTTGAATAAATAGTTTCATATTGACATCTTTACCTGTGTGAGCCTGTCCTTGCAAGGTAACATTGTGATATGGTGCAGCGTGGAGGGGTGTGTGGTAACAATGTGATGTAGCATGGAGGGGATGGTGTTTTGGCATTGCCCGTGCAGCATGTGTACACGTTGTTTTTTCAGCTGCTATATTATAATACCAGATTTATAACAGTGTAAGCTGACTAATATGTAATAATTCAGTCTGGTTTGTTTGTTGAGAAGATATTTTATTGTATTAAAAATAGGCAGACATTCAGTGCAGTAAGATTTAAGCTCCTATCACTTAGCAACATGTGGTGAAACATTTATCTTCACACTTGGTCAGGTTTTATTGCAGATAATTATTTTCAACTTAAAACAGATTAATAAAGTGAAATATATAGCCATTAGTCTGGCATTGCTGTGGCCATTTTTAGGATTTTTTATTTCAAAAATAAGAATATTAAAGCTAAAGCTGCAGACGTTTTTTTATCTTCTTGGAGTTATGAGACAATCATGCTTTCACCTCAAGCATAAAATGAAAATTAAAAAATATTATGAGTTGTTTGACAAAGAGGCTAAAAGTTTAGTTTTTTTCTTTAGTTTTTTTCTTTAGTTTTTTCCTTGTCAAATTAAAATAATATATAATAGACGCTCTAGAATCAAAACTTAGGCAGTAGTCAGCATTGCTCACCCGCACTGGGACGCATTGCAAGCACAAAACACAATGCCAAACGTTATTCTAGCATCGTCTGGTAGCCAGCTATTGATGTCTACTTATACACTGTGATAAGATACAGCTTTCTCCTATCATCACTTGTACTGATTTATAAATCTGAAACCTAACATCCTAATCTAAACAACATGTTGAATTCTTTTCCTCTGTTAATTTTATCAGGGATAGTTATTCAACTTTTATCTACTAAAAAATATGTTTACGAAATTATTAGACTTTTTACTAACCAAAGCATGAGTTAAACTCTGTTTACTGGCAAGTTGATAATTCCCTGAAAATGTCCTATTTGAAGATGTATTCTAATTTACACCCCTTGCATATTGAAAGGGCAAGTTCTCAGTACAAGTAATTGTAGCAGTTTAGGAAGAGTCTTGGTTGAGGATTAAAATTAGTGGTTTTCTAAATAATTGACATTTTCAGTGCCAACCAAACTCACGAACATAATAGAACATTCATATGACATCAAGACTGCCTAAGTTGTACGCATCACTGTTCGCCATGACCAGGCGCAAGCTCTATAGTGAATTGGAGTAATACATTATATTTATTTTGTCCCACTATAAGTAGCTACCAGTAATATATCACCATCCATTGTCTAAATTTTTTATTTTCCTTTATCTCTAATTTCACTGTTTCTTAGAACATTTGTAAGCAGAATATTTATGTTCTGTAGTCATAAAGTGTTGATATATTTTAGATGTGTGCTGGCAGCCAGCTCTCCATACTTTCAGGCTACATTTTCAAACGAATTTCAAGAAGCCATTAATGCTCACGTCACATTACACGACATCTCACCATGGGTAATGAAGAAGATATTAGACTACATATACACTGGTACTCTAGAAATCAATTTAGACATGGCATTAGACTACTTAAAGACGGGCCACATGCTGCAATATCCAGCTATAGTAGAAGCTTGCTGTGAGCTGCTCTCTCAACATCTGCACCCGAGCAACTGTTTGGGTGTCAAGGAGTTGGCTTCCCTTTACCAATGTAAAGAGCTGGAGTCAGCAGCTCACTCGTATGTTCTAGAACATTTCACTAGTGTGATTGATAAAAGTGAGGAGCTAGCTGAACTTTCTCTGGACTCTCTGGTCAAGTATCTATCTGCAGACAACATTGATATCTCGTCAGAGGTGATTTTATGGAAGGCCATCCGGGAGTGGGTTTGCTTTGATATTGAAAGCAGAAGAAGGTGTTTGTATGATCTACTGTTGTGTATGAGACTGAAGCAACTGAGTCCTAAGGAACTCAAGGCTGTAGCTAGTGACTCATTGGTGCGGGAGGAACCAAAATGTGCTGAACTGGTAGAAAGTGTTGGCTGCAAGCAGGGAGAACGACTCCTCATATCTCAGTCTGAGTCTTTACATCTCAGTGATGACAAGTTTTCTTCAACTGAGAATATGAAGCTCCAGGCTTGTCAGGTGAGTTGCACCAGCTCAGTTAGTTATGCTAGACTCGCTTAATGTATTTGACTAGATGTGAAGAGTAATAGGTTGGCCTAGTAGACTAGAGGTCATTGGTGATGTCACAAAGTTCGACTGGCCATGACTGTTCCTTGCTTATGCTACTAATATAGGCCCTCAGGGCAACATGGTGAGGGACTTTAAATCCTTGTCAGGGGTGGAGACTTGAAACAGTTTCCTAAAAGTACTAGGTTCAGTTAATCTATGGATTAGACTGGATATGGGACAGTATTTGCTTTCATAAGCTTGCCAAGCATATGAATTAATTTGTGTTGTGAAATCTCTTATTTGGGCTGTTGACAGATGGCAAAAAACTTGTGCTTGTAGCATAAGCTGTAGTTTTCAACAGTTACAATGCTCTAAGCCGCATATCGATGGAAGTTTTGTGCAACTTTGATGGTTTCAGAAATTAGCCTATTCAACACTAAGTAGGGTGGTCAGCTCCCACTCCACACATTTATTCAGTATGGGGAGTTTAAAGTAAGACTAAAGTTGCAAGTGATGGTGTGTTGGCTGAGTATTATTCATGGCACTAGCCACTTCCTCTTATAAAAAAGAGCAGTCCAGTAATGTTGACCATAACATTATATAATCCGCCTACTATTCTACACGAATTAGGTTGAATTATTTTTAAAACTAAGCGGACAAAATTGTGCAATAAGTTGCAATATCTTCTTAATTGATTAATTTTTGTTTGTCATTTCAATTATGTAAATGCATGCTACTTCAATTTTGTGAAATATTGTGATTAACTACGCAATGATTGGGATTGTTACTGGTTACTAAAACTCCAACCAACCAACCAAGGCCACTTTACTTTAAATTTGTAACACATCACCATATGTACATCACCAGTTGAATCCTCTCCTCAAGTCTAATAAGTCTGACTTCCGCACAGGATTAAATAGACTCTGCGGTGTTGGAATAGCAGTTTAAGTCTTCCTGATCCTTCTTTGGATACTAAAAGTCTATGCTAAAGGTTCATTCTCCAGGATTGTGGTGGGAGCTTTATAGAGTCTTAGTGAAATCTGCCTGCATACTAATAGCTCTCTTATAACTATTATTTCCATAAACATTGATAATGCTCAACTAATAATATTGTCATGCTTAAACACTCGTCTAAGAACATTGGTCACAAACACCGGTCACAAACATTGGTTCAAAATACTGGTCACAAGTATTGGTTACAAAAATCAAAAGTTCTTCTATTCTAGCGTTACTCCAGATGTTAAAAGTATTTTCTTATGTTGACAGAGAGGTGCTAGACCGTCTACTCTCCCCAGGGATGTCATTGTATTGTTTGGTGGACCCTCGCACTACCAGCTGACTAACATGGTAGCCTATGATCCAAAGAAATACAAATGGATTAATCAACTACCTTCACCCCCAGAGAGCAGCATAAGATCAAGCATAGCCTCATATAAAGACATGATATTCATTACTGGTTGGTATAGCATAACTCTTGGCACCAGTTCATATTGCATTTACTTTGGTAATGGTAGTTGGCGCCAACGTTTGATGGTAGAATGGAGCCTGATAATGAAATTTTGATTTGCTCATTACTTGTTACTCACTGCTTATCATTTTGTACTGGTCGATATTTGCTCTCTTTAAGCACTGTGATTTTGGTAAATATTTATATTACACGGTCCTTTTATGTTACTTAGTTATACCTGATGACTTGTGAGTTAACAGTGTGGCATTTTATCACTGAGGTTACACCTAATTGTTGCGAGTAGAAAAAAATTGCATCATTTTGCTAATCCCTAAAATGGGGAAGTGAAGTAATTATTTTGTCATAATAAATAATGGAAAGCTATTTAGTAACCATTTGACTGAGGAGTAATTATTGGAGAAGGTATTAGTGTCTGCATTGTCATATCTTGTGTACAATGTCTACCATTTCTATTCTCTTTTTGTAGGTGGAATTGTTAATAACAGACTGTCAGATGCATTGTGGGTGTTTTGTTGTAAGGAAAAGAAATGGATTCAGCGGACCCGTTTGTGCGAACCTCGAGCTCAACACTCGTCAGTTGCAATGGATGGTGTTCTCTACCTGTCTGGTGGTGTCCGTCTCAATGAGGAGCAGAACCTGGTGTCTATGACCGAGATTCACGCCTACGACATCGCCTCCGACACCTGGAGGGTTGTCGGCTGTAACAATATCCCAAAGCTAGAGAGCACGTTGCTAGGTTTCAACAACATCCTGTACGAGCTCGGAGGGCAAACAAACGGAGCGTACACTAGTACAATGCAGACATTCAGGGTGACTAATGACGGGCTAGTCAACGATACGGGTGAACACTACGTGCTTCCATGTGATTCAGAACCTGGGCCATTGAAAGCTGCTTTAGACGATAAGGATCACATCATAGTTCTGTGGGAGAGAACTGGGCGTCTCTTCTCTCTCAACACACATGACAGGAGGTTCTACCAGGTCAACCATTCACTGACCAGTCTCTCAGGGTGTCTCACGGCGTTCAATAGACATGCCTACATCTTAGGGGGGTCTGAAAACGGCAAACCAGTAGGCAGAGTGTTGGATATATCAACTCATACCTACTCTAGTATCACTCTGCCTTTGGAACTTACTGTACATAAGTGCATCCATGTAAAAATGTAATATGGTTGTGTGATATGCCTTGGGCTGTAGAATGAAGATATTGTATATGGTGCTGTTTTCCATTAATTGTATTATTTATTATTTAAATATTATATTATTGTTAATAAAAATTGTTGAAACTGACTGCACTACTCAAATACGTTATGTGGAGTGAACAAAGTTCATTCCATGCTTATAGCATTGTTTTGAGAAGAAATGGCTACTTTCACAATATATCATAGTATATTATATAGTCTTGATATGTTTACAGTTACATATTTCCATTGTGTGCAAGAGTGCACTGCACACCTGAATCCCTAATAATTGACACACAATTTGAACTTTGGAAGACCACCTAGTAAATTGACAAGTAACATTTTTTGTCTATTGCGTATCAAAGATTAAGCTACGTGTATGTGAGCCAGTAGAGGAATTATGCACACTTATAGCTTGCAGCTAGCTTTTTAAGCAGCATCATTTCTAAACTACATAATAAAGTCTACAGAGCTGTGATATTTTTCATTTTATCAAATTGTTTCAAAAATTAAGTCTCCATGCTAATATTTGCAAATAATATACAGGTGTAATTTATGAAGAGTTGAAAAGCACTATAAATTAGTATTGTAGGTTTAAGGTGCATATTCATACAATTGGCAAAAAACAGTTTAATGTCAACTTGTAAACTAAATAATGTTGACTAAATAGAAATTGATTTCTTCCCCTTAATAAATATACACAGCATGCACGTCTCAGCAATTTTTCTTATAAAAAGGGAGATAACTTCTAATAAACACGATTATATAAGAAGACAATTCTAATCTAAGAACCATGGACATTGCTGGTTTGTGGTGTAATAATAGGTTCATATTGCTGTTATTGCTAGTGTTGATTGATATAGTACATTCAAATATCTAAGATCTTTTTCCACCTTGGTGGTTGTAATATTTAAGTATATAATAACAGTAGCCTATTGCATATACAGTACATGAATTAAGTTTTAATACACATAATCTGTTAGTTATTTAAATAATCGTAATAACATAAAATACAGGCTTTGTTGTGCCTTACATGTTATAATTTGAGAATTACGTATGGTAATATATAATTTTTTTCTATAGGTAAAAAAATGGGAGAATAACTTTTCAAGATTAAATTAATTACAATTTGATTTATGCACACCATTGAAATATTTATAAGTGCAAGTAATCTCTATGGCAGTTGATTGGCTACATGAAAACAACAATTCCAGCTACTTTGTTATATTAACTATGTACTGTAAGCTAAAATCACACATAGTAAGTTTCCATTCCACCAAAGTAAAAGGTTTTCTAAAACCAAGAGAATATATTCACGTGCATAAAATCATTCTCTTACTTGTGTATGCACTAAATGAAAAATAATAGAGTTTTGTAATCAACTTTAGTCTCCAAATTGCATTTAATATTTTGAATAATAAGGAAACAACTATTTGTGTTGGCTCAAAGACATAGACAGCATACAATGCACTAAAAGATTCTTAAAATAAAAGTATTTAATTAAATGAAGAGTGTAACACAATTTCATAAGTAAGTTTTTGATGTTTTCGAGCAGGCTATATAATCTGCATAGAAAAGGATTCACTAGCTCATCAGGAAAAAACTGCTTGTATTACAACTATTAATTTTAGCTAAATCACACGTTTCAAGTTATGAAATAATTTACTGGTATCTTTGCTTAAAGAGGTTTTTTGGTATTGGTTGCAGTTAAAGGAGTTTGCATCATAAATCATGCTAATGACAGTATCCTGGTGTTAAGATGAAAAGTTATAGTTGCACACACCTGCCAGCTAAAGTTTTTATCTTGTAGCAAAAACTATGTCATGGATTAGACATGTGAAGTGGTAGATCATGAGCTCATCCTCAGCCAACAGGAAGAGCTATGAGTCATCATGTAAAAAAGTTTGGATAAAATGTTGGCTAATTGTTACTAAATTAAATACTCTTAAGCGCTTAATTGAGGGAATAAATGTGATTTGCAAAAACAATTATCGTAATTTTTAAGCAATTATTTTTTAGCTCACATCTCAAATTACTCCAACATATATTACGAAAGTCTGTAAAATGTTTATTCCTAGAAATTTTAAAATTTATGTTAACTTACCAGCAATCATTTTTAGTATTGATCGAAGGTTGTCGATGATACAAACCAGATAAGTTTGGGAGGAAAGTAGGCTAAGTGAAAAGCCTAACTATTCTTTTATGCTATATGCAATAATTTTAAAAAACTATATATAACATAACATTCACAAGGGCTATTGTAGTATTTAACTGACAGCAGATAATAAATGGTTTTATTTACATGTTTCATAAGTTAAAATGAGTGGTTGTCATATTGCTCATCAAAATACATACATGCAGATATAACTATTTAATTTATAGAAAACAAGATAAACAACTGCTTTAGTACTTTGTAGTCTTGTCCCTTAAATTATATAATTTTTTTATCATTGAGTGGGCAAAAAATGAAAATTGAAAAAAAAAACAAATATTTTCAAACTAAGCGTTCAAATATGTAATTATACATGCTTTTCCTTCTCTGAAGTAAAATCTGTAACTTGGTTTAAGCACAAGCTTTGCATGTCCATAAGAACATTATATAGAGTGTCAGCAAACTGTTGGGAGTTAGTTTCTCCTGTATGTCTAAATGATGATATACAAAAGGTTATTTTCTCAGGATGTGGGTTGTATGATGCGCCATAGCCATTGGGAACCACTGGGCCATATCCCATAAACGATTCTGAGCTTGTATTGATCTGAAAAATAAGAAGTACTTTGTGTGTATCACGAATTTCTAAAAGTCTTAATGGCCTGTAGATCAGTCAACTTACATAAAGCTGTGGGGCCATAACTCCAATAATCATATTAAAGCTAATTATAATTATTATAATTTGACACGCGACATTTGAATGCAATCATAAATATAATAATTGCAACTACAAGATAAATAAAATTGATGCAATATAATTATGTTGTAGGAGCATAATTATAATTTTGAAGTATTTCATTCAACTCAATAAAATGAATTATGTTGAAATTAAATATATTAATAATTGTTGTGTAAATACCTGACTGGTCGATAAGGTAAACTGATTGCATATTGTCCACATTTCATCTTTGAATATTTCAGGTAACGTCCCAAAAACCTCTTCTGAGATGCACTTGAGGCCTAGCATGTGGCAATCAACTCCACACCCAAGAATTGTCTAAACAATTGAAGAGAGATAATTTATCAAAGATTGTTAATTTGGAATGATTGCCAATGAAAGTTGTAACATTATTGAAAAGTTGTGCAGTTTAAATTTGAATTGGTTATTCTCAGACAAATTGTGTTTGCAAATATAAACAAATAGGTTGTATTATACAGTTTTTATTTTGTAAAAACAAAAACGTTCAATCGTGAAAGTGTAGTATAGCTCTTCTTACTGACAGCTTTAAGTGCTACTTGGTTTTTAATTGAAAAATTACAATTATTAGCCTTTCATGTAAAGATTTGCTGTCATGTATTTATTGTTGATATAATAGTTAAATGGAGCCCTACAGGTAACAAATTCTCCACCGTAACTCACCTGCACCATTGTGTCAGTCTGAGATTGCATCGCATCTCTAAGTAGTTGTAACTTTTGAGAACTTGTGAAATCCTCGGACTCCATGGCCTTGCACCACTCTAAAGCAGCTGAAGAAGCAGAGCGGATATTGTCCACTCTGCCATATAGAAATCTCCTAGTAGAAGCACTTTCATATGTTGATACAAGGTGGCCATAGATTCTAAAATTGAAATATTATGAGATAATAGAGAGTTGTGAAATCAAGTGGCCAGATATAATGAACATATGATAAAATCTTACTTTTACGTAAAAAATGTTATTTGAATATATGCAGGACAGAGTGAGTATAAAACATTTAACAGAAGGGCAAAAATATGTACATTGTATTATGCTTTGTTGAACTATTTTAAACTGTTCAAACACACAGTAATAAATCTCATAAACCTGTTCATCACAGGGTTTAAATAGCACAGCAGTCTTAATTACTTATTTTGATAAAATAGATGATACATAGACGACAGTGAAGACTGTACCTATAGTATGTGAGTTGTAGTGAGAGCTGTATGAAGCAATCCGGGCTCATGTTCTGTGACTTGGGAAATTCTTTGCCGAATTTCTCAAATTTAAGAACACACAAATCTAAGTTATGAATGCATCTAAAAGTTCAACATTTTAAATTATTGATAATGTGCCTGAGTTGAGCAACTAAACAAATAGAAATATAGCCATGCATTTCATTTCTTGGTAAATCTTTCTATATATTATTGTATATTTTATTGTTTATTGCTCTCAAAACAACATAATAAAAGTGTTTTAATATAGATTGGGAGTGTTATAAAGATATGTAGAAAATTAGCAGTGATATATGGATTTATTTTAAATAAAGTAGATATAAAAATATCTAGTCACTGACTGGTGCCTAAAAATATTTGCAACCAGCAAGAATGATTGAACAAAGTAGGTGATAGCTGTTGTAATGACTCTGCTATACTCTGTTGTAGTACAAATATTCTTGTTGACAAATAACTTGGAAAGTTTGCAGCCACTCATTCTCTTTCTATGACTACAGAGTATTTACCTGTCCATGGAAAACCTTGCCATGTCTGTATGCTGAATAATATCAAAGTTAATCTTCCAGGCTAGCTGAACAGGGGAGGGAAGTTTGGAATTTGACTGGTCACTCACAACTGGTTTCAACTGGTGCAACTCTTCACTATAAACACAACATTATTTTATTCAGTAATGTTTACCATGCTTTATAATATAATTTACATTGTAATGCTTTGATTCTTTTGTTGTAAAACAAATATTTCAACTTATTTCAACTGTTGGGTGGAAAAGTTACAATCTTATTAAGTTACTAAAGAATTTATCAGTTGTGACATTGCTTCATTTCTTAACTTGAAATGATGTCTGTTAATTTAGTAGCTGGAAGCTCACTATGCTGAATCTGCAAAAACCTGCAAGTGAGTTCTATAATAGGGTATAAGTAATTAAATTTTTCTGGCAATACGAACATGCAAGCTTATAAATTATACTTTATAGATGCACTTTATAAATGACAGACAAGAGCAAGTGCTAGCACAGTACTTACGACATGTACTTCAAGACATGCTCTATAAGCTGCACCACAGCAATGCCTTCTGAAGGTGAGTGTTCGTAGTTAAGGCCACAAGCGCCATCTTCTCCAACAATAAACTGAATATTTATAAAAAGCTAGGAGTTAATTACTTTACTTATAAGGTAATGTGATGAACAATGTTTATCATAATACTGTAATTATGACATTCAGAACTAGAAATGGTTTTAAATGGAAAATTTTCTTAAAACATTTTTCTGAGTTTCGAGCCCAACTAATTAATAAGCCATGAAATTGAAATTTTATCGAAGCAAGTATTTGTAATAATATATAGCACTATATTGTTATCGATAATTATTGAAAGATTTCACCTTTAGATCCATATACATAATAATTGTAATGGTGCAAGTTTAATTATTTTTAGCCTAATATACAACCAACCCCACCGTACTATCAAGCTTTTTAGCTAACAACTTTTACGACATGGGATGGCCGCTAATCAATTATATGTATTGCTTTATATACGAAATATCAACAACTTGTTCTGTGATGATAAAATGGTTTAAGGCTCATCTGAAGCACAGTATAATATACTGTAATATGTGTATTTACTTATAGAAACTTACTCACCTGCATAGTTTTATCATACCATCTGTTGCAGCTATTGATGTGACTTCCTTGGCCATGTAGCATTTGCAGAGCTAAGGAGTTGTCAGTTCTTGGTTGGCCTCCCATATCTACTGTTTTATCCAAGCAGAGTATGAATATTGAATTCTCTATCAGCTGCAAATTTTCTCGATTGCTTTTATCTACAAATTATAGCAAGTAATGTGTGAACTTGCTTATATTGTGACCTTTTAATTGATTGTGATTTGAAAATTTAAATAAAACTGCAGATACTAAATAGCAACTCATTGAAAGGTCAAACAACTCCACGCCAATTTTAGCTAATAGCTCAATTATAATAGTACCCTTTAATAGCAATTTTCGAGCTTTTGCCCAATCATCTCGTGGCAGAGTTGTTAATATTCCAAGCCCTCCGGAATCATCAATACCATGGGAAGCCATTGTCTTAATTCTGTTTAGCTGATAGCAAATGTCGTCTTCCGTCAACCTATTCAGGCCTTCTGACACAGCCATTTGATACATCTAGCAAAATTATACAATTAAATACAAAACAATAAATTATGAACACTAATAGTTAAATTTTCTTTTAACCATATTGGTAAACATTGAAAAAATTTCACTTGTATACTTGAAATAAAAGTTCATTACAAAAGCAGCTGCAAGATACTGTAGCTTATAACATATATGATTACAATGTAGAAGCTTTTAGTAAAGACGTTTCTATGCATTTTCAACACACATCATCTCTAAGGACTTTAAAAGCTGTCAAAGAAAAGAACTTTAACTATTTGCAATAAATCAATAACATTTAGACCTAAGCATATTATTTTAATTTGATTCAACCCAAACAAGTGACTTAAACAAAATGCCAAAGAAAGTTTGAACTCTTATAAGCTTGAAGCTCGTACTAAATAGCTATAAGTAAATGTTCTGAATACTGTAATTTTATACTTGAAACTTCTAATAATGTCTTAGCTAATCAATAAAAAATAATTTGATATTGTAGTAGAAAATTTCAACACTAAGTTTGTTCCGGCCCCTAGTCAGTAATGCAGCTAAATTAGAGTTGATGATGCGATTAGCCTGAAGTGAATGAATACTTAGCAACAATTTGATAAAATAAAGTACTTTGAGTTAAACTGATTGCATTGAGACAGAGAATGAGTACAACTTTAATGACAAGTACATTTGGTTTGCCTTATTGCATGTTTTTCACGCATAAATAACTTACATAATGAAAATAACTTTTTATAAAGCCTAAAAATCTTATATTTGATTTATATACTGAATTAATTGTGAATTTAAGAAACAGTTAGGTCTAATCAATAAAATAATGGTAAACATTACTATCTTTAGTTTCCATAAATCAAACATAACATGCTGTGAACACACTAATAAAAGAAAGCTTATGATTCTAACAATTCAGCTGTTTTCCAAAGCAGTCTATTGTTTTAGTATACAGCAAAAAGTACTTTGTTTTTACACATGACGATCACATGATCCGCTTCTTCTAAACTCTTGTCATTGGAGGTACGAAGTCTATCTTTTTCTACTCCTGGTTCACGGTATGAGGAGAAGAGCCGGTAATACTGTTCCATGCACAGTGGTTGCCCTTTCTCTCGATGTCTGGCTCTGTCTATTGGTAGACCTCGACTAACATATTGAAAAAATGTACAATCTTCCAACACACATAGTTTTATTTTTATATGAATTTATCCACTATATATTTGAATAAAAATGATAGAATCTAATTACAAAATTCATTTTTATAATGTGATTTTTTTCAGTAATATTTCTTATGGGTTGTTAATTCTATTATTTTTGGGTGTCAAAATGTATGACAAATAAATGAACTTTCCTTCATGAAATATTATAACATATACTTTAGTTTTATTATATTATTTTAAAAGGAGTTCTGTTTTTTTGGGAAGTGTGACACTATTAGCTGTAATTGTGTGGGGAAATAATGCTACTTACGCATCTATAATAACTTTGTAATCCAGAATTCCCGAGACCAGTCTTGCAGCAAATCTAAAAACAGTAGTTAACCATCTAATATATACTCTTTATATATTTACAAGTTAGTCAGATTGTGAAAGTTTTTTCTTATCGCTTCAACGAGGAGAGTTTAAATTTTTAAGTCTACTTAATCTTTAGTGCATTTGAAAAAAAACCTTTAAGCAAAAAGCCCCAATCTGTAGTAATATGTAGATATATGGTGTGAGATGGGTTGAAAATTTAAATATATGTTAAGTTTCAGTTTGCTGATGACAGTTTTCCAGAGAGTTTGCTGAAACTCTGAACGTGGGCAGCTGACCGTGTAAAGAAACAAGGAGGCAGAACACTTGAGCTTTACTTTAATCATAAGTATATATGAGTATTAAAAATGTAGCAAACATTATTAACCAAAAATAAAACAAGTTTCGAAAGACTGCATTATAAATTTCATGCCTCAAGTCAATAATTATAATGCAGAGATTGAGAATAGTAAATATCAAGATATGCATTTTGAAACTATACCATATAGACTAGTGTCAAAGTGTTGGATATAAAGCAGTATATTTACTTGAGCTGATCGTTGGGGTGGGTGAAGTGAGCCCTTGGAAACACCATTCCTGGATTAGAGTTAATTGGCAGAGGCATATTATTCAACAAGTACATGTCATTCAGCCACCAGTTGTATGCCTGAAATGACCAGCTTAGAGATGAGAGCTTATTTAGTTACCACTCAACATACAAGAGATATGAAATATTAGGATATTTCGCATTGATTAAACTAGTATTAATGTGAGTGCAGAATAAGTTACTGGCAGAACATGAAGTGTAACTATAAGTTTTGTTTTCTAATTACAACCTGTGAAAAAATATATCTTGATATTGGTACTAGTTAAATTATTTGTAATCGCCTAAAAACTGAATGAAACATGCATATTTTCAACTTTCTATATATATATATATATATATATATATATATATATATATATATATATATATATATATATATATATATATATATATATATATATTAGTTTACATAGCATACTATAATACTATAGATAAAATGCAATTATTATCAATAAGTCTATACCCAGTTTTCTTCTTTAGCCGCTTTTCTTTTCAACATTTCTTGAAGTTTTCTCCCTTCACCATTCTCAGCTTGGAATTGTTTTACCAACTCTGCACTCCGTTCATATTGCTCCTCATTGGCTATCGGTTTGAGAATATCCAAATACTTAGTCAACGTCTGCTCTAGACTTGGTACCGGGAGTCGAGGCAGAGACTTCTACATAATCATATTATTATAGCAAATTATGCCGGTAGACACCCTGCTGACTGCTCTGACATCATAGCTGACTCATAACACCATGTTGGTGACTACTCTCACAACTAATTTCTAAAAACTGATTCAAAAACCACTTTGTTTTTCTGTCTACCAGCATCAAAAGCATTTTCTCAATAATGATAATCCAATTGACATGTGCTGTTACAATGAATATTTTAATCATAAAGTCTAATGTAATGTGAAATATTGCTTCTAGTAAACACTCTGAATATAAATAACTTTTTATTTTAATTGAAAATAAGGCCTACATAATGGTCAGGATAAAACAGTTTTACTTTTACTCTCATGCCAGTATAATGTAATTAAAAATATAAACAACATGATTATATAATATGAGCTCCATGTTATTGTTAAATGAAGCAGTCTCTAGTGAAGTTTAAACCTTATCATAGCTTATTTTCTGAAACTTTAAAAAGGCTTACCTTAAAAAAAGCATTCAAATATTATGATAAGGAAGTGTATTTTATTTAACATTTAACTAATCCATTTGCAGTGCTCATCATGCTCAAAAATCTCTTCCTTTCGCAAAACTAAACACATGAGGGGTAACCTAACTCTCTAAACTATGCTTCTAAACTATTTTTATGTTCTCAATAGAGGTAGGTGCAGTAACAGAGAAATTGAGAAGAGCATGCGTTCTAGACTAGAAATGTTGCAAAAGAAGTTATATTTCAATAACCGAAATAATATATATCAATAACCGAAATCTAATAAAAAGTTTAAAAAATTTAGGCTCATTCAATTTTTCCACTCTTGCTCCTAGATGTTGAATTTTTGGCCATGGGTTAGAAAACTAATAGTTAAATGGCATTGTCTGTGTTGGGCTCAAGGCTCCAGGCTCTACTGATCATGATGTGTGTCCAGCATAAGGGTTTAAACCCTGCTGATGGATCTGATTGTTTTTTCCAACATAAAAAACTTGCAGTTTTTCGTGAAGGAGTAATACAGCAGTAGATACATTGTTTATCTATTTAGTAAGATAACCATATTTCATACTTTATTTCCACATTTTAACCAATAATATAACATCAAAACCCAAGGATAGCAGACAGGTTATAAATGCGGTTATGTAACTTAGTGAGACTTTACCTCTTCCAATGTTGACTCCAGCACGTTGTTGTTCGTCCACTTAGCACCATCATGCAGCAACTTACTTTCTTTAGAAGAATTTGCAGCCTTTCTTACCAAGCCATCAATTCCATGTGCGCTGAGTCTTCTAGCAGCTTTGACTTTAGCTTCTTCTCCCCACTCACTCCCCAGGACTTTGGTATACTTGAGCCGACATTCCTCAAACACCTTTTGGCGATGCAACTCCACATTCATAGCCTGACATTTCATTACTAAATGCATGATGACTGTTGACACTCGAAGTTCTGCTTGTTTTTCCACAGTTAATCACTCTCTTCGGTGATTTAATGAAAACTTAAAAACCATTTTGAGATGAAGCCCCAAGGCTGTATTAACTGATTTACAGCTATTGGTGTGAAGCAACTGCCGATGGGTATAATCTGTCCAATAAACTTGGCAACTTGGCAACTAAACTTACAGAAGCAAGCAAAATGCTCACATAAAGGTTTAAATAGTTTCTGTTTGCTGCAACCTTGCCAAGCATCATTAGACTTTGTGAAAACTTTAACCAATGGGGAGAGAGAAATGTATTTAATCAATTCTTCTGCATGAACTGCGATTAGCTAACTGAAAGACTACCCGTTTGTCTTTTACAATAAATTAGAACCATTATTGATTGCACATGCAATGGATATTTGCTACATCAATAAATAATACTGGTGACAGTTTTCCAATTGTTAGCAATACCCTCAATACTTGGCGTTTTGTCCGAGATATTAATTCTGCTTTTTAAAATATTTATGTCGCTGCTGTATACTCTACAGCAGTAATAAATATAATATAAATAATACATACACAAGAAAGAGGTATGAAATTAAAAGCTTTATGGTTTTTATGAGCAAATACACATTCATATACAGGTAATTTTAGACCCTCATACTTGATGCAATATATGTTACTGTTGTTGTGCAGACAGTGCCTGTTTCAAAGCTTAATTTTTAAGAGATCGTATTTATGTAGCAAAAGTTTGCATGTAGAGAAAGATGAATGTATTAAAAAGTTTTTTGCTTTGACGTATTACTCAGTCCCATAGAAACAAGTCAAGTACTTAGTGGCTACCACATTGAATCTTGGTTAGTATTATAAAATTTTGTTAGTATTTGGTTTATTTATATATATAACTAAAATTTTTGCTGTTTTCCACAATTTCTGTCTGGATGCAGTATATATGTTTGCATGTGCATCACAATGAATGATTAGACTACAATAACTTTTTAAAAGTCGAAACAAAGCAAGTAATTCTACCCAGTAACAAATGTGCAAGGCTCAAATTTATCTACATTTATTTTTTTTAATACAGAAATAATCATAAAATGGTTTTTAATATCAGCATAGTAGAACTTAAAATTTTTTTTTTTTGGAGTTGTCATTCACTTGATAGTGCTACACTCAGACTTTCTATGCTCATGGGAGTCCGGAATAATCTAGATCTGCAGTACTTTCTAGTAGCCAGATTTATATTTTACAAGGTAGTCTATAATATGCTGGGAGCCAAACCCTGTTTTAAAAAGTGCATGATGGAAAAATATTTTGGAGCTTATGCAGTACTACATGTATGTGGATATTAGTTATAGCTGCACTTGTCTTCGGCATCTGCATGTAGGTCTTCGATCTATAAAGTATATGCATGAGCAATTCATTATCGAAAAGCTATTAAATGAAATTATCCGGAATGTACAATGAGTTAGCTTATTGACTTTTAATTTTCTGTGCTGCAGATATACTTTAATTTCTAATGGTTTTATTTGAAAGCACAAATTATAGATTTTTCTTGGTAACAGCACTAGCCAAAGACTTTGAACAACTATATTTAAAAACAATACCATTATTATTAAACACGCAAGCTATTAATTCATTCCTTTTAGCTAAACTATCTCACTTTTACAAATTTTAAATTAAGTTAACGTAAAAGTAGTTGAAAATACTAAACAGAGTTTCTATTTACAACACGCAATGTTATGTCTATATAAAATTATTTCATATAATATGTGAACTATGTAAATGGACATAGCAAGCACTGACTAAACTTATAAAAAAACCAACAGAACATAAATAATTAAAAACAAGCACATGAATACTATTAAAAAGTAATTGAATTTTTAAAACTACTTCTGTATAACAATTAACTTCAATCTGATTCTGAGTCACTGCAAGTTTCATCATTTCCTGAAGACATTTCATCATCAGATTTCTCCATGTTTGGTATTTGACCATAACGCTGAGGTTTAGCTACTGGCATTGTATTTGTGCTGTCATTGTAGCCATAACCACCACCCTTTCTGATATCAGTACCATTGACCCTGGGACTAGGGTGAGAATTGAGTTGTAGGGTCGTCATCTCAGTGACATCTTCTTCGTCAGAATCATTGTGCAGACGTACAGTGTTACCATTTGGCAGAGAGTTGTCGTGAACTGCGTCTGTCACTTCATCCTCATAAGATGACGTGTATGTCTTGTACAGTTTACTGTCATGCTCTAGCCCATTGTATTGCACACCTTCTTCTTCTTCAGACGGAACAAACTTTTGATAATCATAAGCTTTACGTAAAGCGATCAACACAGGAGCATAAATAACGTTGCTCACACATATACCAATATTCAATGCCCGAAAACCAATAGAGTTAACTATTTGGCCAGCAATTATTGGGCCAATAGCATATGCTGTAGAATAGGAAATGTCAGCTATAGCATAGACACTGCCATAGACAGAGACGTGTCTCACATCCACCAGGTGCGCCATGAGAGGGAGAATTGCAGTGTCTACTAGAGCAATACCAAAGCACAGGATACATAAGGGTATTATAACTTGTGCGAATGATTTGCAAAATGGCAAAATCAAGCAACTTAAACCTTCCATGGCCAAGCCAATAGCCGCTAGGAGCCATTGTTTTTCAGGATATCGTGCAGCGACTTTCACAGTAAAAATAACCCCCAACAAGTGAGGTATGAAGGCTGGGAGCCAAATCAGTCCAATTTGCCATTCTGGAGAGTTCATTGTGTCATGCATCCATATAGCAATGGTCGGTTCAATAAAGGCTAGCGACACATTTGCCATTACTAGACACCCTGCACATACAGCTATATATGGATCAATTATAAGTTTATATATGGGTGTTGCATTGGGTAACTTGTCCTTGTTTTTCAACTCCCTTCTCTGTTTTCTTACAGGTTTCATAACAAACATCATCAGGTTCCCATCAAACAATGCAATTAAAGCTAAAATAATGAAAGGTAAGGCTTTTCCAGCAAACTCATAAAGTGTACCCCCAAACGGTGGTGCTACAAGACTTCCAAATGATATAAATGCCAAAGCAATGCCAAGAGCAGCTGAACGCTCTTTGTCGTCAGGGTAACGATCAGCTATCATAGCTAAGCCAGAGGTGTCTGCAAAAGCAGATCCAATACCTTGCATGCTTCTGGCTATGAACAGTGCACCATAGCTTTTTCCAAATGCAAACATTGTGGTGCTTAAAAATATAATTATGAGTCCAATCAACATTGGAAAGTCATACCCAATTCTATCCATCAATGTTCCTGTAAAAGGATTCACCAACAACTGAAAGATTGCTTTGCAAGCAAAAAGAACACCAATATTTACATCTTCATGTTTATTCCGGTACGTTCTTGCCATAGTTTTAAAACTTCTAATGAAAGTGTTGTTTCCCTCAGGCATTGGCGTTGCTGGTGCCGCAATTGGTACTACATTGGGTGCAAGTGTTGGTGGCATATAAGTTGATACCGTAACATTCTCCCACACTGTCACATTGTCATATACGGTGGTAGATGGAAATGCGCCAATTGATCGAAGATATGTTGGAATAATTGGTACAATAACCATATATAGCATATTATCCAGAAATAGAGCAATACATACTACGACAAGCACTATTTTACGTTGAGAACTGGGAATGTTGATCTTCTCATTAAACTTGTCCAGCCAATATCCAAACAGTCTGTTGCTGCATGGCATCTTCCAGTTTGCCATCCATTCTCTGATGGCAATAAGGAAAGCATAAAGTCTGCTGTCTCTTTCATTGCCGCTAGTTTTACCAAAACTTTCTTTATTGGCTGTATCGAAACTTCCTCCATTTTCCTGCTGATTATGCATGACTGTTGTGTAATGATATTTTGAAGATTGTCTTTGTGCTGGCAGGTCTAAACACCCAATGAATACGTTACAACTGGATCAATTCTTTTACATTCTGCAATTCAATATCAAAGCAGTTTAGGCTTTCTTAGGTAGTTAGCAAAAATCTATGAAGTTATGAATTATTGATGAAGTATAATTGTTCTATTCATCAATAACTCAGGCGCTGCCAAAATGCTAGTCAGCGAAAGTTAGATTTTATGACAGCAGATTATGCATGTATAAAGTAAAGTACAGTTTGGTTATTTTAAATGCTTACATATATAATACAATGTATGTAAAAAACATAAAATTTGAGTATATGCGATTGTACTACTGTGTACAACTGCAAGTCCTCAAACTGAATAATAGGCTACAAGTAAAAAATTTAAAGCTAGAAAGCAGTTAAAAAAGCAAAATTCTACTCACCAAATAATAGAGCAGTTACTTTCAGTAACTTTTAGAATATGCACTCCAAGAGATACTCTAAAATTGTTGCTTCTTTAACATTGTGACTGCGAAAGACCCTATTACCTGAAATCAATAGATCTTAATAATATTAAGTCTCAGGATTCAAGAATAATGACACCTTTTACCTCCAACGTGCTACAGATCTCTTACTATGGCTTTGATACATAAATAGGCTTTCACTAATTCTGTTATAGGCAATTAGCTAGCACACGCCATGTCTATATGATTGCAGTGAGTCTTTTATTGGACTACTTGATGCTCTATGCATGATATCAGAGACCCACATCATGAAATTGGTAAGAGCCATGTAAAGGCATGAAGGAGGATTCGATAATTAATTGAATTTTACTTAGAAGTTACCCCGGGGAGAGCAAATAACATTGGTGATTTCATTAGCTGCTACAAACTGCTAATTAGGATAGTGTAGGCCATTGCATTGTTAGTTATTAATGTGTAAGGAGCTTACAAACCAGTGAATATGACAAGCTCAAAGTTTGAAACTTGATCTATCAAAATCTGCTATGATGGAAGCTATAAAAAGCAATTTTTCAAGTTTTTTGGTCATTTAATTCATAAAATCCATTATTTTTTTTCACTATCTCAAGAGAAGACAACTTTAACAACCATGTCTTTTTTGGCATATAAACACAAAAATAATATGCTACCATATTTTACAAAACATTAAACCGGTCTTTTAAGCTATATTTTGGACGCCAAAATAGAAAAAAGCAATAATTTACTTGTATGGAGGTCTGTTAGGCTCTAATGTCTAGTGTTGAACAAAATAATGCTAGTATAATGTAGAAAGTTTTATAAAAAGAGCAGTATGATAAATCGACACTGCACCATGTTAAAATGATGATTTAGACACCGGTGAGCTTAAAGCAATGTTTTGTTGAGACATATTGGTCAAGTATGGCTTAACTTTTCGAGCACACTTTTCCCATTATACAAGTGAATGAAACTATTTACTAGCCTATTATATATTTTAAACCAGAGAAGCATGTCAAAGAACAACTTCAACATTCAATTTATATAAAGGCATCTTTCAGTTGCACCAGGCAACTGAATAAACATAAGTCACTATTAAACAACAAACAATTTTTTCATTGTTTTATATATTCAACTAAAACAACTTACAACATAAAAATATAGCAACTGATTTTTAGCTAATTCCGTACTTGTATTTACATCACATGTAAAGAATATTGTTTCTATAATATATATGTACATTTTTTTCTAAATTAAAGATAAAAATATGCAGCTGACAAATAAAAGTTGGAATTACTAATTTTTAATAAATATATATAATATAAAAAAGTTCATAGATCATCATAACATCTAAAAAATTAGAAGTAAAAACACTAAAATTGTTTAGTGCTTGAATGTTAAGCGCTATAAAAAAACCTAAAAATAAAATTTAATTGCAATAACTCATAGTAATGGTAATAGCTGAATGCTTGTCCAAATAACTGCAAGTGACTTGAACATTGCAATTCTGACTAGAGACAAGTGAAGACTGCTGAATCCTGGGTTGAACTGTCCACATAACGAGATACGAACTCATAGCAAAACTTGAACTGATCCTAAAATCAATAGAACTAAAATAGAACATAGCGTAACCTGATTATACTTGACACAGCATTAATACGAATGAATAGGAAAACTGGAACACAAATTGACGTATGGTTGAGTACAAACATGTCTAACTTGTAAAATTTCATCATAGATAAATTTCTAGAAAACTATTTGAGTAAAAAGTTCAAAATAATAGTATAAAAAATCACAAAAATTCAAATCTCGTTTTATTTATTCAGGAATTGATAAAAATATATTGTATTACAACTTATTGCTTGTTTATTAGCGTTTATCAGCAATATGTTAATTAATTTATTAATATTCAATAAACAATAAAATTTCAAATTTGTATATTTATTACAATTATTTGTATTAAGCAAGGGGTATCAAATACAAAATAAATACGTACCACGTGTGGTATGAACATTGGCTGGTCATTCCTGATCAATTTAACAGTTTCAGGAATATCAACCTCACCATCTATAAGGATTTGTTGAAGTAATGCATGGCAAGTAATATACAAACCACTTTGCTTGGCACCATCACTACAACAACACACAATGTATATATTTAATACACGAGGGACGCTATTGTGATAAGACAATTACCATCACCTGACTATATGCAGCACTTACTAGCAATTTATAACAATCTGCCGGTCATCACTTTCTTGTTTACGGCGTTCTATCATGGCGACTAACTTCACAAAACTTTCTATGTCAGTGGGAAGAGTTTTCTGACTGGCCCAGAAGTTGCATATATAATGATCAACATCTGCAGGTTTTGATTGGTACATTGCCTACAACAACAAAACATATTAGTAGATTAAGTAAGTTAAAAGTAATGAAAGTAAACAAAATATTTTTGCTAAAAATGAAACCAGTTTGGAGTTATTTTATCATGACACATCAATTTTTGTCTTAAAACCCAGTCATAAGAATGTATTAAATTGTACAGAAGCATGTTTGTAAAGCTGAAACAAGAGATGAAAGTTGAAAAAAATGGAATACTGAATGGTTTACATTGAACAAGCCTACCTGCTGTACACACTCTCAGACTACAAGAGTTTAACTCAGGACACACAGTGCATGCTGTGAGTAGAGAATGAAATACTTACTTGATTCTTGCAATGGACTGTCAACTTCTGCATCGCAACTGATGAAATCTTCTCCAGTTCAGCTTCTTCTAGCAACTCCACTGATACAGTTGTGAATTCTTTGGTTCTACACTCTGGCGTTGGCCAAAACTTTGGTAAAGACTAGAATAAAAGAAAAGAAAATTAGTCTATTTCAAAAGTAAGAAGAAAAAAGCTTAGTTTTGTATCATTAGAATTAAAGAAAATTAAATTTTTTATTCAATTAGTTCTAGTATTCAACTAACTAATCAAAGAAAATCAGAATGCTTAGCCTAAAGGATGGGAGCTAAAGGTATTCACCTTTTTATCATTGCACTCGCCCACAGCAGATGCTCCGCACAGCGTGACAACTGCAAAAGGCTTTTGTGTCTGCACCATCTTCCAGAAATCCTCAACCGTGCTGTTTAGAGGATGTTGTGTGGCAATCAGGGCAGATCTCTTCCGATGATCCTACAAAATTATCTTAACGGTTAACGTCAGTATAATAAGTTTAATTAGATTGAAGGGGCTCAATTTTTGGCTTCATTAGATGAGGCTAACTCGGAGTTGTTTACCCTATATCAGTATGGCTGATTTTTAATAATATCACTCAAGACAGATATTATTGCAGTTTAAGGGAAATAACACTTTTTAACAGTATTGTTGAGTTTATATCTATGTCAAGTTGAATGCAAAAACCTTGAACTTTTGTTTATAACTGGAGACGTGCATTCAACTACTTACGTCTACAAACGTGGCATTGAGTTACTTACATCTACATACGTGGCATTGAGTTACTTACATCTACATATGTGGCGTTAATATAGTCACTGGGCATGTTGATGAGCATCACTCTTCTTTCATTGACTGAAATACAATACAACTATTAGTACTATCAACAAACTGTGTTCAAAACTTTGTTACAAGCATAAAGTGACTAAGTCAAACTACTTACAATAGAGATATTACTGACAAGTAAAGATAATTTAGATAAATAAACTTCTCCCTTTTGGTTTGCCGATGTTACAATTAATAGCAAATTTTAAAGTTTTTTAGCAGAACATTTCATTGAGTTGCTATTAGTGGACATAATTTTATTAAAATGTTTTGGGGTTTGACTATATTAGTTTATTACACAATAAAAAGCTTGTAAATTCAAACCTCAAACTTAGGCTGAAAGTTGGGTAAATTTTTCTAAAACACCAGATAATGCCACCCATAAAATTATCTATAAAAATTTAAATTCAAACAAATAGTTTCTGTAACAGTGCAAAAGGCAATAATTTATAAAATACAGCACAACAAATTGCTAACATTGTTTGAGTATTATGATGGCATAAAGCTGTATACGCGGTATAAATATAATGCTTACATGGTATTACGTTGGCACATCTATTTTTAGCTAGATTATCTTTAGATGTGGCGTCTGTATTTCTGTCTACATACAGCAGATCTTGTAGCTTCTATAAGAATATGGCACAGAGTCAATAACAGCCAATAAGAATGGATTACAAATTTCATAATCAATTAATGAGAAGTTGTCCTACACTCTCCATGCAGACTTACCAAATAGAGAGCATCTAGTTGGCCCTTGCCTTTCAATTGGTCTTGCTTTATTATGTCATACTCTGACTTAAACTCTGCTAAGCTGATGGTCGTGTCAAACCCCTCAGACGCCTCCAAAATGGCGTCATGTAAGAAGATATATTGATCCTGCAGAGGACAAATGTTGATAGTCAGTTAATATAACAGCTATAAATACTTAGCAATGCAGTAATTTATTACGTACACAGAATAGTACACAGCATCCAACTATGATAGTGACGTACCAGGGTTTGAATCATGTTGCACCTCTGTTTCCTCATTTGTGAAACATAGCCATACACATCCACTTTACCCTCCGACTCGGCTTGCTGAATCAGTGAATCCAAGGCTATGAAAGTTCCACTGCGACCCACACCAGCACTGAAGTATAAAAATACATGATAAATGTTGGCAGAAAGGTCAAAACACATTAACATTTCTACAATGTAGAATTATCAAGTGTAGGTTGAAAAGGGGTTTAGCATGTCTTCCACCCACCATTGTATGCCATCACTGAAAAAACAACTGGAATTTTAAAAAAGTGCTTCAATAACATAGTTTTTTTTTCAGCATCATTAGATTAGTGGTGAGATGAAAGATATCTAATAAAAGCCCCAACTTCTGCTATAATATGCCTAGATTGACTTATACCTAGCCTTAACCACCTCATGTACATATATGTTACACAGTATTACAGCTAGTCTGATTAATGATCAGCACACATTTGCTAAAATAGGCTTCTAATTGCTGGAATTACATAGTATTTTACGCTAGACTATATATGAGCTTTAGAGTACCCAAGATATTTGTATTCAGATTGCAGTGAACACTGACCTGCAGTGACATATGATTGGGCCATCGCTGGGGGTCTTATGCTGTCGAACTCTCTTCAGGAAGGATAGCAGAGTAGTAGCATGGGTTGGGGTACCATGGTCAGGCCACGCAGTGAAGTGGAACTGTTTAATGTGTCGCACCTCATCGTCCTATATCAACATAACACATAGAACTGTACCACATAACATTGTCTTCATATGCTGTTGTATTTGAAATAACTATTCTGCACTATCATACCACACCCTTTATTACTATAAAATATCATGTACTATAATATTTCTTATTTACAACACTACAACACTGTAAAGTTACATTTGGGATTGGACTAAAAATCTACTAGTACTAATAATAATCAATACTGAATCACTTAGTCCAGTGTGTATATACAGCTAGTGAGACATGAGAACAGCAGACTACCTGCTCCATAGTAAACGTCCTGATCTTATAATGAGCCAGACTCTTGGTGCTAGACAGAGTGACCTTGACATTGCCATACTGCACACCTTCCTGTTCCGGCCAGTATCGCTCACACTTGTGCTGAAAAGGCATAAAACTAGATTTAACAATCGATAACTACAGAAGAGTTACTTCTGCTGTTGAAAGCCTGCAGCTAATGATAGCTTTTCATTGTTTGCCAAGAAATCTCAACATCCGTTTATTCAGAGCTTGTAAACTAAACATGGCTGGTCTTTAGCCTGGTCCTCAACTTGCAAAAAGTGAAAACATAACTCTGAGAGTGTTTTCAGTAGAGTAAATTTTGGCTCAGCACAAAATGTACTTTGCTCTTCTGATTGGGTCAATATATTATCGAATAAGAGGAATAAAAGTTTTCTGGATGAAAGCAATATCAATAAACAAAATTGTTTTTACTTCCTTTAGAAACCATGGAAATGTATTTCTTGACTGAATAATCAACAGCAATACACACCCTAGTCTGCTCAATGGTGTTGGTCACCATGACAATGATAGTTGTGTTCTCCTGCCACGCCATGTGCCACAAATCATTGACTGTAAACTTAGTGGGGCCCTGCGTTGCAATATACTCCCTAGGGGTTTTGTAGCCCTGCGGACAATGTAAAGGTTTAATTATACCACACAATAACATGCATATAAAATACAACATTGCACAATAATATTAGTATTGGTACTTCTCATGATAATCAGTAAAGAATGTCATAAATGACTGTAGTATAGCTTGTAATTTTAAATAAAAAAGCTGCATTACTTGCAACTCAAAAAAGCTTACATTATGTGCTTTGTTACATATAATTATAACTAACTGATGGTGTAGTAATCAAATTAAGATTAAAGTTTAACATTCTAATTCAGCAATTACTTTCTCTAAGTGAAAATCAATTAAACCAAGTAACACTTGGATTTAACTTTACTGAACCAAGTTCAGCTAATCGATGATTCAACATCAAAGAAAATTATAACAATATATTTACATTCTCAACAGAATTCTTATGTTTCTACTTGTATAATTATCAAATTGTAACACAGCACTTGAAAAATTTCTCAGTAAAAACTAACTTATAATTCTAGACAGTTTCTACACAATCCAGAGTTATTGTAAAACATTGAAGAATAAATTTGATAGCACTGTAATAATAGATGGACACACTAAAGCTTACATCTATGTAGCTGGCATTGATATAGTCGGTATCTTGCTCGGGATGTTTCCCTCTCAGTATGACTCTAGAGTGATCATCTACAGAATATGCATATCAGAAGTGAAACAGCTGGAATATATGATTTTTTGAACAGTAAAGTGAAAGAGTGGACAAGGCAAAAGGCGAAACAAAAACATGTGTTGGAATATTTTCCTGAACTCTAAATAGCTGAAAGACCAACTTGGTACATGAAAATTTTAACTCATTCTGATGTAAATAATTAATTATGAAGATTAAAGACACTTCAGATTGCTAAAAACATAGTTCATGACGATAAACTGTAGAATATCACTATGAGTTATCATTTCTATCATAAATAGACTTTATAAAACTAGGATAAAAATATTATAAAGCTGATAGGATACAGATTAGCACTTGGATTTTATAACCAGGATGATGAGTTATATTTTATTTTATTATGAGTTATATTTATTGTTTTATTGACACTAACTTGTCTTATATAATAAGATAATTTCATTACATATCAAACACTTAAGCTTACAGTAACACCAATATACCGTCTCTACAGCAGAAAACCTCATAAAACTACAAGCTTACATATATATGCCTATATACAAATCTATTAACTTACAAGCTATGATGTTGCCATATCTGTTCTTATGTTTATTATCAGGAAGTTTAGCAACATCGTGAGAGAATTTCAGTCCCCAGGGTATCCGATTATATTCTTTCTTAAATCCTTCATCTGAAGATTTCAGCTCAATATATTGTCTCAGTTCTTCCACCATCACTGGGTAATTCTTCAGTCGGACATTATCATAGACTGGCTCTCCGTTTGGTTGCTTTGACATGTCTAAGCTGTCCACACTCACAGCATCACCTACACAACAACACACTGCACGTTATATACACACAGCAGAGTAACAGGTGCTTGTATAGCAGGTACTTGTATAACTTACATAGAGCAGGTGTCTGTATGTCTCCTAAAACTGCCACCTTCACACATTTATATATACACCATGTGTGACACATACAGCAGTGTAACGTCACAATATTCATAAACCCAGATATTACAATAGATACTTCAACAAGTGGTAGAAGTAAGTGGTGAGCTAATGCACAGGAAATGATAGAAAATGAGTCAGATGTTATGAGAGATGCAATCATGTTAATTCTACAGTTAGGAAGGTAGCAACTGCTTTGTTATATACTGTACAAGGATAATGAAGATGCTAATTGATTCTGGTAATTATAGTAACAGAGTAGACATTTGAGTTGAAGTGCAGCACCTTGTGCTCAATATTGTTAACCTACAGGGAAGAATGGCAACATTAATCCGAAGGGAAAGTTTGAGTTTCAAAATAAACAATTTTGCATCAACTCAAAAGAATAATTCTGTAACATATCTGGCATACAACTCATGCTGATTTCTCTTGACAAGTTTTGTAGTTTGTTTTTTAACAATGAAATATATGGCTATAGTTAGCAACATAACAATAGCTAAAATATTATACCTGCAGGTGAAACTTCCAAACTATCATGTAGCTGCAATATTGAGGAAATTTCAATCGTCTAAATCTCTTTAATTCTATATAAATTGTTGTCTGGTATGCAATTTTAATAAAAACAGAAGCCATTTTGTTCTGGAACACAAACATAAATATTACATCTAATTTCACACAGTCTTTGAATTTGCTGCTACTGAAAAATTCATTCCAACAAACTTTTAGCTGCTAGGTGTATTGTACAAATGAATGCCGCTTTAAAAAACTTCATATAACGAACTTACGAACCAGAGCAAGCAAACCCATTCCCCATGCTAGCGGGTCTCACAAAAAATCCTTTACAAATAAACTGAGACGTGGTCAAAACAGCAAGTAGTAATAACAACAGTTGAGATGAATTGCAGTTACAGTAGTGCCTAGACTAACATATATACACACTTGCTATCTTCCAACACTTAGCAACACCAGGATTACAACTTATCAGTATGACCGGACTTAGAATAAGCTGACCACTGTTACTTATATGGCAGCATTGTTGGGTGCTTATGTAAACTTTCAAGAGCAATAAACACTTTAATAAAGAATCTCGCATCAATACTCTTGAAAGCAAATTAATAAACTTAAAAATATTTAAAATTAGCTTCACCTGTTCCACAAAGTAGCAGCTTCCAGAAACCTGATGATTTCTTACACCTTGCAGAGCGTTTCTCAATAAATTGCTTAGATGAGAGTGACATGGTGAATGAATTTATCAAAATGTATCCATGGTTAGAAAGCAGATATATTTATGATACACTAAAATCTCAAATGAAAATAATGTTTTGTATGAAAATATGAATTAAGCAATGTATACAAACCATTTAATGAAAATCTTGGCACGTGAAGTATATTATTATAATACCTGGTTCAGAATAAATAGTATGAATGTAAAGGAGTTTAATTCGGTTACTAAGAGTGAAGATTATATACTGTAACACTAGTAGCATGTATGATAATCCCTAACCAGCGATAGAATGCAGTACTTAGCAGGCTGTTGCAATGCAACATTGCTTCTAATAATAGTAACTAGAAAGCAGCATGCCTGCCATGAAACTGGCAGCAGCAGCGTTATCTACACACATAAACATAGACATGTGGATACAGCTTGCTGATAACTCTACTATGTAGATGTCTATGTCACAGGAAGTCATGTGACTTGTATTTGGAGCAGTAAACCAAACCTTTACACATCCATTAAACGCTTCAACTAACCTCATTTAGTGAAATTTCAAAAGATGAAGATTATTAACAATAATATATACATTTCATCATGATTGAGTTACAAGTTTATACAAAAAATTATTGAAAATGCAATTTCAAAATCTTTCAAAGTTTGCAACAAAAAGTTTTGAACAGGGAACGGAGTTCATGCTTTAAACCTGGGCTCAAAGGACAACAGAGGCTCGGTGGAAATGGTTAGTGCTGATGACAAGTGAAAGTTGCTTATGTTAGCTCCATACCGACTACTGGGCATACAACAGTGTTATGTTGGTATTAGGAGACCAGCTCTGTGTTAGAGCAGAATATGAAAACACTTTTAATAAAGTTGGTAGGAAATACATAAGACCATTATAATAGCAGTGTGGCGCCACAAATATAAACACCGTCAAATCTAACGAACTACCAGCTAACACCATGCCGACAGTCACAGGAGGGACAGCAAAGAGAGAAGAACAGAAGCAAAGTCTTTCTAAATGCACAAAAGTACAGGATAAAGTACGGCAGAGAGAATACATATTCCTAGAGCGTGAATTGTACGTCCTAAGAAATATACATTAGTGTGTTATGGAAGTAGCAAACTCACCATCTAGTTGCCGGTACATGCCTGTGTGATCAATAAAGTAGCTGGCGTTACAAATCAGCGCAAAGATGAAATTGAGTTGAATTATTTACAACAATATATAGAATTAGAAAATATCTCAGTGAATTCTACTGACCTCTTTGATAAGTTCCGTTTGGTAGAAGAGTGCCATTTTCATTCAGCTCTAGAACCTTCTCTGAATCTGGAGTTCGAAACCTGAACTTCTTGTTCCTCTTATGCCTGTTAACAGACAAGTGAGCTATGTTACTACCTCAATCAGCATCAACAGCTGCCGCATATCACAACTGCGGCAGCAACATAAGGTACTTGTAAAGTTAGTGTACTGAATGCAGATAATGCTGCATAACATACTACAGGTATGCAAGTGTGTTTCATACTAAATAATCTATTACTATGTATAGAAGAATTAATTGTTTTTGCTGAATCAACTGCTAAAACCAAAGAAAACACTTTAAACTCTCAACAAAAGAATAGAATGCTATGCATTAACAATGAAACAACTAGCTAAATTGAGTTCACTGAAAACTATGTTATCAAAATTGTAATATCCAACCTATAGCTACACTTATTATAATAAACCACACAGTAAACTAAGTACTAGGCGTGTTAATATCACCGCAGCTTTCATCTAAATTCTAAGCCAGCCCCCCTCAGCAAAAATCTCAAGTCCAATGGACCAACAAACTAATGCTATCCAATAGCATCACCCAGAACAGGTTAGCTGGTCTCAAAAATCTGCATTCCATGTAATCTTGAAATTAAATGAATTCCAAAACTCACAATTTGTAAAACAACAGTTACTGTCAAAAGTGTTTCTCAAAAGTAAGCAACTCTTAATATATGACAAAAAAAGTGTTGAATTTGTGTGCACTAAATAGTGACTACTTGAGCTACCGGAGTTGTACACCCTAACTTACTGTGACAATAACTCCAATTTGCAACATAAACTTGACAGGATATTACATACAGGAAGTAGTGGGGATGACTCACCTCACCAGCAGCATGACTAACACTATCATGACGACAGCGCAAGCACACACAGCCACTATAATCCCGATGAGAGTAGAGGAAGCCATGATGGGGGACTTCTCCTGCACATGCTCTCTCGCTGTCAACACAACAACCAGAGTGTAACAGAACACACAGTTGTTGATTGCATTAGAAGTGGTTACAACAGATGAGTAATAATCTTTAGTTTGACGATTTAGTTTCAGAATAAATATCTTTGCATAGGGCAATGTCACTGCTAGTCTAAGAATATAAACCGAACTGCAGTATACAGAAAAAATTAATGTCTTAAATTTAAAATTACCATGCTGATGATAAATAATTTTTCTTGGAAAATTTAGAATTGCTATTCAAAACAAGACTTAAATGCTGTACAGGTTTAAAGGCAATGTACGAAGACACTTTAATAGTTGAAACTAAAGCAAACATGCAGCCGACAAAAACAAAAATACAATTATATGGCTTTTCATTAGCATTTCATCAGGGAAGAAAACTCTCAATGATGAAATGGAAAAAATAAACAATAGGATTATTGCACAATAAACTAACCGACTACAGGCTGGTCCAAAGACACAAAGCTAAACTTCTCCACTCCATCAACAGTGTTTCCAGCACCATACCATATTTGGTATTGTTTCCCAGTTACCAGTGGAGGGTTGAAGTAGTTATTGTAGCTGTGAAAGATATGAACAAGTTTATTATATTACCTAAACCCAACTTTCACATGAAATCAAAATAAAGTCTACTATAAATGCAATTGTCAATGACATCATTACCACAACTTGACAAAAATGATTAAATTTATGTTGAAAATGAGGTTTTGACACACTAACTGGCATATAGTAACCTGGTTATAACTTTACATTCTTAGTATACAGGAGAAACACCTTGGCATAGAGCGAGACACCGTAGGAAGAAGGGAGGAGAGAGATTATTCAGCTGTATTTACATATTAAAATCTTGAAAAAGAGCCAAATGTTTGTGGGTTGTAAAAGCAATTTTTATGTATGAAGAGAGTTGGCCCACCTTTTGTTGTTTCCAACAATAAATGTCATGGGCAGTTCATCCACATTGAGCTCTCCAGCTATATAACATGATCCTTCACAGCACTTCTGACAGTCTTCAACTTTTGTTTGTGTAGAAGTTTGTGTATCTATACTCCTTTTAGATATCGATGTTATCTCCATTACCACAACTCTGTACAAACTGGTTTAAAATAAGAGAAATGTATTAGTGAGCAATATATAAGAAAAACATCTAACATACACATAATGAGGTGATATCAACATTTAATCATTATAAATTTAGAAATTCCACTTTGCTATTGAATAACATGACATTATACAAAGCATCAAATTTCTATTCTAAACCTAGTCACCAAAAAAATGTTCATAATATTTTATAATGTAATTAAAACCATAATATTATTCTTTGCACCGTAAAATAGAACCTACTACATATATGAATGCACAAGGCATAGAGCACAACTCCTACTATTAATCAACTAAAAGTCTTGTAAGTGGTTGGTAGAACTACAGTCTAACAATTATATTATTATAAAATAGTTACCTGCAGCCTTTAGAAGAGCTTATTTCCAAGGCTATAGATGTGTCTGTGTTTTTCTCTTCTATAAACTTTGGAACTGTGGGTAGTGGTGGGTCTGTTGAGGATAAAGTAAAAAATTAACATTTTAGTTCAGAAAAATCTAAATAGTCCATGGGATTATTTTGTGCACGTTGGAAAATTTTCATATTATTTTATTAAAACTTAAATTTTCATTATATAAATAATGAAAGTCATCATCACTCACTCACTCACTCACTCACTCACTCACTCACTCACTCACTCACTCACTCACTCACTCACTCACTCACTCACTCAACTCGCTCACTCACTCACTCACTCGCTCACTCACTCACCCACATAACACATAAGTTCAGACTATATAATCAGATTAGAAGTTGTCTTACCTATGGGATCAGTAAACACGACCAGCTCTACCACATCTTTAGAACAGCCTTCAGAATTGCAAGAGGTTAGTCTGCATATGTACCTTGTACTATGTGCCAAGCTAGTAGCATTATATTTGTTATATTCGTGAGGGATTTTGTATATTTGCTCAGAGTTTCCATTGTCTGCCAGGATTGTCAACTAAAACAAGTATCAAATATATAATCAACAGCAAATAATATATAACATGTGGTTGATTTTCTCTAAAAAAATTATTGGACAATATTAAAACAGTGATTTTACTTTGCACTTTTGCCAGTGTTAAACCATGAGAAATGGCAACATTATTTTAAAACTACTCTCAAATATATCAATATACAGATAATTGTCATTGCATTATTAATAGCTAGAATTTAGAGCTTTGAGGGTTTGATGATAAAGGCATAGCGTGAGATGATAACTCTCCTTATATTATAACACGGATAATAACACCATGACACTCAGAAAGAGGCTAGCAGTTTGTGAGTTATCACTAGCTGCAATAAAGATTAATTGAGATTACTAGTTCAAGATAGCAGAGGACCATTACTCACCTTGAAGTTCTTTACTGGGTATCCACCATTACTCTTCGGTGGTAGCCAAGAAAATTCTATATAGCTCTCCGTCTTTGATATATTTTGGAAACTCTCTACTGGGCCAGGCTCTAAAATTTGACAGATAATTTCTTAACATAAGTTGAGCACATGGGAATGGGAAACTCGTAACAACAATATCTTGAGCTGTTTTCTATTAGCTTCTGTTTAGAAAACTATAAATAAGCATTGTGTTATTCTTATACATTCAATTAACTTTTTAATTTAAGTGAAACTTTTCAACTGCATAGCCGCTATGCAAGACAATGGAGTAATGGAAACACAACACCTGAAGATACAGAATGTAGATCATTTCATACTACTAAAAAGTGAGAGTTTATTGAGTAAACAACTCAAACAAATATAAACAGAAGCTAAGTTTGTCAATCTCAGCTACAGACACCTGAGCTTCACATCTGTATGCAGCACGCATAGATGTGAGAACAAGTAACTACAATGCTCCTCCAAATCTCGTAGATCCAGTTCTCACGAAATTCCATAAGACACAAGAAGAGCGTGGACCAACATTTTGTGACTTATGCATGTGTATGTGGGGTCAAAATGGCTGTGAGTTGAATATGGTATTCTACTATCTCACGAATTGAGGTTTGGGTACCTGGAGTTTAGTGAGATACTAAAGCTACATGTACACACGCTGATTTTTTCAGCCGATTTTGTACTTCTCGATTTCGCTATTGCTGATTGAAAAATCGACTGATTTTCTAGGCAATTTTTATTTCCCGGGTTAATTTTCTGCTTGCGTTTTATTGGCGGATGGCTCTCAGTCTATACAACTTTCTTTTAGGTTCATGCGCAAAATTCAAGATTAGTTTCACGTGCATTAGCATAGTAAACTGAGTAAACATACATCGGCATTATTATAATATACATTCTTTTCACACGTGAAATGGCTAGAAAAGATCAACAAATTTTAGCAGCTGCAGCTTATATGTTATTTTATGACGATGAGGAAGACGAATCAATCAATGAGAAACGAGCCAGGAGGTGGTGGGTTGCGCCACAGTGCCAAAGTAGAGACCAGGAAGGCGAGTTGTATCCAGCTACTAAACGCTCACTACTACTAGTACTACTACTACTACTACTACTACTACTACTACTACTACTACTACTAGTACTAGTGTGTAGTACTAGTACTAGTAGTAGTACTAGTAGTAGTAGTAGCAGTAGTAGTAGCAGTAGTAGTAGTAGTACTAGTAGTAGCAGCAGCAGCAGTAGTAGTAGTAGTAGTACGTTAACATACATTCAATTTATGTAGTTACTTGTATTTCATAAATGATTTAGTACAAATCCCTAATGTCAAACAATATGAATAACATAAAATAATTAGTAAATTATTATTACTATTAGTATTACTGTATTAGGCTGTCTAATTTTGTATCAGTATGAGTATTTTTTAGTTCAAGTTGTGAAACTGAAATATTGTAATTACACTTAATCTTATTTTGTGTAAAATCCTCTAAATAATCTGAAAAAAACAACAAAAATTGATAACATGCGTTCAATATTAGACTAAGACTTTAAAGTTTGCTCTTAAAAGGCAGATTTAAAATTTAAACGAAAATTAATTCAATTTCTTAAACCTCTATTTCAATAATAGTCGAATATTGAAAATTTGTTAATGATTTTATAGGTACATAAAATGTATAGTTATTTGCCAAATCTCACAAAGAAATATTGCAATTCAAGTTTGAGAGATTAATTTAATGTATGAGTTTCAAACTAAAAATCAATTGACTTATTAAATTAAACAAAAAAATATTCTTACTTCTCTTCATTAACCTACATCCTACAAATAGGTGAGTGTTTCATGACATTTAATTATTTAGTTATTTGGTGATTCTAATTTATAACTATTAATGTTTAATTGCAGTCTATACTAAATTAATTGAACTCACCTAAATATCATATTGATGGGAATGTATATTTATTAATTACTTCTTGTTTGTATTTTAAATTATAGGTGCAATGAATACAACAGTCCCTAAGCTGCTACGTGATGATAGTTCGCGAAGGGTAGGGACTTTCACTCACTACTTTCGTATGCCAGAGCCACTCTTCGACAAGCTGCTGGAAATGGTCACTCCACTAACAAAAAAACAAGACACTCAGATGCGGCCTGCCATTGATCCTCGGACTCGCCTTTCCTGCACTCTACGCTTCCTAGCAACTGGGGCAACAATGAGCGATCTTCATTACCAATTTCGTCTAGGTAGGTATATATATATTTTGTAATAGTATGTAATGTAATATTACTTGGTTGTTTGCATAATACTATTTTGTTTTTGTATGCTCTTCATTTCATATTGAAGGTGTAAAAACAATATCCAACATTATACATGAGATGTGTGCTGCAATTTATAAAGTGCTTCAGCCAACCCATCTAAGGTTTCCACAGAGCGCAGATGAATGGCGAGCAGTAGCAAAGGACTACCTTGCTAGATGGAACTATCCTAACTGCATCGGATCTCTAGACGGCAAGCACATTGTATGTATTACAAAATGAAATTGTTATTTGTAGGCAATTTTCAAGGCGCAGAGTATTTCAATTTTGTGGTGTTTGTGGCTTATTTTAGCGGATAATGAAGCCCAAGTCTGCTGGTTCAGCATTCCACAACTATAAAGGCTATGAAAGCATAGTGTTGATGGCCATAGCAGACGCAAATCAAAGGTAATTAATGCATCCTTACTCTCTTGAATGCAAAAATTAATTTTCAACCCCAAATTTATTTGAGTGCAGACATGCTCTTTCCACAAAATGACAGCATCTGATACTTTGTAGGTTCATCTACATAAACGTTGGGGCCAATGGCAGAAGTTCAGACGCAGGCATATGGAGAGAGTCGCCTCTGAAGGAGTTACTTGAGAGTGACCAAGTACACCTCCCAGATGATGCATGCTTGCCATACACTGATAGCCTCGTACCCTACCACTTCGTATCAGACGAGGCATTTCCGCTAAAAAAGTACATGATGAAGCCATATCCAAGGTCTCGTGGCCCACTCAGCAACGATAAACTGGTGTTCAACTACAGGCTCAGTCGAGCCAGGAGAATTGTTGGTATGTAAATACTTTTTTTAATTACAATTATGGAATACATTCAGTGAAGTTAAACTAAAGAAATGATTTGTTTACCAATTTCGATATTTTATTTTAATCACAGAAAACTCATTTGGTAGACTCGTGGCAATGTGGCGGATATTCCAGCGGCCAATTAATCTGCAGCCTGACAAGGTAGACAACATCATAATGGCATGCTGTGCATTGCAGAACTATCTGCTAGACAACAATGCCATGACATTCACAGTCGATGCCGATGCGTATGTTGAGAATGCTACCTGGCGACAAGAAGTTCAAACAGAGTTGCATCCACTGCAACGTCGCCTGGCCGGTAATCATGCAGGTAGAGAGCCAAAAGACATCCAGGAGACTCTTTGCAGATGGTTCAATGGGGTTGGGCGTGTTGACTGGCAGGATAGGATGGTGGCTATTGGCCAGGGTTTGCAACAGCATTTAACGGGATGATTGACTCTTTTGCTAGTTAGCAATGCATGTACTTTTGATTAAAATATTACATATTTTGCATTATATTTTACAAGAAATATTGATATTTTTGTTTCAGTTTTGTTTAAAACTATGCATATATTTATTTACACAACATACAAAAATTTACATATATTCATAAGTCATGTGTGCATTTAGTTGCGATAAAATTGAAGAAGTACTCTCATGTGGTGATTCGGCTACGGCACCGTCTTCAGCAGAAGCACTAGCTGGCAGCAAACTGGGCACGTATGGCCTCCTAGTTGTTTCCGACTGCTGGCAGATAGCATCCACAACTTCCCCAGACAGGCGATGCATCAAGCGTCTCCTTACCTACAAAAAGTATATGAATTGATAAGCAGTGGTTTGATAATATTTTAATCGCAACTAACGAAGTCTTGAGTCTTTTTAGTTACAATGCTTACAGCAACATTGGTGATCTGGCGTAGGTCAGCAACAAGCGCATCACCCCACAAGTCCAAGTGGTCCTTGGTTGGAGTGTTCAGAAACTCCAAACACTTCATCCTTAGATGATCTTTGGGATTGGATTCTAGTGGTCGCTAAAACAGAACATAAAAAGCATTTAAGAAAGTGTTAAGTATTACAAACCTGCCCAACTTAAATCAAATCTTTTTTATTTGACATTTTAGTAAGATTGTAAATGAAGCAAACCACTATATCTGTTATCGAATTACAGTTAACCCTAATTAAGCATTCTTGTGTTTAAAGTATGTTATTAAACCATCCTGCCATGTGGATTTTTTAGGCACAACAATTTTTAATAGCTGGTATACAGCTCTCACACGTTCACCTTTATTGTGTGAAAGCCTAACTACTAACTTTTGTTCCTCTGTTACGTGGTGTGTTGCCACGCATAGGTGGGGGAGATGTCACAGGTGGGGGAGATGTCACAGGTGGGGGAGATGTTACAGGTCGGGGAAATGTCACAGGTGGGGGCGATGTCACAGGTGTCCTAGATGCAGCTGGCAGCAGAAGTATTGATTCGGACCTTGATGATGTGGAAGATGGTTGTGAAGAATCACCTTGACTACTTCCATCATCCATCATCTGATTTCTATCCTAAACTCATATTATTATGTGAAATAATTAACAACCTATTAATAAATAATGTATGTTTACATCGATTTGCATACTACCACAATCACTACTGTTGCTTACCTCAGCAATAAGGTTGGAGTGCGAGCTCCTAGTTTTTAGAGTTGGCAAAAGAAAGAGCATCTGCTCGTAATATGGGTATGTTTTTTTGTTGCGCTCCTCTCCACCAGCTCCAGACGGCTGATGAAAGCGCCTTTTGTGCTCCTGTTAAAAATCATAGTACCTGTATGAATATTAATTTAAATATCATTTAAATTTTCTCATTCCAAATGCAGTGAGTATAAAATTATATTAAATTACCTTTGCAAAGTAAGTTCTATTGGTTTTGTGAAGAGTCTGAAGCTCTTCAGCCGATATTCCAACAAGAGCTGCCAGGTCAGCCCAAGCCCTCTTCTTGGCATCCTTGTTTGAATAAACCTTACTACGGTTATCCCACAGAGCAGGAAACTTCTCCAAGTTGTCGACATATTTTTGAGTAATCTCTGAATCGTACATGATGAGGTATATATATTACAGCAGGCAGCACCGAACTGACTGCTGCCACCAATCACGATCATATTTATGTTGAAAAACGGCCGTCTTGGAGCTAACTTAGCAATTAGCAAAAACTCACAATCATATTTATGTTGAGAAAACGGCCGTCTTGGAGCTAACTTATTAACAAAAACTCACAATTATATTTATGTTGAGAAAACGGCCGTCTTGGAGCTAACTAAATTACTAACGAAAATTCACGATCAGTGCAAATCTGTTCTTTCAACAAAAATTGAACTATAAAGTTGAGATGCTAATATTAGTTACTTAAATATAAAAATTAAAACTAAAAGTTATAAATTGTATTATAAATGAGTAAAAGTTGAGAGTAATGCCAGTGTTCTATTTAAAAAAGCAATATGTTTATTCTGATGTTCTAATAAATAAAAATTGCGTTGTTATTACTACTAGTACTACTTCGATTGATAGTTATTTTTATATTTGTATTTCATATATGATGCATCGTAGTGATAGCAACGTACTAATTACTTCCTAGTTGTATTTCAACAATGGTGTTAACTTCGCTCGCTGTCATGATTTTCTGCCAGCTTTTGATTGGCTGGTTCAACAGAAAATCGCCCGATAAATTGAACATGTTCAATTCTGAAAATCGCTACAAAAATCTGCCAAAAGCAAAATCAGCCGATTTTTCAAAAATCCTAAAAAATCGCTAACAGTTTATCGGCCGATTTTCATGAAAAATCGACCTGTGTACATGTAGCTTAAGGGAGCACTTTAATTTGCTATTGGAATGAGATGTACAGCTTTGTCTGGTATTGAATACAATGTAGTTGACGTAACAGCAACCACAGTTTGTAGGTGAAACAATTCCAAGTGTCGAATGGAATTTTTTATAAGGTCAGACGAGAAAACATCAAGCTACACAACAAACAGTAGGTGCACTGTAGTAAGAAATTTCCCCTACTACTGATGCTGCCATATACCCATCTGCACACAATTTCAGTTCACTGCCTGGCAGCTATTTAATAGATGACAGGGTCATCCATTAAATAGCTGCCAGTCAGTTAGCATTACAATCACATCATTGTTTACTTTATGGAAATAGATTCCATAGGGGATTGTAGCCAGCTTTCAGGGCGGGTTTACACGTGATAACACAAGCGCTCAGCACACGGGGACTATGAATCACTATAATATTCATCGGATTACGTATGGACAAACCTTAGATAACCAGCATTCTACATTAGAGAGACAACTCCAAGTGCTTAGAAGTGTCCCAAAATAGGCAGAAGGAAGACAATATTGAATCAGCATAACAAGATTAGCCCAAAAACTGGCAGCTTCTAATCAAATTCAGAAGTAATGGCTGCAGGCAACAATTTACACATTGTTGGCGATAATTACATCAGTTGAAAACCGACTATCACCATACAGTAAGGCCAGATAACAAAGTAGTGATTGCTAACTAATATTTGGTTAGCAAACACAAAAATTAATGTCTATACATCTACAGATAATTATTGAGGGATATTTGATTCTATTATAGGAAGTGTAGATTGAAGAGGAATAATAGGCCATTGTCTGGGAGAGTATCAATACTGATCATCAGCAGATAGTTGAGTACCACCCATATAGCAGGCAGCGTTGAATACAGTCACCTCACATGGAGATGGTGCGGCATCATTTGCTTTGTTGAGTTGTGTATCACTTTTTAGCTCAGAACTGACCAAGAATTATGTTGACTATTACTGAAAAAGATCAGAGAATACTTATGGTACAAAAACATGGTGAATTTGGTAACAACTCTGCCTCTCCCTTGAAACCACTAACAGCAGATGCTGTTGTGAGAATAATCAACATCCAATGATACATGTAGACCCCGTTTTGTACTACGATCAGAGGTAGCTGGAGATGGTGAAAGTTCAAAATACTGAGGAATTTCATCTGATAAACATTGAATGTGATTATATAGTCATTACTATGTAAACAATATAATGACAGTGCCATAGCAGGACACCTCTCATCTGGGACCACTTGCTGCACCATTAGATATACAGAGTTTAGCAATTCTCCAAGCATGCAGATATAGTTCTGCAATCTAAGTGCTTTTTTCAGTTGAAATTCTACAGTATCAAACCATGACTTGCAACGCACTACCTACACGTGAGGTTCTGATACACAAAACACTTCGAGTTTTGAATTTATATGTGATTTAATAAGTGGATGGGTGTAATTTAATACCCATAACTCAGGTGTGTTACTGGCAATAGGGACACAATAACTAAATTCAGCAAAAGCCAAAAACAGTCACCATCCTTTCTATGTTAAACATATTCTCAAGGCTTTCAGTAAATAAATATTGATTTACACATATCTCAAGTTTATAGCATGAAGAAAAAGCTTTTGTGCTTGTGAGTGGGCAGTTGAAATTACAAAACTTTCAACTTCTGTTAAATATAGCAAAAAATTAATCGCTTTTCCTATGCAGTGTTTGTTAAGTCAACATAGATCAACGTATTGTTTATATGCTACATAATTACATAAACAAACTGTATTGTTTTCGCCCACTGTGAATATTGTATTATAAGGACAACTGTACACAAACCCAAGGTGTGGTGCGACTTTTTTCTGCTGCTTTCAAAGCTCTATACAGCACTGAGAAGTTTCATTACTATGAAATGTGTGACGGGAGAAAATGGGGAATCATTATTAGCCTAAAGAGCGTAAAATATCTTCTCTCCCATGCATGATAACTTGGCAATGAAAATGGCTAATATGCCAATACAAACTTATTTTTAAAAATAAACATTAGTGAAATTAATGTTTTTATACTGCAAGTTAATGTAGCACATCAAAAACATCTTATTCACAAAGTATAATGTCACTGTGAGCACGTAAATAAAACTTAAGGGTATAGCTTCATTAGTCCATTTTTTCAATAAGCATTAAAATAAGCTAAATATCATATTTCGTGAAAATTGAAAATAAAATTTTGAGTTTTAGAACAGTTTTACAAAAACGCAACCCCTAGGCTTGATAATAACGTCTCCTGTAGAACACAAACTGTGTAGTCATTAAAGTTAAACAAGCATTCTGTAGAAAGCGTCGTGCATAATGAAATACATAGGAGACGCTATACAATCATTTTAAACTTTATATTTTCTGAAGAATAGTAATTTTAAAGACTGTATCAAGCAGGTATGCTTAGATTCAGTAAATTGCTCATTGCAATTAGCTTATACCATTTCCTCTTGTTAACAAAAACTCATATTTTAAAATTATATTCTGACTTTTCATTAACTGCCAGCTGGAATTGATTAATACTCTCCAAGTGAAACTACCAGCCATGGATACAAACACAAATATCACGGGCTGGCGTGACTTCATGTTTCTTGTTGGAATTACTACAAACCTGGGCATCAGGGGACAAACTTAGTGACTTGGATGACATTTTGTAAACATTTTATCAATAGTGGTAGAAGAGAAGTAGCTGACCTAGATAATGCAAGGTGAAAAGGAGGCTTCTGTCCTGATTCGATGCCAACTAATATCTCTGGCCGCAGAACAAAGAGCCCTTTGATGTTGGTGAAACACAGTCAACCAGTAATAAAATCACTGGGTGAACCTTGCAAGTAATACGTTATATAATAAGGTCAAGCTGCAAAGGCCAAATATCTCAGCAATCTATCAAACAAAACTACCTCAATAAAAATACACAGCAGCAGAGATCAGGGGGCAGCAGAAATGAAGATGCATCATTGACAAGCTGGGACTTCACGCTATTTCACTTAATTACAAGTTGTAAGCCTATATATGTGTAGCTGATGACTTGCAGCTTGCTATTATATTATATTATGCTATACACTACTATTAGGAACTCTATTGAACAAGCTAGAACCTCAAGTCTATTTGTTATAAATAAGGCTTATCCATGTTGTGTAGAGCTACTACAAAAATATGTTAGTTTCGCTTGGATTCTACTAGTTATGATCAGTGCTGCTGTATTGCACCTAAAAGTTATCTAGTACTTAGACAGGAAATTAGTCACACTGTACTATATCTACCTGATGCATAAGCTCTAATCAAACAATGATAGTGACACAAATATAACGCAACAGTCACAGTTGGCGCTAAGATAGGCCACTCTGTCACAGCTGAATATGTAGCCAACAATCTACTGGGTTTAAATTTCATGTATTGTCTGTCACCTGAAAGGTATGCTGCAGCTGTTTAGTCATATTATAACCTGTGGTCATGCCTTTTTTACACGTACAAGCATAACTTGCACAATTTTGGAGGTAGGTGCAGTAATGGAGAAATTGAGAAAAGCCTGTGTTCTAGATTAGAAATGTAGCGTAAGAAGTTATTTTGGCTTTGCTTTTGTTATGAATATTGCATTTATGTCTCGTGATTAGAAATTGAAGGTGGGGTTAGTGCATATATTAAAACTACTGATAAATGTTGGAACAGGGCTGTACTTGTCACAATTGCACTAATTCTGTAAATTCCATGCAGTGTGCCCTGACTGGAGAATTACTGTATAGCAATATGGTTTACACTGTACACCTATACAATGTATTCTTTATTACAACCCCCTGGATCACAGATGCAAGTGATTTCTTTACTAATCAGTTTAATTAGACAAAGGGTTTATGTCTTATCAGATAACTGGCAGCACAACTAAGGTTATCAATGAGTCAGTAGTCAGCATGTGGAGGATGAACATATGGCAGCAGAGAGATAATCCAGCGCGAGATTACACTGTAAACCATCATTAGCACGGAGTAACAGGCGCGTTATACTCCCAGCAATAAAACGCTATAGTAGCCTGACTTTATTTATTATTAGCAGACTGCAAATGATTACTAAAATGCCAAAAAGCTGAAAGACAAAAGAAAACAAGAAACTACTCAGTGGCACAATGCCGCAATTGTTAGCATTATCTTTTATCAGTTAGATGGAAAGTTAACAGCAAACAAAAGCAAAATCAAATCTTTTCAGCAGCTCCAAATTACAGCTTGCAACAAGTCTTTTTTCACCTGAGATAGGGTATTGAATACTAGCTGTACATTCCGGGGGTTTTAGACTGAAAGTGATGTTTCAGTCAGTTAAACTAAGAGAAATGACCGACTACAAACATGAAAGAAATATCTTCCACTGATCAAACACAAAGTTGTACAAAACTGAAATTTTACACTAAAGAATCAACTGCTCTAATCTATAAGATAAATGAAGCATTTCCAGTTCCACGTTGACGGAATACTTTGTGTCAATAGAACGCTGATCCATGAAATGACACATTGGAAATGCTAGTCCAGTTTCAGGAAATGAGGAATATAAGTAAATAGTACAGCAACTAAGCATACAATTCTCAAAGCTAATAAAATTGATTTGTAGTACAGGTGGTTGTTGTGGGCTGCCGTGATAACAGCTTTTGTTATGCAAGTTCAGTTGCCCCTGAGTGTGAATTGGTTGAGGGAAGGATTCTGCTGAGGACAGGAGAGGGAAAGTCGCGATATGGCAGTACCATTCAATAGCAGCAAAACCCAACTTCAGTACCTCAGATGCTTATTTTTAATAGAATTAGTTATAGCATTCACTCAAACGATTTATTAAAGGAAGGGGGGGGGGCATGTCTGTGTAACGTAGGCAGTTGGTTTGTTTTGAGTGCTGGAATATGATGACGACTTAAATCTATGCACCTTGCTGCCAATCATAAAATGAGTTTTGATTGAAAAACTAAAGCTCTCATTAGATTAGATTAGCAATTTCATGCCATGCTATCCTGCACTAACAGTGGTAGGTGAATACTAACTTGCAGCGAACTTACATAAATATCATCACTGTTTGTTTAAAGATGGCATGCCTACTAATTGCTCTTCCTGGTAACTAAAAATGTGACATGTTGCTTTAATAGGTCAATCGCCACCTGCATTTATTCATGGCTGTGATGATTACATAACAATTTTTTTCAGTCTGGAAGCTTAGGGCCTGTTTAAATTGGGCCATTTCCATGAAAAACATAGCTGTTTAAACTAGCATCACAGAAATGGACAGGTACACATTTGAGATGGTACTCGTTTCTAATTTGTCTATTCAATAGGGGTAACGTTGTGTACAGCTGTTATTAAGCTATTTTTACAGTAAAGAAATATCCTTGTTTGTACATAAGTTCTAAAATGTCCAGCCCATTACGAAACTGATTGCTGATGTCAAAGAGTTTTTGACTGTGTAAAACATCACCAGTTTGGAAAATACAATGTTTATTGTGGAAACTTCTAAGGTGGAGAGGCCATAAAATTTTTAGAACATGAAAACTCTGACTGCTAGCAAAGAAGCTTGAAAAGATGATAGACTAAAAACCGCTAGACCAGCAGCAGCTACTTTATTGTAGTTTGTTCCTCAGGGTTTATTATTTATTATTATAATATCCTAGCATCACATTAACCAAGTAAAATTGAGGAGTTTTAGCTTATCTGGCGAAGTTGAAAGAAAATTTAAAAGAATAGGCACTGTTTAATACTTTATACTAGAATCTCCAGTGTAGACTATACAGGTAGCGTTCATGTTTATATATTAATATTGCCATAAAGAATGTTGACAGGTTGGCTGAAGTATCTCTATAAATTGAATAATGATATTGATCATATCATGTAGCAAATGACCGCGTGAAAGTGATAGTTTCATAGTACAATGAAGAATTCCAAGTGCTTTGAAACTTGAAAATGCTGGATGGTATTTTTTCAGAAAAAAGCACAGCAAGAGATATTTAGAGCAGACTGTGAGTATAACGCAGCTTGAAAATAACCACAATAAAAATTCTAAACAGTAACACAAGATTTTATTATAAATACTAATACTGATAGTAATAGTATTATAGTAATAGTAATACTATCAAAAATGAGTAACTGTAATGGAGGCTGATGACACTAACTGGTAAGAAAAGCAACTAAAGTTTGGCCTACCTCCCAGATAGGTTGTGAATCTCCACACAGAACTATTATCTCCATACCCAGCTTCATTCTCAGCCCTAACCTACAGAATTAATAATATTGTAATGCTTTAATAACTCACCAGCAGGCTCAGTAGTGGAGGTGGTAGCAGACGTACTGATACTTGAGACTAAGGCATCCTCGACAGCAGTTGACTGACACATTGACAAATCGGCAGACGAAAATAACAATAAAATAGTTATGAAAGTCCAAACAGCCATGATAGGTAAGATTTTAGCTTTTAATCTGCATTTGCACTCATCAACAAACTGATGCTCCTGCAAGTAACACTTCGCAGACGAATATGTATTCTACGTTATAATCACTGTCATTACTATACGCCGTAGAGTTAGGAGTGACCTTTGACCGCGTGGAAACTGTAGCACAAGGAGCTTGAAGAGCCAATCACCATGCGATATCCATCGCATGCTTTATAAGTAGTAAAATATGTACTATAATCTATATAAACTAAAGCACGATAAATTAACTAAGGGAGGAAGGCGAACAGCTCTTAAAAATCAATATTATATGTATACAGCGAAAATAGACATGAAATGCATAACATGACAAAATCATCAAGTAACGAAATCAATTAGAACTTGTAGATACAGCATAGCATCAATTATAAGGAAACAGTTAAACTGTTGAGCCATCTTCTACAATATTAAAATAAAGGTTGCTAAGTTGCTTGACAAGAATTTCAGTCTATTCATAAACTTTGCAAAAAATGCACCATTCATTTAATATTTATACTCTTCAGCCTCACAAATGCTACATCAGGTAGAATATTTGTGACATTTCAAGGCCTACTAGCATACACTATTTAAATTACTTGCAGTTGAAATTTGTCTACATTCACAACAACACAATATTTAATAAGTTAGAGATTTTACATCAAAATGTGGTGAGAGAAAGATACATAATCTTTATGGCATGAACAGTGACAGGTCAGTGAAGTTCACCACACCCAGTGTCTGCCACCACCAACAGTGACTCAAGTATCTCTATTCACAATTTCTTCTGAAATGTTAAGTTCATCTGAATCAATGAGCAGAGATAAGAAACTCTTCTTCAAACAGTTGGTTTGTTTACCCAAGTTGTGTTATTGAGAAACACTGGAATTAAAGCTGTGTTGGAAGCCAGTGGCATGAGGAATAGATACAGTATCAACCAAACACAGCTTGTGACTTGATAATATGTGAATCATAGCCGATAAGTTCAACTTGAAGAATAAGTTTAGTCATGATCATAGAATGCACTCCAGTGTATATAGTTAAAGAGTTGAAAGCCATTGAATTGGGCTTCAAGTGTTTGTTAATTGATTTGTTAATAATAAATGCAACTAAACATGGTTACATTATCTCATAACTAAAAATTCTTCACTCGAAAAACTTGTGAAATCTTATTGATGAATAGGTCATCAAATATTCATGGACTGCAGTAACTGTGCACCTGCTACATATTGTAAAAATATACTGGTATAATATACAGTTATGATTTATTAGGTTATTAGGTTAATAATGCTGCCAATATTCAGCTTGAGTCATGTTATTACAAGCTATTAGATCATAATTAGGTATGATTTACTGGCAGCCAACTACCACCAGCACTCTCTAGAAAGGCGTAGCTGGATAGCCATCTTGAAGAACAGACTCTAAAGTTAAAAGTCTCACATACTTGTGAGAACTATGAATATATGATCATCAGCCATCTTTGAAAGCCATAATTTCATTGGCATGGTCATTGCAAAAAATTTAATATTTTTTGCCTGCATGATATAAATAGGCTATAGACCATAGGGTTTGATGCATATTATAGAATGTATACCAGATTTAGATTAAATGTGGTGATGGAAGCTAAACACATCAACAACTTGGGGAGAAAAGTTGAAATTCCATTATTTACCATCATTATAATAGTTTTAAAAGGGATGCATAAACAGTGCTCAATGTGTTACTTAGAAGAGAAAATACCAAGCCTGCAATATCTACCATGTCATATATAAGTGAAATGTCCATGTTTTCCAAAGCTAGCACAAGGAGATTACTACTTGTGATTGGTATAAGTGCTACAGATCAGCCAATGAAGTCGCATGTATATTAGGAGCCGTAACAGCACTGTTCAGAAAAACACCTTTCATAAAGGGTAAACATGGAACTTGTAGAAGGTTGGAAGAATTCAGGTCTAGTGAATAAGGTATTTTGGTATTTGGAAAGCAGCACCCGATAATGCAGATTGTTTATGAAGTAATATAAATAGAAATTGAGCCACACGTTTAAATTAGGTCTTTAGAATAGTCTACAAGGATTTTATTTGAAGAGAGGATAACTATCCATTATGACTGAAAATACAACTTCTAAAACACCTTCATTACTCCAGTCTAACTAATACATATCTGAGTAAAGTAAATCTTATACGTACCATAATATCATAATTAGTATCCATTCGCAGATTGCTAATAGTGCAATGACCGCGTGTGCTTTGAACCTTACAAGCCTCTTCAAATGCTAGGAATTTTGGGCGCTTGAAAAATACCTAAAATAATATACATACATTATAGTAAACTTCTAGCCACCGGATAATAGTATGCTTGTATAACTAACGCAGTATTTTATCACGTAAATTCTACAGTTTAGGATTTTATAAATTTACAGCCCTCTAAAAATGAAAAGCTAGAGCTTATGATGAAGAACCTTACAAAGAGGAAAATTAGAGTATAAAAATAGATTTCCTCAAAGTAAAGAGAAGTGCAGACAGAAGAGCTCACTTTACGTAATTTATATCGGAACAAGGCCAATAATTTAAAACTTTTAAGCTGGAAGTACATTCCCCTTTATTACTGAAATATTATGATTATTAAATAGTCTTTAATCATGGTTAACTGCCACAATTATAATATTTCCAGAAGCAATTCATGTCTGAGTCTTAAAGAGTATATATCAGATTTGAAAGTTTGGCAAAATATGTTTATTTTTATGAAACTTATACGCACAACCAACAAATAATAATATAAACACCCATTTTCAATGTATAAAGATGCAGACCTTAAACAGATGCAAGAAGTATTACTCATGTCTACAATAGTTGCAGCATATATAGTACCTGGTAAGTTGTTATTTGACCATGAGGATACTGTGGTTTGTCCCAGTAAACTCTGGCAGAGTTCTTACTAACCATATATACTCCAGTTACTGTACAGGCGTCTGGGGCTGAAAGAAAATACAGAAAAGAGTTGATGGAACTCCTACATTAGCTAGTTGATACTTAGGTACTTGTCATAATGTAGAGAGAGCAAGCTAACAGTTACATATTATACAAATGACATAACACCTCAAACCCAGTGAATTTTTTTTCTGTATTCAACACCAGATTCCTTCAAATAATTATTCTCAAAAAGTTAATTCACATTTATAAAATGAATATCATAACATCTATATAAAGTTTGAAGGCATAGCGTTAACTGAATATAATTATTAGTGTAGTCACTAAATAATAATAAACACTTTATATATATATATGAAGTTGGCTGCCCCTGACTTACTTATAATCCCGGCATCTAACTATCATCCTAGAATAATCCTATAATGTGGGATAAAGTTCAATCAAAGTAGATTATTTTTAATAAATACCTGTTTTTAAAAACAGTAAAATTTCAATTCATCATTACTATTAAAAATTTGTAACTACTTCACTAGATTACAAGTGAGCAAAGACAAATTTTTGAGTTATCTTCTCTATTTTTACAAACATTAAACTGAAACACTTCTTTCCAACAACTAGAGTTAAATATAAAAATCAAAAATAGGACTATTCATTACATAACAAGCTCTCTGAAAACTTACGTGCTGGAGGAGTTCTTTCCAGGACAAGTCTATGCCTATCACTTTCATACCCTTCATTGTTGGTATAACTGAGCAGCACTGTGTACAGAGAGTATGGCTCAACTAATGTAGACAAGGAAGTGATGTCATACGTCACTGACGTCGTGCTGTATATACTCCCGTCTTCCTGCATGAGCTGTACAGTGAAACCAGTCACATTATTACACCTGTGATAGTGGTCTACTGATGTGGGCAGCTGTAACACAAAATACACAACATCTCACTCACTCGTTTATAGTACTATAGTATTATTCTAAAATCTAAAGGAAAGAAAACTCTTATATAATTCATGGCAAGAAAAAATTGCAACACTTCAGCAAGTATGAAAATTTTTTAAACTAATCTGATAATGTTGAATGTAGGTTGAATTATATTGACAAGAGAAGACAATACCTGTGCCATTTTCTAATCTACAAGTAGGTTACTGAAAGGTAGCGCTGGGTATTTAAATAAGACTCTGTAATGTATAAATATTGACAGTGTATTGTGCTGCTGGTACGTACCTCCCAGGATATGCTGACTTCAACTTTCTTGCTGCTGTTCACCAGATTCATAGTATAGTTGTCATGAGTCATGGGAGCAGCTACTGGCTCTGCATAAGTGAAATAACTCCCATTATATTAGTACTGGTAGCAGACAAACTAGTTGGTACTGCTAACACATGGTAATGGTAGCACATTATGAAGTAATACAAGCTGCAATACACATGATAGTGTAATATACTGCAACATAAAATAGTGTAATGTACTGCAACATAAAATAGTGTAATGTACTGCAACATAAAATAGTGTAATGTACTGCAACATAAAATAGTGTAATGTACTGCAACATAAAATAGTGTAATATACTCCAACATAAAATAGTGTAATGTACTGCAACATAAAATAGTGTAATGTACTGCAATGTGTGTGTGTGTGTGTTTTGGTGTGAGTGTGTGTGTTGTATGATATATAATCAGGTCACTATTTTCAGCAAGAGGAACAGCGGAGTGTAACTATAATATTGGATGAGTAACAAAAACTATCTTAAGCATAGCTAAGCGTACAAAGCATACCTAGAAGCTATTAGGTATTCAAGACCAGTTACAGCAAACCTGATACCATTAAAGAGCAGATTAATTAAAATTATTGATAGACAACTAGAAGTAACTTGAGCTCCGTGTATTACTATTACTTTATTCTGTATTACTATTACTATTGGTGCAGCAGAATATAGTTGAATCACTAAACTGCTACTGCTACAAAACTGTGTATGAAGTACTAACAACAGGATATTACAGACAATTAAGAATGGCAACAATAGATTAAAGATTAAAAATTCAATATTTTTCAAGAGAATAAAAGAAGTAGTCAACCAAGTACGCTATAGTGAAGTAAACTCACAATAACAACTATAGAGTCACCTAGTCCTTAATATATTTGTTTAAAATTCAATTCCTGCTAAATCAACTAGCAGAAGAGTTGGAGGTAGCACGTATCATACTGAAGGCGAACAACATTAATATCCTGCTTACATTAATATTGTGCTTTCATTGTTTTGTTGAATATAATATTGGTCAGATTTCTAGCTATGTTTTTTAGCTTCGCTGTAAGGCATTAAAGGATGGCAAGTGTTGGCAGCTCATACAGCCATGATAATATTGCTAGAGAATGTGCTGGAATAACATCTATTAGATGTATGCTGGAATAAATAGCTAAGTATGAGACGAGGAGGATCTACCATTTCAACTATTAATCAACATTAACCCCTTTCTTGACAACGCAGTGTTGGATGTTACAGCCAAAGATCCTAACTTCTAAACAATTACTAATATCTAAGCCGAGCCTTGCCAAATTATTCAATGAATTATATAATAAATAATTTAGTAGCCGGTGGCTAATGGTAATCACTTGCTTGACTAGAAACCATATTATACAGTTTAGTAGAACGGTAACTTAACATCCTAAATAATAAGCTACATCAAGTGTAGTATAGCAACTTATTATCACTTCTAAGCCTATTTCACTCCCACTGAAAATGTTGAAATAAAATGATACATCACAAGTAGGCAGCAAGGAACTCCTGAAAGTTTATTGGAAACCCGAACTGTTTTCAATAAAGATCTTGTAAGTGTAAACTACGAGTCTTTTTCCAAACCTCCAGGCTTATTGAGTTCACACAGCGGAAATTTTGACCTAATACTAGACAAGTTGCACAGCTGAATAGATTATAAGGACTCCCTATACTAAAACAGCATAGCAGCGGTACTCACTCTGGCAGGGAATCTTGATAGTGAGGGGATTGCTGGCTGGTCCGATACCCCACAATCCAGGACGCCTCGCTTTGTAAATGAAACTGTAGGTGGATCCAGGTGTAGGAGTGAAGTATGTGTTAACAGGTATAGAGAAGTTGTCTGTCCTATTATAGTCCAACACTTCCACCAGATAATGGTATGAGGGGTAGTTAACAGAGCTGCAGTTCTCGGTTTCCGTATCTAAAAAATTTATCAACTAAATAAAATAATATTTCATAAATGTGCAGTAAAAACAGCAAAAGTTGAATGAGCCTGTATCAGTTCTAGTCAACTGCTTTATATTAAAAAATACCTATTTAGCTGTTTAAACACTTCAGATATGTAATTTGTAGTCTTAAAATAGTGTTAGCAATATCACATTAAGGAATTTATACAGTCTAGGTTTAGAGTTTATCGTTGCAGTGTAGCTTTTAATTTTAACACTAGAAGCTAATTAGAAAAAGTATAGCCTAATGGTTGCCTACAAAAGAATAATACAAGTAAAAAAAACTTTTCTGTACTCTAAGACAGTATTGAAAGCATAGTTATGAACATGCATAGGATAGCCTATACTCACGAAGACATCTTTTGATTATATATCCTGTTACAGGGCCATCACCAGTGTCACCCACAGATGGATCCCATCTGTTCACCAGAAGAGACAAATAAGACCCTTCATGCGCCATGGGGTGAAGGTCAAGTGTTCTGGTCAGAACTGGCAATTCTACAATCATAAGCATATTTCCCGTGACACACAGATTTGTGATCAGGTTATATAGTATGTATATATATATATATATTTTGGCTGGAAACTAAAAGATCGGCACTCCAAAAGGTTAAAGGTAGGTGCAGCACTGGAGAAAAATTGATATAGCCTATGTTCCGGATTTTTAACCCACAGCCCAAACCAAAGTGTATAAAGGCGATTTGAGAACTTGGACTAATACAATTTTGCCTTACTTAAATAGATAATCTCATTAATCTTATTATTAAAACTAGCGATTCATGTACATCTTGATGATAATGGTGAGATGCTACAGCATTGAGTGGTATATAGCAAACATGGCAGACTTCCTGTTAGGATTTTCTATAAATATTCAGTGAAACCAGCAAGTCTGTCCTTAGAGAAACATTTGGCCAGCTTTAGTACTGACAAGTATTAACATCTAATTGGAAACATAACTAGAAATTATTACAGCATCAATTTAGTGACAAATCGAAACTACTTGAATCATCTGCCTGCTATAGGCAGCTGCTGGGTCTACAGAACTCTAATAATAATAATAATATAATAAAATACACCTTGCTAAAATAACAGAACCACCATCAGTACAATCACTATACCAGTAGTGTTGCAGAGGACCTGATAATAAGGGAGAAAGTATTTTTTGCTAAGCACAAACCATTAATGGCCTAAATATCAACTAATACATTTAATGTGTATTAATATTGATTTCAGCTAAAATGTTTTGAAAGGAAAGATACGCGTCAACTGGCAGCATTATAAGAAGATGATGACAAGTCAACTCAAAACTTTCATCTAGAAGATCACAGTGAAACTTATAATTACTATATAAAAATAGAAGCTATTGACAACTGAATGAAGCTTGGGGTCTTCAATACAAATTAGGCGTCACTAAAATAAATTAATATTGAAATAAAAGAATACGAAGCTGGCAGATTAAGATGGCTGCCAACTATACTTGATGACGGTTTTTGAGCAAACTTAATGCTTTAAATATTTTTTCATTCAAGTGGGACACATAAAGTATAGTTTGGTTTAATTGCATCAATACTCATAAAAATAGAGCTACTTGAAATGAGCCAAATCTTAGTTCCTATTAATTTTCATTTAGAATATTTTAATACTATCCCATCTAATTTTTAATAGCAAATAAACAGTTCTTTAATTATTTCCTATTTATTACTTTGCTTACACACAGTAGGGGCATAAAATAGCAGGCTTCAATCAGCTGACTGAACGTGTGTTTGTAGAGAAAGTATAACAAATAAAAATAACTAACAGGATCACTAAACAACAAGACTTTGATGTGTAACCTGCAGCTTATAACCCAACTTTGCAGGTTATTTTATACTCCCCAGCCTTTGCTGGTGAGCCATAAATCACAAGCAAATAACTATTACAAGTAGAAAAACCCCCAATAGATAAACTGTATAAAAAAGCTGAGCAAATATCTCTTTTTTCTGCATTTGAAGGAAATCCCAAGAAAAAAATTACATATCTTATTGCGAGTTTGTTTCCACTATAAGCTCTCACTGTTCCCTTACCGTACAGAAGAGCAGTGGCTGATCTGGAGACAACCTGGCCCTCCTCATCTCCCACACTGCAGGTGTAACGCTCTCCAACATTCAACCCATACGTGAGATAAAACACAGCCTTCAGATTACCAGGGTTTACTTCTGATGGAGTTACTTCAATGGGCTTGTATTCAGGAGACTGAAATATTACATCCATTATATTATCGTAACGTATTTCATGTCATTTATTACAATTCTTTTTATTTTAGGCAGGCAAAGTGATTGCATACAACTCTACTTATAGACCAGGATATTTGCCTGGTGATTAAATGTTTTCTGTCACTGTAGTCGTCACCACAGCAAGCATAGTTAAAAGTTTGTAAGCGGTGTCTATTGGCATTGCAAACCCCATAAGTCCAAAATGAAAGGCAACAAACATGTGGTTCTAACCTCACTACTATAAGTAATGCTTTCCCCATGCACAAACTATACCTGCATTATGCAGTGGAAATTAAAAATATGAACTGCCCACATCTGTGCTGCAGTGTTTTAAGCCTATAAAATCCTAATGCTAAACGGAACATGTGCCACTATGCAAATTATTTCATTGTAACAACAAAACACTGATTATTGAGTGGTAGAGGAAATGACAAATTATAATGCCAAAAATCCTCAACGTACACACATGAGTGACAAAGCTGTCACTTCAACATAGGAGCAAGTATCTGAATGTGTGTTAAGCTTGTTAAGTGGTTATTAGTCAATATATTAGCCACACTATCTGTGAGTGAAAGATACCATCACTGGTGTAGCACCGCCTTGAGACATGCTACAGTAAACGGCACGATGCTGAAAGATATGGTTAGATTCAATTTCTAAATCAATGCCAATTAAAATTTGTTTGTGTTGTTTACAAAAGGCAAGTCTCCATTTAGAGCAGCAATTTGATCCAGTAACAAATCTCACTTATTTCTGGTATATAATGGGACAACCTCAGGAAAGATGAACACCCGCAGGCTATGAGAGCTGGGAGAATACCAAGTGCTAAGAAATTACTAACTAATGTGAATGGAAATTCATCTACATAAAAATAATAGTTCACTAGTAAGTGTAGTAGGCATTATCAATATCACTGCCCACAAAACTATTCTCAACCCTTTCAAAACAAAGATCCTACGTGATAGTTGTGAGGCTACCATGTGCTACAAGAGAAGGCATTTTTGTGCAACTGCAGGCACATTCAAAGCTAAAGACAAATACCTTAAAGCCAAGCTACTCAAATGAAACTCAATGTAACCCATGCTAATGTACTGACTCAATGACTAGGTATGTCAGTACCAAAACCATGGTATAGTTCATAATGTTTTTAGTGAAATTCTTCATGATGAAACACCCACTTTACAGCTATATAATTTCCTACAGGCGGTCACAGAAAGTTCTTCTGAGAGATAGATAGATATTAATAGATCGATAGATACATTAGAATGACTAGATAGATAGATAGAGAAATAGAGATAGATAGATAGATAGATAGCTATATAGATAGATAGATAGATAGATAGATAGCTATATAGATAGATAGATAGATAGATAGATAGATAGATAGATAGATAGATAGATAGGTAGATAGATAGATAGGTAGATAGATAGATAGATAAACAAATAGATAGACATATAGCTAGGTAGATAGCTAGCTACATAGATAGATAAATAGATAGATAGATAGATAGATAAACAAATAGATAGACATATAGCTAGGTAGATAGCTAGCTACATAGATAGATAAATAGATAGATAGATAGATAAACAGATAGATAGATAGATAGATAGATAGATAGATAGATAGATAGATAGATAGATAGAGAGAGAGATAGATAGATAGATAGAGAGATAGATAAATAGGTAGGTAGAGAGATAGGTAGGTAGAGAGGTAGATAGAGAGACAGGTAGGTAGAGAGATAGGTAGAGAGATAGGTAGGTAGATAGATAGATAGATAAATAGATAGATAGCTATATAGATAGATAGGTAGGTAGAGAGACAGGTAGATAGAGAGACAGGTAGGTAGATAGATAGATAGACAGATAGGTAGGTAGAGAGGTAGATAGAGAGACAGGTAGATAGAGAAATAGATAGAGAGACAGGTAGGTAGATAGATAGATAGATAGATAGATAAATAGATGGAGCATGTTCCATGAAGCATGAGGAATTTAAGATAGAAGCCGTAGGTGGGCTATGTCACCAGCTCAGCTGTTTCATCTAACAAATCATAAAATAAACCGAGGGCTAGCCTTTGATATTATGAATATGGAATGTAGAGGCATCAACCGTTCTCTGATTACTTCTAAAGGAATTATTCTCCATTCTGAATGCCTGTGAACTCATGTGCTTTTGGTCAAGGCTCTACCAGTATTTTGCAGTCGTTGAACTCGGTTAACACAAATTACTAAGCCAAGCTCTTTTTATTCGGCAGTGTTTCTTCAAACATTGCATTATGTTGTTCTACATTATTCCTATCTGTTACATAATCAGGTAAATACAGGGTTGCATGTTGCACTAGCTTTGTGTTGTATGAGAAGTTTTTTCCTTGTGGAATCACACAATGACACTCCAAACCCAAGGGCCAAACTGAAAATTATAAACCCAAGCTAAACAAGAATCTACACCTCTGTATCTAAGTGCACATAACAACCATGTTGTTATCTATGAAAAATGACTTTTGTAATAAAATCCACCTACATCAAAAGCCACAACTTCATTTCACCAACATCTATATTTTATTTTGCACTATCACTATAGAAACTTGATGACAACAACTTAACAACTATTTGGATAATATTAATAACCTTGAAATGTCTACAATTCATACATACATATATTCATACATTTTCTTGGTAGAATTTAGAGTATAGTGATGAAATTTGCCAACCACTAATTTTACTAAAATAGTTGTCAACCAAAGCCAATACGATGAAATGTATTATAATATATCAAACTTACCAAAAATCCATCTATATTAAGAAATATATTGCCGGTATCAGAGTTGGGGTCAGCAGTCCTTATGATGCAAGTGACATTTGTTGGTTCATACGGATTAGCCTGATCGTTACTTAAGGAAATTATACCTACAGTTAGAAAGATAAAAGATGCACCAGCGAGCATGATGATTCAGTCTACCTCCATGTTGAAAGTTTAGTTCCTAAATGCCAACTTAAACCAGTCTACTGTGTAGATTCCTCATTCCATTAATAAATCATTTAATATCAACTGAAGAAGATGCTAGTTGAAGAAAACAATAGTCCAGTAGCTTCCTTTCAATACAGAGATGACAGTGGCTTTTGTCCCTGCCACTACGAGGTGATTAAGTACAGTAATACAACTAGTACGAGGGTAAGAGGATGGATAATCCTTAAGTTCTATTCAGCATAACTCTAAACCAGTCACAGATGAATGATTGTAGAGATTAAATTCCCAATAGTAATACAGAATACAAAACTCTACGGTCTTCCTCTTGTCTTCTCTAATAAATAATGAGAACTCGGCATAAGCTCAGGAAACTTCATAGCTTGAGTGTTTGTGTGTGGGGCTTCATTGTATATACTATTATACACATGACTGCACAGTGCATTCATGCTATTACAGCTTGGTCCCTCAATAACAGCAAATTAGTCTTAGCTTATTGAAATAATTTATGAAAAAAAAATACCAAGTCAAAGTTACTTCACCTATAATAGCGATTTAAGTATATAACACTTTACAAAATTATTTTATTAACATTTAATTTGCAGGTTTATGCCATATGTTCTTAAAACATTACCCCCTGCCCAACTTTTTATGAATATTGCTATACCTCTCCAAACTGAACAGGTTACAGATTTACACCTGATGCTGTGAAGCATGTGATAAAATTCACATTCCAATGTGAACAAACTTAATTAAAAATACAAAAAATAAGAATTAAATTAGACTGATTTGATAACTTGTGTATGCAAATACTGGCCTAGTTGAATAAAGCACAGCATTGGAGACGCTGAAAGTAAGAGATGAAATCTTGGGTTGTGTACACTTCTCATGTTACAACTAACAGGTTTTCAGTTTTATCTTTACTTCTATCTCAAAACAAAATAATGAGAGATGAAGTTGAGGTACCCACAGGGTTAATCCTATCCCTTCAAGCTGTCACAGTTTCTCAAAAGCTTAACTTACACAACTTACACAACTTACACAGATAATCGTATGCAGTTGTTCAGAAAACTAACAAAAAAGGCAAAAATCGAGGAGAAGATGGTTTCACAATTCGAAATCTGCATAAAAGGAAAAAAATTCTCAAGTGTTAATTAGTTTACCAGTTAAAATACGCTAATTATTAAGAGTTGTGACGTCGGAGATTGTACTGAATATTGGAGGCACAACTCCCTACTCAACGAAAGGTGGGGCACAGCTATAATACATACATGTAAGTAGAGTTTAAACTTTAAGAAAGATCAATATTCAATTTCAGTGATCTATTTTTATTACTTTTGAAATGAATAAGTATAATAATTAGCCAAGTAGGTAAAGAAAAAGTTCTCAACTTACATTTGTTTGCCATTTTAAATAAAATATCAACAGTTGTAATTTTGCAAAAACATTTCTGATATTTGTTTAGACTTCAGAGCTATATTTTGCAAAAAAAAACGTTTTACTGCTATTAGAACTTACAACAGAAATTGTTGAAAAAATGAATCGCTATTTATTAGGTTTAGTGCATTTAGAACTGGAGCTTCAGCTGCAGACATATCCAATGATGGACAACTCCAAATTGTGAAATTGGTGATGTTGCACCGGTAGACCAACAATTCTGTTTCATATTACAGTTGCCCAAAATTAATATGGGCTTTTTGGATTCCATCTGATGGTGGCAAGAAACTTCTTTGGGTTAGGCAAGGTTGAAAATTGTGAATATTTAAAATACTAAAACTTACAAACAATAATTAAGCCCAAAGCTGGATAGTTAATATCCTGTGTTTTGTTTAAAAAATCTTTTAGAAAATGTGCAAAACATACTGCAGTTAACAGGTTTATTAAAAATAGTAATGACCAGAAAAGACTGCATTTTACTGGAAATGCCCAAGTGTGAACAAGCCTTTATTGTTACTATGCCAAAGTGTGAGCATGGAGAACACAACTACTGAATATTAACATAAAAATTCTGACACTTTTTTATGACTCACCAAACACACATCCTTGTCCATATCTGCCTCTCTTGCATTTTCCTCCTTTAGGACAATGGTACGATAACTCCTTGGAACAGATGGCTTTCCTGGCACACCCACATGGAGCACATTCATATGGCAGAGGTCGGTAGTTATCAGGGCAAGATGAGGCTAAAATCAAACAAATTTGCTGTTATAATATAGTAATACTTAAATTGAATTTAAAATATATTTTATATATAGAAAGCAGCCGTAGTTCAAAAGAGAAGCAAATTCTGTGTAGAAGCTAGTACTAGTGTCTAGAGGAAGGTATCTCATTAAAATTGCTTTCTGGCTACTTAGTAAGCTTTAAATCCCTTTAGCAGTATGGATTGATGTTAAAAAGACTTTTAATGTCAAGTTTTTATAAGGAATGCAACTATAAACAAACACGAGTTTTATTTGGTTCAACTTGATTGATCTGTTTAAATGGCAAAACGAAAATAATACTGCTTTTAAGAAAACAACTTATTGTTACAAGAATATAGAACAACAGTATCAGCCTTTACAAAACACAAATTAATAAGCAACACTATGTTAATTAGGAGTTGTCATTCCCCAATGCAAATGATCAATACATCCAAGTAAATAAGATAATATATCATATTTTGTTATTGGTTCATCAAAGTAATTTGAATTACTAATAAAACTTTTCAGTATTAAATAACACTTGAAGTAAAGTAGGCTAGGCATAAATGATGATAAATGATGATTCATTGATCTGTAGAAGCAGTTTGAAGTGATGACTATTTCAACAAAACTATGAATAAAAAACCACATTTTATAGAAAAATCAATGACAAAAGAAAGAGATAAATAGTTCTATATGAAAACATCACAACTTTCTAAAGGTTTGGGTCTAGTCAAGAACTGGTTGCACTGAATATGTTGAATAAACAATGGCAGTTGAAGTGGCTGCCTCTTACAAGCCAAGCTACCTGAGCCTTGATGAGTAAGAAAGGCTGCCAACATTGACCTCAACTGCAATGTGTCATTAAAAACTATTATTAGATCTATAATAAGATCTGTGCCAATTTAATAACAATTAAGTTTGACAATATCCATGGAAATTAATTTTAATTTTTATTTTCAAAAGTTATCAGTAATGCTGTCAGTTTAATAGTGAAACATATTTCATACTGCTGTCATCCCAGTTTAATGCAACACCTGGTATAGATAAGACCTAAGGCTTCATTCAATAAATATTTGAGCATGTCTTGAACCCACTCGAAGTTAACTTGTTGTAGTAATTACTATCTAGACTGGAAAAAGCTAAAGGCGGTTTCATTTATAGCAATTCAGTGAATATTAAAAGGAATTTGTGCAGTTTAGCAGCATAAAGGAGAAAGATCAGACATGAATTGAGATTCTAGTAAGCGATTTAGATGCATTTGAATGGACTGAACAGAATTACCAGGTGCCTCAAAGCACAGAAAGTTATCGATAAGAAAACGTTAGACTTTCATAGTACAAGACTACAAAATATCATCAGAGAACAGTTAAGTGTTTAGCAGATCTATATTATGAGATTCTCTTCTAACTCCCATGAGCTGAAGTATTGCAATTACGAGGGTTTCATTAGATAATGTAATATTAACTGGAACATGTGACATCCTAAATAAATGGTCTCGCATGATGGGTGCTAATTTATCAAAAAAAAGGAAGAGAAACTTATATATTATTATGATGAATACAAAGTATCTATTAGAAGTTAAAAGGTAAAAGCTTCTTCAATTAAAACAACCAATGGGGGAGGAGGTGACATTGAGTATAGTAATAATGTTATTAAAAGTCTTGAAAACTAGGCTAGTTGGTTTAGAATTATGTTTAGGAATCTGAGTGAATTTACATCAAATAAGCAATTGCATTAGTTCACATATTGCAAAATTAAAAACGGCTGCACTCATCAGAAAACTATTCAAATATTACAAGCTGTCATCAAAATCAATAGTTATAGACTTATAGATAGTGGCAGTGGAGAGCTAAGCTAAAAGCCCAACATATGGTCTCTCATTACCTAGAGTGAAGTAGTGCTTGTAATCTATTTGACTAGAAAAATGGGACTAAAATTAAATTATTCAGCACAGGCAAGGCTCTGCTCCATTGTTTCTGACATGGCCACTCCTCACTAGGAGACTAATTTATCATTAATTTCTTTCAGGAGAACAAAGCCTGTAGATGGGATGATATGATGGGTGGTTACACTACCATTAGTAATAGGTTGCTAGTAGCACCAGCTAGGAAGTCAGGCATTCGGCTCAAGTTGATCCTAGCCAATATGGTTAAAAGGAGGGTTTTGGGTTATGAAAAGCTGGAGAAATTATCACCATACAAGCAAATCTATAACCTCAAACTACAGTTATTCTATAATGAGATATCTTATAAGTAATTAAAATATCTATTCAATCAAGATGAAAGGCCCACAGCACTTGTACATGACAAAGATAAAAATGTGCATATAGTCACTTTCCTCACTTGGGAGTCAATTATTCTACATGGTACTTGAGTTCATTTCAAGTGATACTAAGAGGATATGACTTGTAATCTATGAAGTCAGCCGTACCTGAGGGGTAAACCATCTCCATTGTTGATGGTAACACAATATCTGAACTCTGGCAACAAACTTTAACCAATAGGTACAGGCACGTGTAGATGTTCCACAAGCTATGCTTCATCCTATCAATAGATTAGCCATTGTAACCATAACATTAAGGTGCCAGAAAATCCAGTAACAGCAGATAATGCCCATTATTCCACGATGAAACATTATTATGAAACGAGCATAGGTCGAAACTGGAGTTGGAAGATTTTGCTATAACATAACTGGAAATGATGAAAGTGTGGCCTTTTATGATTAAAAAAAGTAAAATATAATATATCCTGTAATTGATATTTAAGAAATATCAAAAACTCATTTTATATTTGAGATAAATAGTTCAGTTAGTGAAACCATATAGTAACTTCAATAATATTAAACGATCAGTATATCTCAGCAATATACTAACAGTAATCCAGATAAACTGATACAAAGCTAGTTTCACACAGAGTTCATGGTAGTTTTATTGCAAATCTGTCTCCAATATGGATCAACATCTAGTAAAGATTATCATCTTAAATGGATAAATCCTGATTTCAAGTACAAGAGTATGCAATCAGACTACCTTAACAAACCTCACTTCCTAACACTGTGGGCTTAATTGCCTCTAGTTGCTAATTAAAAACAGTTACAAAAATAACAAATCAAATTCTCTAATTAATGACATTTAATCAAACAGCACCATTCCATGAGAATAGGCTGAAAACCTAGAAAGATACATGCATGCAGTTACAGAGGTCGCAGCAAAAACTCCATGCATTTTGTATAGAAATGGTACATTGTATAATACACATTATATAGACAACAGCTTCTTCCATGAATTCTGTATACTATCTTAAATATTGATCAAGTTAATACATTAAGACTAGGATTACTCTACACTTCAGTGTACCAACCCACGAGATCTACATAACCAGCCATCTATAACTTACAATATAAATCCATGTTGCAGATCAATATAAATTAAGGCTTCGGTCTGGCAAGGCAAACCATTAAAGTCTAATATGCAATTTAAAAGCAATTCTGTTGATTGATGAGTTACTTTTCAAATATTTTTCAACAATTAACATAAATATGGCAGAAGAAACTTTATTTTATATTAAGTAAAATACTTTATTATTCCTTTCCAGTCTACTAGCACTAGGCTGCAGAAAAGCTAAGTTGATAAATTTCAAAGCAACAAGTTATTTGCAACAACCCTCGAGCTGATTAATAGCATGCTAAGATAATTAACATGACAAAAATATCAACAGCTAATGAAATCTTAATCACACATAGGAAAAGTTCTTAGCAAGTGAATTAAGAATTAAGATAGAAATACAATCAAAATTTTTAACAATCTCAGATGAGTAATGAACATCAAATATATTTTTCCCCATTTTCAAACTTGAGCCAATCAAATAGCTACAAATTATTTGTGAAGGTAAACAAAAAGAAAAGCTATCAGTATAGGCAATGATGTGGATGGTGAGAAGTTATATAAAAAGTTTTAAGTCAGCGAGTTAAAATATCGGTTTTCTCAATTATATAAATAGAGAGTCACTTTAAGAGTATTATGTACAGTCACAAGGTATCTGCAAGGGGCCCTAAAATTAGAATTCATATAACTAATGTATTGCACTGCAAATTAGCCGGCTGATTTAATGGATGTCTACGACTTACCTTGCTACAATTCAGCATTCCATTAGATATTGACAGTACGGATTAACTTTCATATTCTACTCATTGTATGTTGATAAGTCCAGCTCTTATCTCAGACTTGCATTATATACTCTTGTATAATATGCACTAACGAATGCGGACTCTTCTAAGAACATAACATTAGTATTAATTTAAGTATATGTTGGCCACTATGAATAAATGCTGGAGCTACCAGCAAAACCCTCCGTATTGATAGGCTCATAACAAAGCTTGAGCTACTCTAATCTATACAATAACGTTAATTAGGATGAAGGTCATTAAAAGTTTAAAACTGCTGCGGAGTCATTTTTAAAATGCTCTTAAGCGTAGACACCTGTTCAAGCAGTTTTGTAAAACAACTTAAACAAAACCAGCAAACCTGTAGTTAATTATAAAAATTGGCAGCAAGAAATGCTAAGTTTTACTATTTTTAGGAAAGTAAACATTGCTACAAAAGTTTAGCATAAGTCAATGCATAGAGAGCTCATTTTAGCATATTTTCTCAAAGTAGCAGTAACAAAATTTGACTATTTTTTTCTATATAGCTACCATAGCAGAAAAAAAACCAGCATCCTAACTTTTTCATTTTCATATCTGTAATTCAAAAGTTTTAGTATACGTGGAATTGCAGGAAAAAGGAGAGTCTTGATTTTAAAAACAAACTTTCTAAATTTAAAAGTTGTAGGTTACAAAACAAGACCTTAAAGTTTAAACATTTCAGGCTTCTTCCACGTATTTCCATCTATAAGGCACCATCACCATGAAATTAGTTAGCAAGCTATACACTAATGCTAGATAAAGACACAACTGATACATTATTATAAATGGTTAGATTAATACTATGAGAATGTAGACCATCTATGCCTATCTGATTGATGTGAAACTGAAATTACTCTATTTCATTTTCATATCTATCACAGTTTTATTTGCATTATTTTGACTTTGAATGCATGACTACAATTTTAAAGATGATTGTTATAATCAATCTTAGTTTTACACTCATGTGTTTTTTCTCACCCTTCTCCGCCATTTCCTCATGTATATAACTACAATATTCTTCATAACACATCTTAATTTTAGGAAAAAGAGCAGATCAGTAAGGTCTACTGACTATTGGTAATTACTAGTAAAACTATAATTAATATCGGATTTAGTAGATAGCAAGATACTCTTCATTTCTCAGTTTCAACTATTTTAAATATTTCAACTTAAATTTGAACACCAAAGGTTAAGGTAACTTAACAGTAACAATAAACTTAACTTAAAACTATAATAATTACGAAGTCCAATATGATGCAACTGCAATTTTTACTAAAATCGAACATAATTTAAATTATAACACATAATGATAAGTTTAAATAACAAAACAGATATTTATAAAAACTATAACTACATACCAGAATCACTCTAGAGATAGTGCTAGGCATAAACATATAACATCAACTATGAGTAAAACTATAACATTAGGTAGTAAGCACTATAAATATAAACATTCAAAACAAGCACAACTTAACCTAAACTGTAACACTAATTATATGAGTATGACTAACACTGCAACAGTAACACTAACCCAGTAACTGTAAGTAATGAATTTATATAATAAAAAAACTCAAAGCACAACTACTATTGCAGTTGCTACTACTAGTAGTAGTACTAGTACTATTACTATCACTATGCCGCTAATAAATATAGTTGAGATAGTGGTGGGAGTAGCAGTGTACTACTACTGCTGCTACTACTACTAGTAGTAGTAGCAGCAACTATGCTGCGCCTGCAGCACTACTCCACTGCACTAGTAGTAGTTAAACTCAAAGTGAAAGTGAATGAAGTTCAATTTTAAATTGACACACCTACGGCTAGGCCTAGTCCTGCAGTAATACTAATATGAAATTAAATTAGAATAGTATAAATAATAATATTGCTACTAAGTACTGTGACCATCAGTATGAGTAGCACTATCACCACCAGTATCGTTGTATAAACGCCAGCATGAAGAAAAAAACTCACAGTAAGTGCAACAATTATTACTACTACTAGCAAGCGTGAACTTGAAATTTATACAACTTCAAAGCCCTTTAGGCCATTAGCATTGGTCACATAAAAGAATAACAATCATTTAATGACTCAATCAATGTGTATAGAAGTGTTCACTTTCACTTTACTGTACAACAATAAAAAGGCGTGCGTTTAAAGTGAAAGCTATTTTGCATAAACGACTACTGTAAATTATGGACCGTTGTGATTATTTCGACAGCAAGCATAAAAATACTTTTCTATAGCCTACTCCTGTCTATATACGTGGTGAGAATAACTTCTAGTACAAATAATATTGTTTATATCACTGAACTAGAAAATTGCTGCAACAGATGCGAGATTTATCTGCTCATGTAAAATCACGCGCTTATTTACTACCCAGTTTAATCATAACGATAATGTAAAACTATTCTATAAGCAGCTCCCAGTTGGGGGTGATTAAATGCAACAGTTTAAGGTTCTTTAGTTTGGAGTTTGGGGGTTAGGTTAGAAATTTGAACCTCCAACTGCAATCTAGAGAGCTTTAAACTACAGCGTTCAGTCCCCACCGACTTGGAGCTGCTTATAGAGTGATTCGATACTCATAATGTATTGTACTCATCCCCCAAAGTCCAAGTTTAGGTTTTACGTTATTGTCAATTTTGCCCTTAAATTAACCAAATCTTAATAACTGTAAGTAATTTTTATTTAATATTAATCTGCACCTTCTAATTTTAGTTGCACTCTAAAATTTTAATTAAAATACTCAAATATTATTAGTATTACTATTACTATTAGTATTAGTATTACTATTAGTATTAGTATTAGTATTACTTATACTATAACTATTACTATTACTATTAGTATTACTGTATTAGTATTACTATTACTATTAGTATTACTGTTAGTATTAGTATTACTATTAGTATTACTATTAGTATTAGATTTAGTGTATCACTTATTAATATTACTTATTAGTTATTAGTTATTAATATCACTATTAGTGTATTACTATTACTATTAGTATTAGTATTAGTATTAGATTTAGTGATACTGATCTGAGTGATAGTATTACTATTACTAGTAGTAATACTGTAGTAGTAATACTAATAATAATAATTATAGAGTTATACTTATGCTAATAGTAATAGTAATGCTAATACTAGTAATAGTAATACTAATAGTAATTATAATAAAAATACTAATATTATATATTACTATAGTATTAGTAATACAAAGTCTAATGGTTCAAGTCGAAGTTGTTATAATAATTACAATCACAATGTGAATAATTTAAATTATAATAATAGTTATTATAATATTAATCGGTTTTATCTATAAAGTTAAACCGTTAGCCTTAGGCTTAGCATAGTGATACTAATACTCATACTGCATGTTCATATTGGATTCAATACAGCAACCACAGCAGAATCTCATACTGCGCTCTTACCACAGACAGGCTGAGCAGGCTTGTTAGATGTTTTGAATTCACTGTAAATTATTTTTAAATATATCTTTACTGCCTACAGGTACATACATGTAGCCCACCAATAAAAATGTAGCACAGCGCTTCTAGTCAACAGGGTGATTTAGAGTACTTAATTTAGTGTGAAGAAAAATTTGACAGGCATTGACAGATGCTCATGTAGATACTAATAGTAATGGTAATACTGATACTTATGAGCCATGGCCCATATTGATGATGATAATGATAATATTAATGAGAAGGCTAAGGCCTATGGGCATGGCCCATGGTTATACTCATAGTGATAGAGCTAGGCTTAAAATATAATAACGGTTGTTGAAATTTTGTTATTAATTAACTAATTATTAATAAAAGTTTAAATCTAACAAAGTGTATCAATAAATTTTTATCGAATATGAATTTGCATTGCTTTTTAAATATAGAACACTACTTAGAGGGGTTACTAGTAGCAAGTGGTCTTTTATTAAATATGATTTATCATTTATATTTGTAGAAATTGGATTATGGTTGAGGAAGATATGCGATCGGTGAATTCTCAATCTACAGAGCATTTAGTTTACAGTATGACTCCCAGGGAAGATACACCATATACTCTCTATGAAGTTGATAAGTTGAAGCGTCATCTAAAATTTCATTTTATGACCCCCTGTCAAAAGTTCAAAGCCAGAAAGCGTAAACCATGGAAGCTTATTGTACAGATACTAAAAATAGTTATTGTAACAACTCAAGTAAGGACTTACAACACTGATGATGAATTTGTTAGATATATGCTCAAGTTTTTAGAAATAATCTGGTTGTGTGTAGAATATAATGAGATTACTAGACATCAAGTAGTCTGCCAATAGTTTAGTCAAAACAATTTTTAGATATTATTAGTTTTGGCAAAATGGTTGTGGTTAATTATCTTTTTTTAAGTTTAGAATGAAAAAAGAAGTTGTATAAGTTTATGTCTTAGGAACTTCTGCCAACCATGATGGTTGTTTTAAAGTTTTAGCTTTGTGTTGCAGGTTTTTGTTTTTGGAATGCAGCGTGGAAACTTTGTAGACTTTGAACAAAAGACGAGACTTTCTTTGCAACATCTGTTGTTTAAAGGTTGGGAACCGGCGTACGAAACCATGCCATACCCTGCGGCTATAGGTAGCTACGCTTTGTACAAAACCACAGAAATCGTAGACCACCTGAACTACGCAATGACCAATGTGAGTTATTTGAAGTGATTGACAGTGAGATTCTCCTAATAAGTTACAAGCTCTGTTGAATGCACAAATGATGCTCAACTATTTATTGATGTAATAAAATATTGATTGCAGTTCAATTTAACCGAGAAATTAGCTGTTGGAGCCTATGGATTCACTGAGGATCAAGCTGGTTTGAGATCAAAGACTGCCACTCTTACCTTGGTCAAGTTCCAAGTTGGTGAAATTTTTCCCAACAACGTAACATATAATCTGAATCCAAATCTTGACAAAGGTATTGGGAGTATTTTGCTTCTTTTATAGGTACATTACAATATTCAAATTTAATGCATGTATGTGATTTGTTTATATTTAGCATGCAAGATAATTCTTTTAAAATGCTGTGTGTTTTCTTAGTGCAGTAGAGCTTGAATCACCGAGGCTGTTGGAATGAATACAATTTCCAAATTTACTATTTACCGAATTGAAATATTCACTCTGCAGCTGTCATTTGTTGAAATATTTTTGATCAAAAAGAACTAACCGATGCTTGTGAAGCATTTAGAAGATTTATTATGTCTACATATGACGTGTTTACATGCAAAGTACAAAAAATTAAATTAAATTCTCAAATGTTTATTTGAAGCAAATCAGCTACTATTTGTAAACTTCAATGAATAGATTGTGCCCTTTCAAGCAGAGCTGTTTATATTTATTCTCATCTTAGCATTAACACCTATGACTCATCTTTTTAAAACTTGTTATATGACTTCCAATAGTAAGCAAAATTGTTGTCCGAGGCATTGATTTTAAGTATTAGAAATATTTTATTTGCTGTATGCAATGGTTGACTAACGTTATTGCATCATATTATATTACTATTTTATTATAGACAGAGATTTGGTATACCAAAAACATATACATTTAAAATAGTTTTCTAAATTCTAAAGATATGCAATAGGTATGTTTATAGTAATATTGCCCACTACTATCAACAATCACTAATGTTTTAGTGTCCTTAACTTTCAATGCAACAAAGCTTGAAAATGGCACTGAAGTGTATGATTTCCAACAAGTTTTGCGCAATAATGGCCAAGAATTATCCGTGAACAAGTTACACAGTATGGTACTCAATTTTAGTCTGTATGGAATACATCTCAAACAAGGAACTAACAAAGTTAATGTTGAACCCGATTGTTTGTTGATAAAAGGAAAGGTTAGTTACTTCTTTTTGCCACTAATTAACAAATGGATTTAAGCACGCTTGCTTATTAGCATCAATTGTTGACTAAGTAGATAAATGGTTGAATCTCACGTTTTCTCAGACTAATAAATTCTGAAAAATTACTGCAGCTACAAAAAATAAATGTATTGATTTTTCTACTTGTAATTAAAAGAGTCACATGATGGTAGCTAAATATTTTATCTTTGTAGATTAAATATGATAACAGCAAACACAATGGCCAAATGACGGTTTTTATGGAGATAGAATTGGTTTCAAAAACTTGTAATGATGGCAGTATATTTGAAGAGGGTGGGTTGAAGAAAATATAGCAGAGTTTCACAAGTTTTATTTAAAATATGATGCAATGTAGCTGATGTGAACACTGCATTGCACTCTTAAGATTCGATTGTGTTCATTGTTTGTTAAATTTGTTAACTTGTATTGCATTGTATAATCATGTTGACCATTTTTAGGATGTTATCCACTTTTGTAGCATGCCTTCTTTGATTATGTTAGTATTTCAGACTGGGTTAAAATCAGCTTGTGAATTATTTATCAGAGATGTTTAAATCAAAAAGCTTTTACCTAACTTTTGCTGTACTCATCTCACTTGCAACTTACAATGATAAGTACAAAGTTGCCGGATAAATATTCCAAAACAATATAATTATTCAAGATTAGAAATTATTGGATTTCCCTAGGTATGGCAACAGTTCCTTTGTATGATTCTTCATCCCATTATTCAGCGTTTTTTTGTATGCGATGCAAATATTGTCTTTTTAGACTAAATATGATATAAAGTTTTATTTTGGAATAATTTTTAAAATACAAAACAGTACCACACACATTTTTTTAAACTTTTATAGTTAAAATGATTCCGCCTGAACTGGTTTTTTTTTCAATAATTACAGCTTGATTGTACCATATGGAACTTTGCTGATAAAATGGATTTACTGGAGATCTCTTTTTAGTGTATTTTACTGTAATCTGTTGCAGATACTGAACTGGAAACGTTAGCGCTTATACTCTTAGACTCATTTGTGGTAGTACTGTGCTTTTTGTCTTCTGTTACCTGTGCAAGATCAATGAAGAGATCTGTCATTTTATATCGTGTAAGTATTGCCCACTTTCTTCATCTAAAGTCAAGTTTTGTAAATTTCAATACTTTACTCTGAGTTTTTGCTATTGTAAATTTTTTATGAGAATTTTTTCATTGAAGTTACCTTAAATTTCTCACTCCTATTCAAAATCTTCATTATGTAGGAGCTTTGTCTAATTAGAAGGCATGGTAATAGCAACTTACATCCTGTAGGCTAAAAGATCATTACTCTTGAAAATTAAAATATTTTATTTTTAAAAAGTCAAGCAACTATATTTTGAAGCTGTTGCTCATGCTATTGTTTTGATTTTCACACAATATTTCAAATTGTGATGTAAATAAATGATTATTGTGATTTGTAGAAATCTCGTGTTTTCTTCAAAAAACATTATGGATATAAATGCACATGGGAAGATGTAATGGTGTTTGCCAACTTTTGGTATGTGATGATTGTGATATCTGATATTCTGTGTGTGATTGGTACTGGACTGAAAGTAGCTATATCTCATCAAGTAAGTTCTAACCAAGTCCAGTTAGCAACTGGTTTTTATTATTAGCAGCAGTAATTTTCTCTAACAGTTTTCTGCATGATTAATAGCCTTCTGAACTCTGCTATAATTGAAACTTATGACCAACTTGGACTCTGTATTATGTTTTATGTACAGCTTGATTAAAATTATGATTCATGTTTTCAGTATTCCAATGTTTGTTTTGTAGTGATTATATGGTTTACGGTGGAAATATGATTGGCAAGCATATCTACAATAATGTTAAAACAGTGTTTATGAATATTTTATAGGAGTATAAATATATGGAATACTCTGGCATGTTGCTAGGCATCGCTACTGTGCTTGTATGGATGGGTGTGATACGCTACTTCGAATATTTCGAGAGATATAATGTAAGTTCACCAAATGATTTAAAATTTTGTATGTGTCAACTTTCTATGTAACCTTATAGTGCAATGTAACTTCTATCACATTAGTCTGAGAATAACTCTACATATAATTTGTATATATGCATATCATGATACTGCCAAAGTCTCTATATGTATTTAACCGTCTGAAAAATCGTTCTTTGAAATTGTGTGTTGCTGCTTATTCTTCAAAAACTCGCAACACTTGGTATTTATTGTTATTGTGGTGAGCTCATAGAGAGCCTTGTGTGTGTTGATTTAGGTTTTGGTGTTGACCTGCAAGAAAGCCTTTCCAGATGTGATCAGGTTCATGATATGTGCTGCTACTATTTATATAGCCTTCACTATATGTGGCTGGCTGGTGCTCGGACCGTACCACATCAAGGTAAAATAGTTTCTACTGTTTTACCTACAGACACACAAAATTGCTGTATAATTCAAGTTGACTAAGTTGCTATGTTTGTGACTACTAAAATAGGCATGGCAGTGGTTTTATAAATGTTGAAAACAGTCTTCAGTCTCAAAGTACTTTTGCTTCATTTTTGAGCTCAGCAGTCTGTTTGTTGCTTCACAAAGGGAATTATTGTTCTTTCACGTCGATTCTTGAAACATGAAAATTGTGCTATTTCAAATTCACCTTAAAAAAATGATTTGTAAAGCTAAAAATGAAAAACACTTATTTTTGTTTGCCAAAAGTTATAAAGATACATAGCTAAAGTTTAATAAATTTAATAAAATTTAATACCAGCTTGTGAATGTACAAACTCATCTTTGGGCAACTTGTTTACCTCAGCTCAAAAGTTGCTTTTTTAAAATATATGTTTTCACATCTCCAACTTGTGAGATATACCATTACCTTCATTGTATTTGTAGTTTCAGACTATATTTGCATCATCCGAGTGTTTGTTTTCGCTTGTAAACGGAGATGACATGTTCGTGACCTTCAGCGTTATTGACGACAAAGCTCCAACTGCTATCTGGATATTCTCCAGAGTTTACCTCTACGTATTCATTAGTCTCTTTATTTACTTTGTACTGAATGTTTTCATCTCCGTCATTATTGACACCTATGAGGTTGTCAAGGTTAGTATTGCATAACATTAAAATTCTTTAATATTGCTAATCGATGATAAAATCTTCTTACTGAATGTCCAAAAACAAAAGGAAACACAACTCCAATATATTGAATCTGCAAAAAGAATTTCTGAGAACTGTTATTGTAAATGAGTTTTGTGTAGTTCGATTCTAACACATGTACTGCAGTATTCCTTGTTTCTCTGTAGAATGCTGTAATCTTCAGTTTTGAAATTTCACACCTATCCGGTCGTAGTCCTGTACGGGTGACCGTTAATCTTCAGTTTTGAAAGGATTTTTTTAAATTCCATCACTTCTATTGTCGATTTATCAAGAATGGCGGATTTATGCTTAGGCTGCTCGCAGTGTTAACGTCGTGAAAAGAGATAAAATGAGTCATCTTCTGGTGAATGCGTCACCAAGTAGCAGCGTTGAATCCGTGCTGTAAAGTGTGAACAAAGTATTCTACTCTTGTAGCAACATTACGTTGAGGGGTCTCCAAAGACTGTTGTGGAGAATTTTATAGACAGCTGCCCGGATGACCCGTCTTCCCCTCTCTATATCAGCGACATGCACTCGGCTAGACGATGTTGCTCTTTTGCTGGTTGCTGGTTATTTTTCTGCCGTAGAAGGTATTTAGATTTAGCCCACATGCTCTGTTAAGCTACAATTCTGTCTCTTTTTATGTATATTTTGAAATTTGAAATATTTTATGAAATTACAAAATTGCATTACAAGTTTGTTAACATTTTGTTTCTCTTTGATTATGAAGACATTTCAGTTTTTAAAGTGAAAAGCTTTTACACTGGTTAAGCTTTTGTTATTTAAACACTCGTCAATGCTATTTTAGAGAGTACACAGATGACTTGACAAATATCTTGGAGTAAAACTGGAAATATGAGAGTCGCTCAAAACAGGGTTATAGTTTATAATATGTATATATACAATAATAATATAATATAATTATATATATACAATAATAGTCTGCTTATGTTATGACACTGTTTAATAATTTTTGTTAATGCTGTAACTATTACTTTTAAATATTTCAGCATGCCAACTGTTAAACTATGCATCACTATCTTATATGTAATAATTTAATTTATAATTTATTATTAATTGTTTTTTTACGTTTTGTCAAAACATTTCATCATAGTTATGATGTTGAGAGAATTTTGTATTTTATTTTATATTTAGCAGATAATTTGGTCGAGTTGTAGTGCACAAGCTCCGTCCAATTTGCTAAATTTCTAGTAATGTACGCACTGTGATGTTGACATTGATAAATTGAAATGGCCGATGCTTCTTGTTTTGTCAACCTCACAAGTGTAACAATTCTGTCTATGGAATGCTCAATCATTTTCATATGTATATCTCTGCGTTTGGCATTATTTTCATAAGATATACCTTAGCCATAAATTTTTCAGGACTTACCTTTGTGATATGCTTGCCAAAAGGATAACATTCAAAAGCATCTCTGTTGAATTTATCATTTGTTTACTTTTAAAATCGGTTTTTGCTGCAAGGTAACAATCATACACATGGCTGAAAAATTCAATGCTTCCTGTATACAAATGTTCAAAGCCAGTACACCCTAGTATGTATAATTATCCGCAAGAGTTGTTTTTATATCTTATAATGTATTGAAAGTGTGGTTTAGTTTAATGTTTTACTCTAATATGAATTTGACAGGATACTAGTTGTCTGACAGGTAAACTTTTCATAATAATCAGTGGTAATGCTACATCAATAAATTGATTTAATTTTATATATTTTGAAGTTTTGGTCTTTAATTTCTTCTAATACACAACTTAGATATGTTGTGGATATAATATTTGCACATACTTGTAACTTCATAGATTTGCATAAAGGTGGGCTCTGCATCATTTTTAGTGCAAAATGTGGCTTATATGCAAGTGGTTAAATGTTGGCATATAAAATTGAAATGTGCTTGTTCGAAGTTTAATAGTTTTGACATGCATCTTGCATTAATTAAAAGCTGGTGTTTAACATCTCAAGTGCTGGAAAGTCTCTGCTGAAATATGATGTGTGTATGTACTACATGACTACAGAATTTCATTTGTAGGTCTTCACGGCTGCACTAATTATTGTAAAAAATAATTGCTATTACCAACGACTGACAAAAACTCTGCATAATATAACCAATGATAATCGAGTATAGGCAAATAATATTTAGCAGACCTAGAACTGCTAGAAGGTGGCGTTGCCAATATATTATTATTTACACGGGCAGATAACTGGAGAAAATATCGGACATTGGCGAGCTATCAGCACACCTGGGTTGTATGTGGATCGACGCTTTACGAACTGGCAGGAATTACCAGTCTAAAAACACGTGAAGTGCATTCCCGCGCATTCAAGATTCACGATCATAACAAACGAGAACTACTCTACCATTAGTAACATCACAAATTACAGTTTAAAGTGAAAGTCAAAACCTAGCACAAATATTCATATACAAATCAGTTTTCACAATGTGGATTCAAGTTCGTTCAATGGATGGTCAAACGACTCATCGAGTAGATGGATTATCTAAGCTGACAAAAATTGCAGAGTTGAGAAAAATATTAGTTGAGAAGTTTGATGCAGAACCTGAACAACAAAGGTTGTTTTACAGAGGAAAACAGGTAGATGGTCATACTGACAAACTTTAACTGAAATTTGAGTGTGTTATTTTAACCATAGGCCATAGTCATAGTGATAGTGATAGCCAATACTTATACTACAAGTACAATAATATTTATTATAATAAGTATAACAATTGTAAATACTAAATAAATATAATAATTAATAAATGATTAATTACTATTAAATTTGATATAAATATTACACTTATACTTAATCTTATAGTTGGTGGTACACTTGCAGTAACTGTTAGTGTAACATAAACAAGCTTAAAGTATCAGTATGAGTATTGTTTCAAGTTCAAGTCATATTCATATTGATATTCAGTTTCACATTGAATGATTGACTTTGAGTTTGAGGTGATTAGTCATACTCATAGTCATAGTCATAGTGATACTGCTTAACATTCACATTGGTCATTGGATTTCAAATTGATAAAGCTATTGCTATCACTATGAGTATGACTATGGTCTATCTCTATGAGTATGACTATCTCTATGGCCATGGGTATCAGATTCACTTTCAGTCTGAACTATGAGTAGCTATAATTAATATTATAAATTAATTGTAAGTATAAGTAGAACATCAAGTTTAATTATAATGTTATACTTACAAGTTACACTTATAACATTAGCCTTAGACTTAGCTAATACTAATAGCTTCACAGTAAACCATGTCCATGTTGATAATGATACTGATAGTGATCCTACTTTTACTCTAACTTAAATACAATAATTTAGAACTAGCAAATAGTAAAATACTAATACTAATAGTTACAGTGATTATTTCAATCTGCTTGTTATAAATTCTTATGCTTAAAGTTGGGCTGGTGTTGACCAGGCTTAACAAAAATGGAATGATTATTGCCCTTGTCATTGTGCCGATACTAGTACATTATTATGCTCAGATCCAGTTACTATTTTATTCCCAGTAGTTTGCTATTACCATGCCTATAAAAAGTTATATATATATTATTTATTACTTGATGATTTTAAAACGTATTAGTGATTGCAATCACAATTAATAATAATTTTAATACTGGAAGTGGAAACAGAAGAGCTGGCAATAAAATTTAATTTGCAGGCATCCCAAATATATTGCAAAGTGATCTGAAAATGCTTAGTCCCTCTCACTGAAGTCAGAATAAAAAACTTTGTAGTTTTCCTTCTTTTCAACACTAATTGTTAGCTTTCCTTTCATAGAAACAGTTTCATAAACACAATAAAAATCCAAGCAAATTCCCTGATTGCATTTTAGTATGCAAGTAATGGTTTTATGTAATAATTTTTAGTTTTTAAATGATCAAATTCAGACTCATTAGCAACTGAAATTTATTTTTATGATTTTCATAGTGCATTCTGCTCAAGAACTATTTTAGATTTAGAATTATACTCCCTGATTTACTGTACGTTGGAAATTGCTGAATGAATATAAATTGACACTCTTATTGGTTTTTATAGCTGGAAGACTCCCATTCGCTGTTTGATTATGACGTTCGGCAGAATGATCTAATTCAAATTATGATTCGTGCCACACAGCAGCCTCTGCCACCCGTTTCTTCAAAGTATGATGATTGTGAAAAATCTAATCTCTCAGACAAAGAAAATTTAGAGGTGTGATTTACTTCATAGCCTACAGGTTACTGTACTCTGCTATTTGATAGATCTCTGTTGGTAGTTTTACTTTACATCTATAGCCTTTAATATCATATATATAATTTCCGCTTGTAGCCTTCAGAGAATGAAGCTATGGAACATGTAACTACCTCTGTATTGGATGATGCCATTTACAAGGTACAGCTCAGTTATATATTAGGTTTGGTTTTTTATTAAAATATAATTGGAATTACAATTATCTTAATACAGTCACAAACAAATTATCTGAGGTAATATTATTATAATTAAATTGTTGAGAGTAATTCCTTTGCTGTCCATGCAGTTAGGCGATATCTTAGATGGAAGAGATCCAGATTTAGGATCATGGCATGAAGTCACCATTAAGAAAATAGTGAAGGCAACCAGTGAGGAAAACCTTAAACTCAAAGACTCAAAAAACTTTTCTCCGGATTCTTTTCCATTACGTGAAGAGGCTGATGCATATATTTATCATATTGTGTATGATGGGTAAGTTGTTCCTAGCCGCCATACGCATTGCACAAATGTATAAAATTCACTGTCTTTGTTCGAGAATAATTTTTTTCCGACTTTCAATATTTATTGAACTCCTGTCGATAATTTCCACCATTTTGGACATCATTTGAGTGATATTGCCGAACTGATAGCCTCTTTACAGTCATCTGTCTTCCAAGTGTTGTTTCTGTACCAATTATAAGCAGATATTTTCTGTAAACAGTAGTTCAATTCCAGCTGCATCAGTTGCATTTGGGTATAAAAGTAGGGGATGCATTATTCTATGATAAAATGCTGCCTATGTTTTAACCCTGGTAATGAACTGAACTTACCTAGGTGATAGTGTCTATTTAAACTCACTAATAGCAATTAATCTTTAGAAGTAAGTTTTCATTTTACTGCTTCATTTATACTCTTTTAGATTTAGAAATTACTCTCATGTTATAAGTTTTAAAGCTTCAACTGGAATTAAATGAAAAATTATATTTATAAAGTCAAGGAGAAACTGTAAGGAACATGGTGTGTCAATTAATGAGTATTATACGCAGTGAGTTGAGAATTTACTTGAATGCCGTAACAATGTAATGTTGCAGTTACGAAGAGGATGGGGAGACACAACTTCGGAGTTGTAATCTAAGGCCTAGAGCTCGAAATGTTGTACCATTTACTGATGTTGAGGTAGGAAGCAAAGTTATGATTAATCATAATCTAGACGATCCGAAGCAAAGAGGGTATTGGTATGATTCCATTGTGACAGGAAAGAAAGATAGTCGCTCCTGCAAGGAACTGTACTGTACCGTGTTTTTTGGGTGAGTTTAGGGTTGCCACGGTTTCTACAAATGGTTTATATAAAAAAAGTCTATGCTGATTTGAAAAACAGGGGCGTATTGAAATAATTAGTGAAAATACTTAGTACTAAAGTTCAAGTATGAAGTAAATTTGCTCAATTACGCTATAGGAATTTTTTCCCTGTCCATTTTTTATGCGAGATTCAAATTGATTGATTTGCTTACAAATAGTAATTTGAGTTTTTGCTTACTTGTTTCCTGATTGTTTTACAGGTTTGTGTATTCAAATTTTCAGCCTTGACTAAATTTTGCCCATTTTTATTATAGAGTAAAGATCTAACCTTTTGAGTCAATAATAAGCTAACAAGAGCTTTATGCCATTTATTACATTTTTGTTCAACTGTAATGGCATATTACCAATATTACCACCTCTGTAATTTCAGTTAAACACAATAATCTGTTTGAGTTTTTGTTTCTGATCAACTTTCATAATCATTTCTTGAGTGGGCAGCAGAATTTCAGTTTCTGCTCATTTTATAAATTTTCTCATCTAGTTAATTAACACATTCACACAATTTATCTGTTCACATGTTTTAGCAAGAAGTTGATTTCTCAGTTTTTAATGTTTCAGACAGGACCTGGCACCTCTGTGTGACTGCACTATTATATTTCCTGATGAGGTGTTTCTAATTGAGCCAAAAGGAAGTCAGAAAAACATTCACCTCGATGGCGAGACTGCTACACCAACTAAAAGTATGTTGAATTCTACTGAGGTGCTATTGTAATCAGTTATTCCGAGTACCTGAAATATAGATGAAAACTGGTATACAGACTGGCTAATGGCCGCCAGTTCGTGACTATGTCAAATTGTTGCAATGAAGGATATTATGTGCTGCCATTTTCTAGGAACCAATAAGCCGGATTGTGATTTTTGTCTCGATAATCCAAGAAAAAAGTGTAAGGAATGTGCATGCAGACAGTGTGGTGGAAAAGATAAGCCAGATGTTCAGATTATCTGCGATGAATGTAATGATGCCTACCATATATACTGTCTAAACCCTCCATTAGATGCCGTGCCAAATGTAGATGAGTGGTGAGTTGACATAATGTATACTGCTAGACATATTTCTAGAGTTACCATTATATTCTATAATCTATGGGGTTAATGATGTGTTGTTGCAGGTATTGTCCCTTGTGTAAGAATGACAACTCCGCAGTTGTTTTAGCTGGAGAAAAACTGAAAGCTTCTAAAAAGAAATCTAAAATGGCGTCTGCAACTGGGACTTGCACCCGGGATTGGGGAAAGGTACATACATTAGCTTTGATAGTTTAATAATTTGTCTTAATTTGACAAAAATTAAAGGCATGGCACTACTACTGATTTAGCTCTGCAACATGTCATTTTTTTTAAAAAGTTTAATCATGCATTTTAGTGTACCGTTTATTGTAGTTGTTACTCAAACTGTTTTGTTAGATATCTGACTTTAATGTTTATTATTGTATTCAGTTGTGAATATTCTTCACTGTGAATGAGATTTTTATTTTGTATAAGTGCTGTCAAAGCTATAAATGAGTTATAGATCTGCATTCTCAACACATTTCGTTTTGAAATGCAGGGCATGGCCACTGTTGGCAGAACCACCGAGTGTACTATTGTGCCTAAGAACCATTTTGGACCCATACCTGGTGTTGAAGTTGGCACCTTGTGGAAATTTAGAGTTCAGGTGAGCTTTCATTTACCGTTTTCTGTCAATTGTTTTTTATTGGTCTGATATTCAGACATATTCTATTTGATAATATATTTTATGATTGCGTCAATGTGGTGTAGATTGTCACTGTTCATAAGCAACTACAACCCTGTAAGTAGCTTGTAGCAATATGCAATTACTACAAGTTAGAATACCTTCCTAGCTGTAGACTTGTAGATAGTTTTTAGTCAATAAGATATTCATTGCTTTGAATTTTGGATCTAATTTAAACAGCTACTTTTATATTTGTCACATACATTGCAATTGCATTAAAACAAAGTTGTATGTAAATATCAAATTCCAACAGAATACAGACCCGGGTGTTGACAACTTCCATGTCTAACTGTTGATATACTGACTTATGTAATGTAAGTGTGACTAAGTGTGTATTGGTTTAGGTGAGCGAAGCTGGAGTGCACCGGCCACATGTCGCTGGTATAGCAGCTCGAGAGAATGAAGGAGCTTTTTCTATTGTTCTATCTGGAGGATATGAGGACGACGTGGTGAGTCAGCCAGCGGCTTAATGATGTCTCTGCTATACTTCCAACGTTTAGAACAGCTTTTCTATATGGTTATACTCATTTAATATTTCTTCTGTGTTTGTGATTATGTTTTGTGTATATCATATTGGAATAGGATAATGGAGAGACGTTTGAATACACAGGAAGTGGAGGCAGAGATCTCAGCGGAAACAAAAGGACTGCTGAACAATCCAGTGATCAAAAATTAACAAAATCAAACCTGTTAGTAAATTTTATCATTTTGCTACATCTATCTTTAAAATAAGTGGTGCATCATGGAGCCAGTCTTTTGTGTATATATAGGAGACCTAAGATGTGACTAACAGGTCATTCGCTACTAAGTTAAAAAGGATTTTCCTCCTATGCATTATTAATTAAATTATAAGAGTGTCTAATGATAGAAACTGCATCAAATATCTTCTAGCTATATATTTCGCCTGTTATATCATCTTTTTTGTTTGGTTTTTTAGTGGTTTAGCTAAAAATTGTAATGCGCCTGTTAATACTAAAGTTGGAGCTGAAGCTAAAGATTGGAAAGCTGGAAAGCCAGTGAGAGTAGTGAGAAATTGTAAACTTGCGAAGCATTCCAAATACGCCCCTGAGGAAGGAAATAGATATGATGGTGTTTACAAGGTAGATTTCTGTAGTTTCAGCTTTATAGTGGAAATAACACTCTATTGAAATGAACAACTCATTCTTGTAATATGCGATTGTACACCAGTGAAAGTTTTTCCTACCTCTGCTATGGTAATCGAGACAGAGCTGTGGTGCTTTTGCAATTAAATTAACATATTCTAGAGCTTTTTGACATATTAATGATTTGGTGCATCCTTTTAGCTGGTAAAGTATTGGCCTGAGAAAGGAAGATCTGGATTTCTTGTGTGGCGGTACTTGTTCAGACGTGACGACCCAGCACCTGCACCATGGACGAAAGCTGGAAAAAAGCGTAGCCAACAGCTGGGCCTGGTTATGCAATATCCTGATGGGTATGAAGAGAAGCAGAAGGACATTGAAGAGAACGCTAGCAAAGGAAAGCGAAAGAGTAAGCAAGGTTAGAAATTTTTTTTATTTAACTTTATTCAAATATGCCGACATGTTCTGCAATTATGGTTTCTCATCATATCAAGAATGTATCATTTGTTATATCATCTGTTACTTCTTTAGGAGCTACGGATGATTTGCCAGTCAAGAAATCCAAGATAGTTGCATACAAACCTCCTGCAGATGTTGCTAAAAACATCAAGTTAGATGAACAAAATGTCAAAGTGTGGAATGAAGCTGTGCTATGTGCCAAAGACGGAAGCCAAGCTTTTTTAACTCAAGTGCAGGAGTTATTTTCATGCATATGTTGTCAGGATTTAGTTTACCATCCTGTCACTACTGAATGCAAGCACAACTTTTGCAAGGCAAGTTGAATCACAGTGCTAAAGGCAACCATTGAAATATACCAGTCAAGAAATCCAAGATAGTTACATACAAAGCTCTTGCAGATATTGCTAAAAATATTAAGTTGGATGAACAAAATGTCAAAGTGTGGAATGAAGCTGTGCTATGAGCTAGGGCTGATTTATGGAACAACAAATGTTCTATATGCATTTATAATGTTGTAGGACTGTATACAGAGGGCATTCAAAGCAGAAGTATATACTTGCCCCAGCTGCAGACACGAGATAGGGAAAAATGCTACATTAACTGTTAACAAGCCCTTGTCTGATGTTTTACACGCACTGTTTCCAGGGTACGGCTCTGCTCGCTGAGTATTTACAGTATTCTGCTTGTCTTCCATTTGCAATTTATAATGCTTAAAATAAATATTTTTTATCACATATTTACTAGTTCATTAATGGTACATGTATGCTTTGCTTACATTTTCAATATAGTGAATGAAATTTGAACTTACAGTAACACATTTAGTTTATTACTTTACTGGATTTTAAGGAATTATTTTATTGTTTTTAGTAGTAGAGTAGATGGTATGGCTAAGGTTAGATTGTATACAGATACTACATATATTTTCAATAAATATATCACTTTTTCATTGTCTAAAAGCGCTTATGTGCTGATATGTTGAAATGAAATTTTATTATATTGCTGCTTACATGTTTATACAAAATAAAACATGCACTTCATATCACACAACCACACTGAAAAAATAATTGCGTTCCAGTATTCTATTTGAAAGTGTGCAGAGTTAAAAATGTTTAAAAGAAAAGAAAGTTCATACCTGGGGGGTATAAAAGTATATGTCAAAATATCAAAGGTTTAAAACATTCACTAAAATGCAGTAAAAAATGGTAGAGACTTCGAAATGGTAGAGACTTATCAGCTAGAAAATGCCTGTTTTACCTGCTCAAATACCTACAAAATAAGAGATAAAATTGCCTCAGTTACTTCTAACAACAAATTAAATGGAATAAGAAAATACAATAATTAATAGCAAACATTATTTTGATGTAAACTCACTTCTTCTACAGATTTGTTGGCGTGTATCTGTCTTACTAAGCCTTGAGATTCATAATATTTGATGATTGGCATGGTAGACTGAGTATATGTGACAATCCTATAAAAAGAACATCCCATATTTTTTGCATAACTATATGTAAAAAAAAACATAAATAGAGGTTAAGATTAGAAGTTCAACAACGCAGACCTTTTACGCATACTCTCCTCATTGTCATCGGTTCTTCCACTGGTCAAACCTCTTTCTAAACACCTCTGTACGCAATCCTGTAAGTCATTCAAAATGCAATATTACCTTAAAAGCAGTTTTTAGCAACAATAAATCAACAGTATTGCTAAGAAAAGAAAATACCTCCTCAGGGCAGTCAAAAAACAACACAAACTTCACAGTTGTTTTGCCATCCATTGCTTTTTGCCAGCCTTGAAGATTATTTTCGTTGCGTGGAAATCCATCAATTAAGAAATCCTGCTTGCCACTGTGTTCCATAGCCTACAGGCATACATTTTTCATGTTGAGCAGCTGATCAACTGTCAATTTTACGTATGATAATGGCTCCATAACAGCAATTTATACATATTAAAGTACATAGCTAACAAAATTGATGACTTGGAAAATATATATCGCATATTACCCATGGTCAACTAACTTTGTCAAGTAAGCTGCAAGTAACTTCAACAGGAACAATACTCCCGTTAGTAATGTGATGTTCTATCATATCTGCTAATTTACCACCTTTGGCTCTTTCAGCTCTTAACAGATCACCAGCTGAAAGATGGACATATCCAAATTCCTGGATAACACATATAATACAAAATTACAACATACGCAAGCAGAAAAAAAACCAAATACATCACGTTTGAACATCAATTTAGTGAAAATGAGAAGCTGTAATAATAAATAACACAAAAAAGAGACGACAAGCACTAACCTTGACTATTTTTTCACACTGAGTACCTTTACCAGCACCTGGGCCACCAAGAACAAAAACCACATTAAATTTGGACATGATGAATTTTCCACCACTAATAGCACGTCTTATCATTCAGTTTGTGTATAGGCACTAGGTAAGTTGTCCCTGATTTTGCTTCTTAAACTGTAAAATAGTGATGGTAATGGCATTTTTAAATAGCTGCATAATATGGTTATATTATAAATTTATTAAAAAATAAATTCCATTAAAATAAATAGCACAATAATTTCATGGCAAAGTCCAAAGAAATGGTTGATAATAAATGTAATCTTGAATTTTATAGAAATAATGAATTCTATTTAGGAAATATAATTTACATGAGCAATTGAAAATACCTACGCCCGCTACCCAAACAGGACAGAGCAGAGATAGGTGAAGAACTGAGAATACCTACTTTTTTACATATTTCATAGCAATTATTGCTTAAATTAATCAGTTATCAGTTTCAATGTTGCTCTATTAGCATCATTATTAGTATTTCATTATATACAGAATTTGTCTTTCGGTTTGAAATACTATTATGATATTAAATTTATTATCACAACTGTGATAAAAAGGGGTCCTTGTTTTGTACAAAAGTCATTTGTACACTGGTTGTTTCATACACAAACTGTTGTACACAAAATGAAAAATGAATTAATCCTAAACCCAAATATTAAATAAATATAAAAACATATGTATGTTAGTTAATTCATATTGATATGTAAGAAACGACCTGAAAAAGTGGGTACGAAACGACTTGTGTACGAAATTACCTGCACCCATCAAAAGCATTAGCACGAGCGTCTAAATTTGATAACCAGAAATCTGTACTGATCTTGATATTTATAATGATAATCATACTCATAGGGACCTAATTTTTGACAATAATCAATAGCTATCATAATTTTTTACTAGCACTACAATATGAAAATATTTAATTTAATATCATTATTAATTATAAATATAAGCATAATTTAATAATTTACATTAAATTTAATAACAATATCAATAGCAACATAATCAAATTGAAATTCAATATCATAATCATATTGACATTCTTATTATAATTATTTCACAATCTTTATGACCAAGACAGAGACTTCAAAATCATACCAAGAAGTATAATATTAATTAAAATTTAGCAGTACAACCAACATCATTATGATAAACACTAACAGTAGCCAGCCACAATGACCTTCACAATTTCAAACTCAATGTGAACAAAAATGAATTAGAATATCAATATGATTCACTTTAAGAGCCCAGAAGATGAGGCAGATCAAAATGAACAAGTTTGAAGAATAACTGTGAGTGTAAGAGCTAGTTTTCCATAAAAATGAATATACTTTAATTTATACTTTTAAATACCTTTGAAGACATGGAAGACTTGGAAACACTTAAGACTCAAGGTTATACAAGTGCCTCATTTGTTTTACAGTGTGGACTACAGGTTAAGTAGTGATTATGTTGATTTTTGCTACTTTTTATATGGACCCCTTGGTGTCTCCAATCACTTTAGTCTAATGGTTCTTGGTAAGAAACTACCAAGGTATACTGTTACTTGTATGTTTGTAATAATATTATGATGATAATTACCAAAAACCATTAGTGATTAGCGACACCAGAGGGTCCATATGAAAAAACCAACACTATTACCACCTGTAAAACAAATGTGAAATGAGGCACTTCTAGTTCTATGAGTGTTTTCAGGTGTTCTATGTTTTCAAAGGTATCAGTATCAGTATGATAGTGTATGAGCATCACTACGATTATATTTATATTTAATAATTTAATTTTATTGATATTCAATCACATTGACATTATTATTATAAATATAATAATACTATAATATTAAGTTGAATTACTATTATAACTCAAAACATTAACATGTAGTGATCATGTACATCAACATGAACTCAACACGGTGACACTGGCAGTCATAATCATAATGATAGTGGTTATCATAATTATAATGGTAGTGGTACTGATGCTGATGGTAGCACTAGTGCTAGTACTAGTAATAGTTATAATTGATAATTATATTTTATTTAATATTATTATTAATAATAATAATATTTTATATTTATAATAATTATAATAACATAGTACTAGTAGCGTCTTAATTTGTTATATATGTTTTATCAGAGTCCTGTGTGTATCCTTTTAATTACTTAGAGTAATATTTTCACTTATTTGTTATTTCTATAATAATAATTAGTATCACTTTATTATGATTATAAATTATCATTATCAGTATGCACAAGTTACACTTACAGCAACAGCCTACGTAAAAATGGGTGAATAGATAAGGGAGACAACGCCGCGGCTATGTAGGCGAAACAGAAACGGGCTATTGTTTACCCACACCTCATTGGTTTGTTCCGCTGTAAAATAAATATCTTAGCGGCTCCAATAATGTCATTAACATCAATTTTGTTTACACGCGCATGCGATCTAACTATCCAAGCGGTAAATTCAAAGTGACCTTGAGTTTGCCAACACTATTTTGTGACATAAAAAACACTATTTGCTGTTTGTAATTTTATCCACATAGTTTCAAAATTAAAACGTTAAGTAGCTTAACAGCTATAGCAATATTTGTTTAGTTAAGTTAATTGCTGTGGATGCTGATTAGAATAAAAATGCATTCTCATACTGATACTCATACTTGGATCACTCAGTCTCAGAGTCCGAGAGTCAGTCTGAGTCTTAGTCGACTCTCACTCTCAGTCTTGAAACTAGAAGTTACTGTTAGATTTAGTCTACTCTAATATAAGTGTACAGTTATTGACAATGTTGTAGTTCAGCGTCTTCTAGCTACTGGCTTATTCGCAGTTTAAGAGTTATAGTTACCACTAGTCATACTCATTCTGATTCTCATGCTGGTGGTGGTACTCGTGTTGGTATTGCCATTGGACTTGGCTATCGCTAATACTAAGTCTAATACTATTAGCAATAGTAATGCACTAACATTTAAACGTATAGCTACACTTACAGTAATGGTTAATGCTTTATTACTTGTACTTTACCTTGGCATTTATTTTTAAAATTTGCCTTTTTTAATTTTAGTTTTTATTTCAATTTGATATCAATTATATTTCAATTTATTATATTCTCTTAAAAATTTAGAACTCATTAGTCAGGATGATCATGATCTAAATGACCGTGATGGTTTTCATTAGATTTGGAGTTACTGTTAGTTATCGCAACACACCAAGTGTAACTCCAAGTTAGTGACTAACAGTAACAGTAACGTAAAAATAACTAGCCTACTACTAATGCAAATTAATTTGCACTAAGCCTTACTACTTACCAAGTCTAATACTAATAACAATAGTAATAGTATTGCTATCACTATTACTAATAATTATACTTATATTATTAATATTTGTAATACTAATAATTGTTATTATAGCTTATACCTATAGTCATACTGTATATATAGTATAACTAAACGTGTAAGTTATACTAAATTACTCAGAGTTTGTGTAATAATTACGCTAATGACTCAGTCCTACGACCAACAGTCACTGGACACAGTCACATGACTATGGCACTCACAATGCCACAAGCAAATTAACCATATACTCAAAGTATTGTTATTCATATATATATTGTATGTTTAATTTTTACATAATATTTTTGTAAATGCCAATACCAATACCAGTAGTTAGAGTAATACTGGTGTGTTGGTATCGTAATTTGGCTTGGCTATGAGGTAAACTCAGCTCTTCTTAATCTGCAGGAAGAGTTAGGTATCCAGGTTTGCGTATCTGTCTTGTGGTGCTCTTCAGTCTAGGATTCTGGGCTGAGCACTTACTAACACAAAACTAGGACTCACTACCACAACCTAACACATTCTTTTTAAATTTCTCTACTCATTCACAATCTTTCTGTATGCTCACACAAGTTCTGAATGTTCAGGAACTCTGTATTCAAAGTATCTCACTTTATCATCCCCCTCTATCTCATACACATTCTCTTTTATACTTATTACATTATTCCTAGTTATCATCTACACCACACCTACACTATAATATTGATATTACTGCAGCTATATAAACTCAAACAGAGTTGTGCTCTCTAGGTAAGGAAAAATAACTAGCCACGTTAAAAATACAATACAACAATGTCAAATAGAGTTTTGATCTGTTGGTGCATTTACTATTATATTTATGCAATGCAAGCAAATGGATACAGATCATGTTCTGATATCTTTTCCTAATGATTACGCTTCGGTTTTTATGTAATACGGACCAATTCTAATTACTGATTGATAGTGAGTGATACTGAATTGTTAATGTGTAGGTAATGGCAACTTGGTCACTTTGACTTAATAATTAAAGTTAGAGAAATCCTACATTAATTTTGGAGAGCTTTAGAACTTTAATTTAAATTAAGAAGAACAGATATCTCAATTTTTCAAACTCAAACCATAACGGCAGGCTTTTATTTTTGTTTAGCTACATTAGTTGAATTCACTTATATTTCATTACTGATTATATTACAGAAAATTTAAGAGTAGCTCATGTGATGTTAACCACAATGAAACTTTAGATCTGGTGGTGTTTTTCTTTACCAGTTAGTATGAAACAGTAAGTATATTAATTTGTTATCTTGCAACTAAATGTTTATAAATTGAGATTATTTTAAACCTGTATGCAAAGTTTCAAGCATTTACATCATGAATATTTTCTTTGTTTAATTCAAACCCCTGGCGACCAGGCAGGCTAAGACTGAAAACTCACACTTGTTATATGTGCAGTGCTTTTGACTGTAGGCTAACAGGCTAAACCTCAATAATATGATAATACCAGTTAAAAAATTGTAGGCAAAACATACCACTAATGTTTCCTTCTTCACGGAAAGCTTTATGGGCTCACAGTGCCGCAGGTGCCCCGGTGGATTTACAGTTTCCTAAAGTTTGTATATCAGTGAGTGAACAGGTGCTCTTTCTGGCATATGGACAGTCACGATCAGGAAAAGTTGAGAAGTGTTATTTAGTTGGAGATGTTTCTGTAGAGGCTGATTGTAGTGAAGTGGTGATATTACTTAATAGCCTTTCATCTGCAGAAGCTAGCAGTATGGATTTCCCAGGCACTGTCAATGTACCAACAAAGGTGGGTATATTTCATCATCCTGTTCATTGTGTATTGCTTCTTCTGAAATACTGGTTCATCTAGTCAAACACATGTCAGGATCCAATCAACTGACTTGGTGCTGAGCTGTACCGGACAATATAGTCCTAAAATTAGATCTAAGTTTTCAGTAACAGCTGCCCAACCTCTCAAAACTGGGCTTTAAGTAATTGAAATTAATTTTAATCATCAAATATATCTTATTTTTATGTTCATTTGTTGATGTTTTTGTTTTAGTTAAAGAGAAACTCTCGGCATGAAGTCTCATATATGTTAGATAAAGGCTACTTGATTAGTACTCTCACGGTATGTCAAGATTTCGTCTTATGGATTTTAATTGTTTCTCGTTTTAATGATCAAATTTCTTAAATTTGGTTGATTAATATTAAACTGTTAGACCAAACCCTTATATTTCTAGATGAGACTTTAATTTTTTGCTAATTTCAACTCCAATTTCTGTCTCATTCGTCAAAGCATTTTTTGTGTTGTAGAACCTTTCTGATCGAGTGACAAGTGAGAGCAAAGTTCACGTCTCGGAGTTCATATCAGCAACTGCAGAGTGCACTCTTTTTGCTGGCTCCAATCAGATTCATTGTGACATCGATGTGGATGTGATTATTCCGAACTCTGAATTTACCATAACTCCCATTCAGCCAGTGACATTTGCTAAAACAGCCCTTTCTAAGTCTGTGCTTGGCAACGAAAAGCATGGCGTCATTAGCAGTCAACAGAAATCAGGGTAAGCATTTCAAGGGAGGAGGCAGTTGATGCAGCTTATCTTATAACTGAATGATTTTTTATTTAATAAACACACAACTGTCTGTGTGCAGAAGTTTAATAGAAACAACATATAATGTAATTAAAAGGTAGTCTAAATTTATTTACTTTTTATAATACATAAAACATGACTTGCCCCAATGATGTCAACTCTCCAGTTATTTCACATTATGTTTTTAATCACCAATTTGGACTGGTTATTCATCTGTTGAGTGAATTCACTGTAAGTTGTGAGATTCATAACACATGACAAGTCTCAAGTTCAAGTTGGTGTATTATTGTAGATATCTCACTATGGATCAATATAGAAAAGTTGTTTTGCTGTTGGAATCAGATCCCAAGGTACTAACAGTGCCCATCATTGGCATGTAAGTACACGTCTTACTGCTGTACTGTTACTCTATTAATGTTATTAATAGAGGTCAAGGTTTATTGCTGCTATGTTTTAGTTGGGTGAGTGGAGTAGACCTGGTGACGGACCCCTTCGTGTGGTCCAGTTGCGTCCGATACATGCACACCTCTCAGATTGGAGACAGAGTACCCAAACCAACCGACCCGTTCCTTCTGGTACACAAATCTCCCTTGATGAGCTCAGTTCAGTTCTTTGATTGTGTCCCTATGTCTACCGCCCTTACTTACACTCTGTTTTCTGGTACCCAAGGCTTCTCTATGGCAAAGGTAGGACTCTAAATTAACAAACTGTTGGATATTCTTGACTAGTGTTTGTGCTACCTTGATGTAGTTGTTTGTACATCATGAATTGAATAGCTTATTTTTTACCATGGGAGGGTGTTTTGTATCTTTAGGAAGTGACAGAGAAGCGAAAAAGTAAATTGTTTTGTAAACTGGATCCTCAGCCTGTATCAACAGTAAAAGGACAGCAGTTGGCAGAGCATCTCGAGTACATAGCTACCTCTCGTGAAAAAGAAAACAGGTTAATAAAATAGAATGCAATGTATGGCTCCTAAAATGTAATCTTTAGCATGTGCAGTACTCACAGTTGCATTTTAAATAATACATTGTAATAAAATTAAACTTTCATTTCTTATTGTTACCACAAGTTCACAGTAGCCTGTATTTGATGATTTATCAATAGCATTCTGTTTATTTAGAATTCCTGCTACCCACAGTTGCTCAAAACAAAAGAGAACTGAAAATGATGATGACAGTTTGCCATGGTCTTCCCCTTTTCCTTATAAACCTAAAGTATGTATTCTTTTGGATTATTAGTAAAAAAATGGATTAATTTATCTGTTGAGCATTTCTTGAAGTTATTGAGACATTATTTTGTAGTTTTTGTTAAGTTAGTTTTGATTTACTATACAGGGATCTATTGCAACACCCTCTGTGCCGGAAATATCTCTATTGGACGAAAGCAACCCGATAGCTGCTCCTCGACCGACTAGGCTCGCACTTCACGATGTCTATGACCAAAGATTGAACCGTTCTCCGATTTCCAAACATGGAACTCTTCTAATTCCCACCCAACCAGTTCATAGACAGGAAACTGCATCCAGAAAGGTATGTTTCATTATTTAGTACAGCACTGCTCAACAATTGGTTGTGTCACATCGTATGCGTGTTGCACTCACCATGAACAATTGAGAATATTTATGTATACACATGTATATGTATATATGTTCACATAACATACATGTATCGCTACTCACATGCATATCATATACGTGTACTGTGTACATACATGCACACATACATATACAGATGTATTGCTATATGTATTGATAGAGTTGTTCATGTTTGTTTATAACAGATAGAGTTTCATGGTAAGAGCCCACAAGAGGCTGGAAATGCAACTTACAATGTAAAGGCATCTCCAAGTCTTGTTCCTCTGTCACCTTCCCTCCGCTCTCCCCACCCTATGAACTATTTACCAGATAGATGGCTACAAACACCACCTCCTGCATCTGTCCAATCACAGGTCTCCAATTTTACTCACTCAGTTTCTTGCAAACGAGACTTAAGCTTTCAGAAGCCTATGGTTTTGGACGATATGCCTGCCAAGTGCAACCTTCAGTTCTACGAAGAAGCTCCCAAGTTTGATGTGACCGAGAAGCGAGTACCCAATATGAGCACACCTGACAATCACTGCCAACCTAAGGTGTATCGTCAACCTTTTGCCGCGGTGACACCAATGCAGCAAGCTGCTTGCTCTAACTGTAATTTGTGTCAATGTCGAGTAAACAGGGGAGTTGTTTCCCATGCTCCTGTGTCATCCTTGAAGCCTACACATCCACTGAGTATCATCACAGATAATGTGCAAAGATTATTACTCAGTCCTCAAGTCCCTGCCTCAACATCTAATGGCCTCCATCAACCACCTAACGTGAGTAGAAGCTAATTATTTCATTAGTTGTCTTGTAAATAAAATGCTCGTTCTACTTGATAAAAAGTAATGTTTATAATAGCCGTCTGTCTTTATTAGGTTGACCCACCACCAATGGTTGCAGTTACAAATACACCCAGCAATAGTTTTCCCGCCAACAGCCGTTCTCTGCCAGTTTCTCCAGAAGTGCAGGAGATTTTGAGACAGCAAGAAAATCAGCTCAACACTCTTCAGCTGCAGATCCAGAAACTCTTGCAGGCTCAGAACAGCCAGAATGTCCGTCTGCCGCAGTCGTCTGAGACACAGACTGTTCATACCAAGTGTGCTACAGTCAACACTGGTATCAGTCTGCTCGAGGGCAATAGTTTTCATAACGAGGAGGTGATTCGAATTTATATTAGAGTGTAATCAGCAATTAAATTATTTTCCAGGGGCAATAATAAATAATTGATTTGATCACTTTTCATGTTGTGAAAGTTTGTATAGTCATAGTTGATGGATAGTGATGTGAATAACTAGTGCTGGAATGATATAAAATTTACTGATAAATTGTAACATGGTTGTGTATCTTTCTACTATTGTGTGTGTGTGTGGAGAGAGAGATGCTCATTCATTTAAAACTTTATATCAAAACATTTTTAGGTCATGAAAACACTTGGCACATTTTATTTTTCTGCTTTTTACTAACTGCAGACTGTTATTCTATCTTCATAGCAAACCGAGGTTACCATTTTATAGCTACATTTCTTCTGAAGTTATATTTAGCTTATGCAATGAATTTTTACTTTTTTAAGACTCACAGCCAATCAGCACCTAGCACACATGATTCCACCAATGAAAGTTCACGATCTCATTCACTTACACAACATGATTTGACAACTCTTGACTTGCCCACGCAGGCCACTTCACGAAGCTTCACTTCAGATATAAATGTTGACTATGAAAGTTATGACGGCAGTCCAACAGGGTGAGTTTTGATATTAAATTCTGATAGTCACCATTCATATGTACAGAATTTGGTAATTGTTTTTTGTTAATATTTCTATGCTGCTATGTGCCCATCCATCTTGTCATATAATCACCGTTTTGGTCTGAAATATTTATTATACATTTAAAATTGGTAGCATGGTTTGTTTAATGTTAATGGCCCTTGTAATTGATGTTGATAATATATGACATTTCTGTATTGTAAGCAGTTCCCCTCAGAGGGCAGGAGAGAGTGACTCCCATTCTGATGAAAGCTGGCAAAGTCCTGTCCTTGGTGAAAGTGTCAGTATGATAGCTGAAGCTGAAAGTGTGGGCCAAGAATCTACTAGACATCAATTAGACATTATCATTGTATGTTAACATATGTTGACGTTTTTGAAATATTTATATTTGAATTTGTGATACCACCTTCTATAGAAAATCAAGGCTGCTATTTTCAATGCTTTTTGCTACAGAAAAATGTTCAGGATTTACTGGCAAAGCATTCTCCAGTCAAAACTCAGTGCGAAAATAAAGAGAAAGCATACAGTGGGAATGAGTCAGATTTACTTGCAACTGTTGGCGCTTCTGGCTCAACGCAGGCAACTTCTCCACCCGAGTGTGAAAACGCACCGGGTGACATCGGAGCAGTAACCAGAGCACAACTTCGGAAAATGGGTATAGAAATAGAAGTCTCAAGTCCACCTGTCCCGTATGTATTATTACATTGGTTAATCTCTATTCTTCTGTGTAAATATTTTTCTGCTAAACTATTGATTAAAATAGGCGGTCTACTAAATCTAGATATTTTTATTAGTTTGTTCACCGTCAATGATATTATGCATCATCTAAAAGGCAACACAATTAAGTTTTTGTTCTTAAAAGTTACAAATTATGAAATCTATATACATAAACGCAGCTCTAGCAGATATCACATTTGTAACAATTTGTATTAAATATGGAAATCTGTTTTTCATCAACTGAACCATGAGTTACTAAAATTTGTAACATTATTAAATATAAAGATAACTGAAAGAAGTTGTTCTGTAGGTCAGAACCTGTGATACCCACTCCACGTGTGCAGTACATATCAATGATGATGACAGACTCCATGGTATCGGACTCTAATAAAAGCATGGAATTGAATGCCCTGGCTTTGAAGTATCTGCAAGATGATCAACTGACGGAACTTGCACAGCTGACTATACATCGGAGAACAAAAAGAAATGAGACAGATTTACTTAGACAAGTAAGGGAATTTGAATGCCACAGTACTTGTATTATAACTATCATATTAATTCACACCTGACTAATGAATTAGTTTGACTCTATCACATGTTTCTATCGGAAAAATTTTGGGACATAATTGCTTGAGATCTACATATTTAATGAGCATTTCTACTGAATTTGGCAATGCTAGAGTCACTACAGTTATCGACTTTCATTTCCTTGCAATTTATGAAAAAGATGATTTTGCAGCGGAGCTTTTAAATTTGATATAAAATTGGTCTGCCAAATCAATTGAGACTATTGATTGACTGAACAGCTTTCTGTATATATTTTACAGTAAAATAGCAGTCAACTTGAGTTTACGCTTTCAAACCTTGTCTGTCTTTTATGACGAAATCTGTGATCTCAAACCTCATTTGTTTTTCAGGTCCTTACCCAAACACCACACAGTAGTACCAAATTTGAAAGCATGTTAGGAACCAACAATTTGTCACTGGCAAGTCAACAATATTTGAAACGATATGCATTAACTGACAATAAAAAATCCACAATGGACATGGATTCTTGCAACTCTACTCCACCTCAAGATATATTGGATGCAGCATCAGCAACCCCCAAATCTACATCACCACAGGATGTCTTCAAACCAGTTCAAGCGAAACCATTAGATACAAGTTCAACAACTGATGCGTCTTCTATTCAAGTTTTGGATATAGCCAGATTGAAAGAGCTGCCTAAATTTTTGTAACTCAGTTTTTCATGAGTGTTGAGTGAATTTTACTTCTTTATGTATTTTGAGAAGCCTATTTTGTCTAGATTTTAAGTATGCTAGTGATGATTGCCTCAATGCTACTCATTTTGTTAAGATTGTCAATTATAGAATAATAATATATTGATACATAATTATTGTGCTGTAGTTTATATCATCTTTATTCAGCAAACATATCACATAATCCAACATAAAAAGCTGAATTTGAATGAACAAAACCTATGGTCAAATATAATATTAAAATTTATTTTTTCAAAAAATACTTAAATTTCAAAGGTCTACATATGGTAACAACACATGAAATTCTGTTTGTTCTCTGTCATCTGATTGAATACTAAACGTCTCTGTCCAGGTGTGAAATTGACTATTTACATTGGTCGTACCATTGACTCCATTCCAATTGCAATTGACAACTTTCTCTACTGTTCCTTCATCTGGAATTGCATTAGAATCTTCAGAATGTATATAACCATCAGGATATTCACCTGTGATGGGGTTCCGTCTAATTGGAGCATTAACATCCTCTTCATCTTCACTATAATGTATACTGTCAAAATCAATTGGAGGAAGTAAGCTGTATGGATCAACAGACCTTTCAAAAGTTGTCCCATTAGTCTGTTGGTGATGGTTACTAGTAGCACTGAATTGATCATTTTTCAAAGTTTCCAAATCATCCCCTATTACATCTATTTCAGTATCATCTGAATGTTTGTTGTCTAAGTGATTTTCCAGATATCGCTCCACTAATTCTGATTTAACTTTGCTTATATCAGATGGAAGGCTTGGCAAACCTGAACCAATACTTTTTCGCCCTCTAGATTTGGGCCTTGCGCTTGCAGGAACAACAGACAAGTTAATATCATCTTCTTCCTTCTGAATCTGATTTGTCACTATTTTATTGATTGTATCACTTTTGGTTAGTCGAGTACTCTTATCAGCTTGAAGCTCCTCAATTAGTTGAGCTGTAGTTTTTACCTTAGAAACCTTAATTCTCTCAGGAAGTTTATTAAACTCCCCATTGATTACAGTACGAGTCTTTTTAGATGCGTTATCAGCATGACTATTTTCTCCTGAACGCCTCCTCTTCTTGTTAGCAGCATGTGTTCGATTTGTTGTGTCTAAGTGCGGGGTAAAATTTGAATGATTGTTTGCTAATATAGGTGCAGAAGTGTGGTTCTTTAATGTGCTATTCAAGTTATTATTATCAACGGGTGTGGAGGGACGACTAGATGATTGGCTTGGTGAAACACTGAGTTTATTAAGAATAGCACAACTTTTGGGTGTGGCTGACCTACTACTATTTGAAGAAGAGATTCGCTTTACTTGAGCTATAGCAGGTGAATTCCGTCCACTTTGAGGTCTAACTAGGGGCGACACCAGTCTCCCTGGGACTGTAGATTGTTGTGTAGAAGCAGGCGATATACGCCTAGGATTAACAAGTTGCAATGCAGGAGAAGATGAAGGCACATATGCAGAATTAGTATGAGGTTGCCTTGATACACTCAAAGCAGGGCTATAGTAAGCTGGACTGGCATTGCTTAAAGGCGAAGAGTTAGCTAGCTGCTGCCAGGACTTGACCAACTTTCTACATCGTTTTGCTAAGTCTTGATCTACAGTTTTTTTCCTTACATTGTTGATAAAGAGACCCAATCGTGTGACCTACAAATTTTGCATAATAAATACATGAATGTGACGTGGCTAAACCAAACATTATTGGACACCAAATAAAGTGATGAAGGACTAAAAGTTTAGCTCAGAAACACAAGCTTGCATGGATTATACTTTGCTACTAGTTTGTCACTTCTAAATTCTAGTTACTTGAACCATGAAAAATTGAAAAAAGATTGTACCTCTAAGTCTTCTCTAGTAAGCGCTGCGTTCTCCAGCTGTGTTACAACTTCAAGCACTAAAGTTCGGTCAACAATCTACAATATGCAGTGATACAAAAAGAGTTACCAAATCATTAGTTTACAAACTTTAGACCAACCATGCTGTAGCCATATACTTCTAGTTTAACAAAAATATAAGTAATAATACAGATAAAATAATCTACCTTGTGATTTTTCACCAAGTGCTTATTCAAGTGTCAGTTGGTTTTGCTCAGCAAATGCTAAAGCACTAATTTTAAACAAAGCATTAAACTGCTTAAAAATAAGTAGAGTTGAGAGTCTCATATAGAACATAAGCAATAACTTCAATGTAATCATGCTACAGAACTGAATATGCGCTAAGGCTTAAGTAGTTAATTTTTAATGCCAAAGTAATTAATATGTTGAACTTTGTCATGGCATGTGTGACATATATATGTTAGCAGGTGATTTAAATTTAGACATAGGTTAAATTCTTCCTCAATACTCAATTCCTACTGTTTGACTTCACATATTCCACATTTTCGTAGGCCTAGTATAGGTTGAAAGTCAAACATAAAGATAAACTACACGATAGGAATTTTTAGACAAACTATAAATTACAAATTTTACAGTTAGTGAATTTGAGTGTAAATAGATGTAGTAGGTATTAGTATACTATTATAACTGGGCTCATACTAATACTACCAATAAGATTAATAATATAGCTATGCCTATAGTATAACTATATATAATAGTCACAACCACTTTTGAGGCTACTTTTACAATTAGATTAAAACAGTGCTTTGAACCTTTTTCAAAATTTAAAAAATACTAAAGGTAAACCTTTGGCTTTAAAAAAAATTATAAAATTAAGTGCAAGTCATAAAAATCCCAATACACTCCTATCCTTAGGATTTAGGCTTGACACCTATGATCTACGACTGTTGATTTTATTAACATTTCAATTTGAAAAATATCAAACATTAGCCTTGTCCGTATTTGAACTACAAGTTTAACCTAAAGCTCCAGTACTTTAATTCAGTCATAAATAAATTTCAACGTTGGGCGACAATCTAGTCAAAGGAAATCCGTATCGTTATTGCAAACTTGAAGATCAACATCAATAATGAATAACGCCAAGATAGAAATGGTTTCAGCTTTCAAGTTCAGGTTTGCCAGAGGGAAAGTAAGAATGTCGACTACACGTTAGACTTAATCATAATGGTAGACTTTGGTTTAACATTCCGTCTCAATCCAGGCCCAATCACAGTTTGTAAGGTTTTAAATCTTTAATTTTTATTTGAAGATTAAGCCTTACTTTTAACTTACTCTTAGCCTTGGGCTTAAGCTAAGGCTAAGCTTTTCAAAACTTCCATACTTTTTTACCATTTTTCTTAAAATGATTAAATGCGGCGCTACACAGCATTTAACTCACATTATTGTCTCCATCTATCGCCTCCAACAATTTATCTTTAATTTGTGAGGGGCTAGGAGACATCTAACGATGGATTGGTGCGGGTACTTCGAATTTTTTCAAGAGCGCACCCTATACCCTTCTTCTCGCTTTTGTCTCTCGACATTTCTTGATAGCTAAACGACACACGGACAGACTTTCGGATATGACGTCTTTCTCGAAAATGACATCATATTCGAGTTACTTCGGTAATCACGTGGTACAAGTCTTTGCTCTTTGACCTACAGTTGTCCAATGGTTATGCTGTATTTAATCAAGTCCCACCCAATAAGTGAACCCCGCCTACTTTTCTTACTTTAGCCCCACCTTCTTAACAGTATCAGTCTTGTACATTGCCAGCGATGTCAGTTATGTATTGAATCCCAAACACAACGGTTAGTTACGGTGGCATAATGCGAGCATGATGCATGTAAAGTTGCTCTACAATTTGGTCATTGCGCCATTATTTCTATAAGAAAAGACAACTCCGTATAACAAAAACCTTCCTACATTACAGGACACTTGCAAAATAATTGGAAACAATATTATATATAAAGTGTTTTTTTTTTATAAAACTATTGTGGAGCGGAGTTTTATTTTCAACTTCCATGGATAGTATAATAGCACTCTAGCCTGAAGGCATATTGTTATAGATATGATGTGATTGAAATTTGAGTGGAAAATAATGCTAATTTTGCTTAACCTTTGAACAAAATTATAAATTGTACTAGTTGAAAATACAATCACTTATGCTTAAAGACACTATGTCTAAAGTTATAGCAACATATATAATAACTTAAAAACCAGCATCAAACTTTCTCTAGAGCTATACAAAGAACCATTATATTATGCAGTAAACGAGGATTTTTACTAATTAGGCAAAACAGTATATAGCAGCATATTAATTGACAAGTTGAGTTACAGAAATTCACTATTCAATATTTATACCTCACAAGAGAAGATTGACATGTCCCTATTAAACACTAGTTATTTGTGAGTGATTTTAAAAGTGAATTTATTTTCGGGATTCAACAAAACCAAAAAGTAACAGAACAGTCATCCGCCACAAATACACATAAT